>RWGZ01001310.1:13257-28974 GCA_009725065.1 Utricularia reniformis | reverse complement strand
CCCCAAGTCTGTTCTCATAGACTCAATGTTAACCCATATGTGAAACTAGTTCATCAGAAGAAGAGGAAGTTTTCCCCTGAGAAAGAGAGGGCGATTGATGAGGAGGTGGAAAGTTTGCTGCAGGCAGGATTCATAGAGCCTATTGGATACAACGATTGGGTCGCGAATCCAGTGGTGGTCCCAAAGTCGAGTAATGGCTGGAGAGTTTGCATTGATTTTACTGATTTGAATAAAGCATGCCCGAAGGATCCGTATCCGCTGCCGGCCATTGACATGATGGTGGATGCGGCCTGTGGCTTTGAATTCCTTAGTATGTTAGATGCTTTTAAGGGATATAATCAAATTTTTATGTATTGTGAGGACAAGTTGTTTACTTCATTTATAACAAATAAAGTCATTTTTTGCTATAGAGTTATGTCATTTGGGTTGAAAAATGTTGGGGCCACCTACCAACGTTTAATGAATTCGATGTTCAAAGATATGATCGGAAAATCTTTGTAGGTTTATATCGACGATATATTGATAAAGAGTAAACATGGGGATAACCACATCCAGTATTTGAATGATTGCTTTGGGGTACTGAGAAAGTATAGAACGAAATTGAATCTGCTTAAGTGTGCGTTTTGTGTGAAAGGATGCAAGTTCCTCGGGTTTATGGTATCTGAGAGAGGAATTGAGATGAATCCTGACAAGATAACAGCTATCCAGGAAATGACCCCTCCGACGACTGTTAGGGAAGTTCAAAGGCTAACTGGAAGATTGGCCTCATTGAATCGCTTCATTTCGCAATCAACAGAGAGAAGTTTGCATTTTTTAAGGTTTTGCGTAAGACGAACCTCCTCTATTGGGACGATGAATGTAGCATGGCTTTTGAGAGTTTGAA
The DNA here is from genome assembly GCA_009725065.1 of Utricularia reniformis. Lineage (NCBI taxonomy): Eukaryota > Viridiplantae > Streptophyta > Magnoliopsida > Lamiales > Lentibulariaceae > Utricularia > Utricularia reniformis. Next base: position 28,091 of record RWGZ01001310.1, on the reverse strand, counting down.
AGATTATCTGAGTAAACCACCGTTTATGTCACCTCCTTCACCGGGGGAACCGTTGGGTTTATATTTGGCAGTGACAAAGGAAACAGTGAGCGCCGCGTTAGTCAGACTTAGCGATAAGGAACATAGACCGATATATTTTGTGAGCAGGAAATTGCAGGGAGCGGAGTCCCGATATACTGATCTAGAGAAGTTCGTATTAGCTCTGATAGTCGCCTCGCGGAAATTGAGGCACTATTTTCAAGGACATCATATTGCAGTCTTGACATATCAGCCTATCCGAAGTGTGTTATCAAAGATTGATGCCTCTGGCAGGCTAGCAAAGTGGAATATTGAATTGGACCAGTATCAGATAGAGTATATCTCCAGGCGAGCGTTGAAGGCCCAGGTGTTAGTGGATTTCATAGTACAGATGACTCGGTCGGAAGAGTTGGGTATTCAGGAGTACTGGGACGCCTTTGTAGATGGATCGGTGTCTACCGGGCGAGCCGGTATCGGTGTTTATTTTAAGGAAAGGATGTCTGGTGAAGAACATGAATATGCTGTAAAGTTGCGCTTCCCCGCAACTAACAACGTCGAAGAGTATGAAGCCTTGATATTTGGTATTAACTTGGCAGTGGAAATTGGAATCGTTCGTTTGCATGCTCATTCTGATTCGCAGTTAGCGGTAACCAATTTGCAGATATTTACGCCACCAATGGGAACCATTTGTGGAGGTATTTAGAAAAGCTTAAAGAGGCGGCTAAAAAATCTTAAGATATTCACGCTTACATATATCCCAAGGGAGTAAAACACGAGTGCAGACGGTCTTGCAAAGGCGGCGACGATTTTAGAACTCTCGGATGAGTCAAAGATAACAACAATGATCCACTACCAGTGTAATAGCCAAGAAAAAGGTATGACGGAACAAATAGTAGGGAATGTAGCGCTAAAGTCTAGACAAGGAATAACGAGGGATACGGGAACGGAAGAACGTTAAAGGAAACGAAAAATAGAAAAGTAAAGTAAAAGATAAAGGACTGGTCAAAATCAAAGGAATGAGGGGTTAAAGTGTTAATTAGAAAAGTTAGGATGTCTATAAATAGGGGTGGGGAGGCCCAAAAACGAGTTAATTATCATTAAGACACGAAAATTCGAAAATTGCCGCAAAGAAGGAAGATTATCGCGGAAATTTTGTAGTGCAAAAATTTGTCGCGGATTTTTACGTGTGGAAAATTATCGCTGATTTTCGGACGAGCAATTATTGTCGCGGAAATGAGGAAGAACAAAATTGTTGCGGAAATTTACGAAGTGTAAAATTGTCGCGGATTTCTACATATAGCACAAATTATCACGGATTTTGATCCTAGCATGAAATTGTTGCAGATTTCCGTCCCAGTGTAGAATTGTCGCGGATTTCGGTCCCAGTGTAGAATTTTCCCGGATTTCAAGGAAGAAGTGAATTATCGCGGAAATACTAAGTTGGAGTGTTTTCGTTTTGTCTCAACGTCGAATCGTGGGAGGAAAATGACACGTAGGGTCTACGGTAATCACATAGTTAACAATAAAATAATAACGTCGTAATTCGAATAACTAAGACCGGTTACGAATGCAGGGAAGCACGTAAAGATTATAACAAGCTAAAGCGAACGGTAAGCGGAGTGAACACAATATAGTAAGGGAAGGTTCAGATTTAGGGAATGGGATTGGGTTAATAAACAAGAAAGGAAACGACACGAATGAACGAGATAAATGTTAATAAGACTCGGGGTGAGGAAGCATGGACCGTACGAACCAACCCGGCATCGTGCCTAGTACACGATTCGCCAAAGGAAGGGCATGCCTGATGAAGGGAACGATAAGTTCCAAAGAGGAAAAGATACGTACGAAAAGGGCAGAACGGATCCGAGTGGAAAAAGGGGTAGCGCCTAACTACCCACCCGGGGAAGGGAAGCATATGGCCCGTGGAGTCATCCAACAGCTAACGGTTGGCTTGGGCGGGACATGCACCGAGCATGTTACTCTCGGCAACAGTAAAGTTAAAGTATGATGGGAATGATAAGGGTAAAAGAAGAGGGAAATAAGAAAACGGTTAAAAGGAATGATTCATGTGCGTGTGTACGGTGTAATTAAGAAATGAAAAGATAATGTGTAGCGTGTGTGAAGTTTCCTTTAATAGATTGTGACCGCTTTACAGATTTTGTAGGTGACGCAGATGAGGTATGAGAGGGGCATGGGAAGGAGGTCGTCGGTTGTCCGGTGATAGAGTCTGGTCCTTTGGAGAACACTCTAAATTATGCTGTCGAACTTTGATGTTTTCGAACTACGTTTCAAGTTTACATTCGAATGTTTCCGTTTTATTTAACACGTTTTAGCAAAACAGCTAGGCCGAAGTTAGGGTCGTTACAAATGGTATCAGAGCAGGACCCGGGTTATAGTCGGTGTGTTGGGGCAAACCTCAGCGAGGACGCTGAGTCCATAAGGAGGGGTGAATGTGAGGTCCCCTCGGGGGTGCGTGAGAGAGGGCACCTTAGGCAAATCCCTACATCGGCTATAGACGGGGAACGATCGTATGTTAAGTATAATGATTCGTCTNTTTGAGAGGAATGGGGGACAATTTGGAAAAGCCTAAAAAAGAGTTCAATGGATCTCTTTATTTTTGCGGCAGAGGTGAAAATGATGAAAGCTACGATGTAGCTGTAGGAATTCGGGTTCAGTTGAAAAAAATTAATCTTGAGGAAGTCTAGCATCTCCAGGATAAAAGGATGCAAAGGAAACCAAATCTCATTTCGAAGATGTTCCATGGACACGGTACCCCAGCCAGGAGGCGGTGTTAATATTCTCCCAAGAGGCCCCGGGTGTTGGATGATAAATTCCTCCGCAAAGTAGTATTCAGACCTCAATGAGGCCCAAGCGGTTTTCCCCATCCAAGATTTTTGATCATACGACTCGAACTTCTTCACGATAGACTCATATCGTCCGCCCATCGCTCTATAGCCCTCGAGGTGCTCATAAAATTCAAGGTTCGAAGTGCGCGAGTTAATTTATATTTGTTCGATGAATTAGGAATCGGACGATCCGTTGGAAGACATTTATATTGCTAATCCTTATATTTTATTAGTTGTTTCTTAAAGTCTGATTACACTCGGGAACACAAACGTCACTGAAAATCGAAGTTCGAATCTGCATTTTTAGCCAAGGCAAAAATTCGCGATAATTTTGCAAAGGATAGAAATTCCGCGATAATTTTACAAAGGGAGGGATTTCCGCGATAAAATTACAAGGCAGTGATTTCCACGATAATTTTACAAACGATTTAATTTCCGCAATAATTTTACTAGTTGGGATTTCCGCGATAAATTACCAACAATTTCCTCGATAATGCTGTTTTCTCTGAAAATCCGCGAATGAAAATGAGATTCTAAGGCTTCCAACCTGTTATTTATAGGAGTGGGCTTTGCCGATTGATCCGATTGATCACGTTGATCACGTTGCCGACTTTGAGTTACGCATGAGAACGGTTCGGGTCTCAGATACATTGAAGTGCCGCATCTTTGAGGCAGGATTACAAGGCGATGCCCGAACATGCTTCAAGAATCTGCTGGCCCGATCCATACAGTCGTATGACGGGTTTATTTTAGCTTTCTCTGAGCAGGTCACTCCAAATGTAGGACCGCTCCGAGGTATGCATGAACTATGTCAACTGAAATATGTCCCGGCTAAAATGAGTCTTCGGTCCTTCATGTAAAAATTCAATAGGACCGCTCGGGGAATCAAGCTGGAGCTCCAAGACAAGATTGATATTCTACAACAGGTCTTGGGACCGTGCGGCCTTTCGGCCTGTTTGGTGAAGAGCCCGTCATCCACCTTAGGAAAGCTTCTTCAGAAAATCAATAAGTATATTAAGGTGGATGAAGCGCTGGGATTGGGCTATCGGAAGCCTAGCGGGAATTCTGAACCCGCATGTGATCATAGGGTTTCCTACCCTAAGAAGTAGCCGCGAGAAGTAGCGGCTGTAACTAAGAAAGATGTCCCCCGAAGCAGGAGGACATCTTTTTATCGATTAAAAAATCCTAATAAGTAATTTTTATCAAAAAAAAAATCCTTAAAAATTAAAATTTAAATATTTATAATAAATTTGTATAAAGTTTTTATCGATAATATTATGATTTTAACGTATTTGATATGTAAAAAAATAATATTAAAAAATTATAAGTTTCCGGACATGGTTGTAGGAATAAGAGGAAAGTTGTTTATAAAATTAAAGAATGATAATGTGTACATAGAGAAAGCTGATGTGGATAAGAGAATGAAGTTTCCGGACGGACATGGTTGTGCATGGCCTTAGCGCCACTGAATCTCCGGGGGAATCCAATTGGACGGGCTAAAAAGACAAGTCATAAGCCAGAAAAATAGAAGTCCGGGCTAAGATAAAATGTTCTAATTGACGGACGATTGTTTAAAAAGAGTTTTGAAGGCCCGCTGTTACGTTACCTCCCCTATTGAGGCTGAAGCCGTCATGATTTATGTTCATGAAGGGATATGCGGTATTAACTAAGGGATCGATCTTTATATCATCGCATCATCAGAGCCGGATACTTTTGGCCGACATTGCTTGAAGATGCCAAGAAGTATACCAAACGATGTGTCATATGTCAATATCATGCTCCGGTCCCACAGCTGTCTGGGGCTCCCTTATCGGTGACCCCGTTACCTTGTCCGTTTGACAGATGAGGAATTGATATTCTCGGACCTTTTACTCGGTCAATAGAACAAAAGAAATGTTGTATTGTGGCACTTGAATATTACTCGAAGTGGATTGAAGCAGAAGCAGTGGCCGTTATCTCCGAGAAGGTCGTAAAACACTTCTTATGGAGAAATATTGTGAGCCACTTCGGTGTACCCCGAGCACTCAAATCAGACAATGAGACCCAGTTCCGTGGGAAAAGCGTACGAGATTTCTGTATCAAGTTGGGCATCGCCCAACATTTCTCATCAGTGGCCCATCCCCAAACTAATGGACTTATGGAGGTATCTAACAATGTTATCCTGAAAGAATTGTAGACCAAGTTAAAAGATTTTGGAGGGAAATGGCCCGAACATATCTATGTGGTCCTATGGGTGTACCGAACTACACCCCGCTCGACGACCAGGAAACACCATTATCATTAGTATATGGGTCCGAAGCAGTTAGCCCGATGGAGGTTGTCATCCGATTGCCCCGAATATCTCAATACAACGAGCATATGAACGGCGAAAGGAGACTGTTGGATCTCGAGATGATCGAGGAAAAGAGAGATGCAATTTACGCGCGGATGTGTTTCTATCAGCGAATTATGGAACGGGCCCATAACAAACGAGTCCTCCCAAGGGAATTCTCTGAATGCGACCTCGTCTTCAGAAGCATAAAGGTGCAGAGGAACGTCGGAAAGCTGGACAGAAATTGGGAAGGATCGTATCGGATATTGAAGAAACTGGAATCTGGTGCATATAAACTCAAAACATTGGATGGTGATGAGATCCCCCGAACTTGGAACGTCATGAATCTAAGGCGGTATTTCTTATAAATCTTCGATTAATAGCTCTGATTCAGTAAATATACATTCCTCTAAACGTAAGCAGAAAGCAAATAAATATAATACAAACTGTTTCTAATTAAATGATAGACCGACCCTGGAGTCGGATGATTTAGGACGAGTCTGGACTGGTGACCGAAGCTACTTATCCGCAAGGCTCCCAAGTTGCAATGATAGCTCTAACGAGTCAGATACTCCTGCGCTTGCCCAGTCCCAAGGATGAGTTGCGATTCTCCCAAAACTCAGTACGAACTAAGACATCCCCTTCAACGGCTTTCATTCTTGGGAAACGGCTCTTGTACTTATGAAATTCGCTACAAAAGAAGGAATGAGAGTCAGCATATCGAAATACAAGTTCAGACCTAACGTGGGACATATGCAGAACCAAAGCTCGGCCAATACAACCTACGCGACTTCAGTAGAACCAAGGTTTGACCAAAGCTTATTATGAGACTCATAATGAACCCAAGGCGCGCCTTTCCAATTCAACTATGACCCCAAGGACGGAATAAGAGTGATCAACACATAATGTGAAACGACCAATCCAGTTTAAACCAATCAGAGCGAACCAAATGTAAGATTTGGGACCGATGAGTTAGCACAATATAACTAGCTCCGATCTTACACTTAGTGGTTGAATACACTCGTTTATACCAAACACACTTGATTATTTTAAAAATGTTAGTTATAACAACCTTACTCTGACTTTTAAAAGGAATGGAGAGGAAAATAAACTCTTGTTATGAATAAGGAACGAATCAGGGATAACAATACAATCAAGATCTAACTATCCTGCCCATCTTCTTTATCCTCAACTCTTTGTTCTCGAGGTTCGGTCCGGGACGCGAGCTGCCTCAACTCTTCCTCTTGATCGGCCACCTTCTGATTGACCGTTCATTCTATTTCTTCAAAGAGGTAGAAGAAAGAGTCGTCCTCTAGAACATGTTCTTCCAATGATGGAATTACTTGAAAAGTTCTATCATTCTCAAGAGGTTCGATCATCTTCCACCTTTCATCCACAGGGGAAAGCCTGAATTGCTTCGTAACCTGATCCCGCATGATATCCAGGTACTTAGCAATATACATCCAATGGATGTTATCCGCCAAAGCGAATAACAAAGGGGACCGAGCGAATCCCAAGACCGCTTCCCGAACCGAACTTTCAACCGAAGTGCGGGTTCTAGCTAACTCCTCATCCAAGCTCGTTTTTTCCTCCTGAGCCCGAAGAAGAAGTTCGTTAAGCTTATTCCTCTTCTCTTGGGTCCGAGCTTGAACTTGGTTAATTTCATCATCATTGGCCCACAGCTTGGCTTCCAGTTCAGAGACTTGATCTTGAGATGTTTTTCTTTTCTTATCAAGCTCATAAACTTGATCTGTTAAGAGTGAGATTTCCGTCCCAACTCTTAACAATTCACTGTCCAATCGGTCCCGATCCTCTCGTACCGCGACCAGTTCACCATGTTTGATTTCAACTTACATTTTTGCAAGGTCAAGTTGATTTTGGACTTTTTGGGACACAATCTGGTCACCCTGGTTCTTTTCCACGGTGATCGCAATTGTGAAACATTTCCTTAGTATATGTATAAGACATTAAGGTCAGAACATAAACCTTCAGGCTTTAATATTAAGGGAACTTACCTTAGTTACAAGGTCGAGGAAACCCTCGATTATTTCTTCCCCATACATGTCTAGCTGAACATTGTCTGGGTTTTGTTCTCCGTAGAGGCGGAAATCTTCAATGAAGGCACTCCTCCTCGAGACCAACTTTTTAACTTTCTTAAACCTGTCCAGCAGGCCCAAAGCAACCCCCAGTCGGAGTTTGTCTTAGTACCCAAGGCAGGATCCTTCAAAACGATCCCCTTGGTAGGGACCGTAGCATTCCCTTCTTTCTTCAGCCATTTAAAAACCCTTGGGGCTGCTGCTTCGGTCACTCTCATCCCTTTACCCAAGAGGATCGGTGGTAGGGAGACGTTCGCCTTAAGGTTGGGGCCAGGGAGAAATTTCTCCACCAGAACAGCTCCCTGCAGCAACAAATTAATTGTGTCAGCGCTAATAGCGGAACTATTTCCGATTTGGTAGAGGCTGGATAGGTTCAAAGAACGAATCCTAGCCGTTATCACCTCCTCTACCACTCCAAATATCCGAAGCGCGGGTCCTTTGCCGGTTGAGGGATGTCCTGAGCAACGCAGGGTTAGTGTGTCTGTGATGGTGATCTGGATCGGGGGGTTCCCTACATTGGACGACCCCAATGGAATCAGCGTATCCCCTGTCGTTGATTCAGATGGATCCGCACTATCTGTTGCTTTCTGTCGTCCTCCAGAAGGACAGGCCGAAACGGCAGCCAAACACCTGAATCTCAAGCTCGGCATCGTTTCGGTTGAATATGCAAGATAAATATATAAGGATCAGGAAGCGATGAAGTAAAAATATAACTTCATATCCGATCATTCAGATGGATCTGAACAAGAAAACATCCCCTTCGGGGCTGGGGATCTAGTCCTACTCACGACCCATATTTCTATCAGTCTCTCCTCCCGAAGCACTCTGTTCGTTTAAGACATACTTCGTGGGAGGAAACATCGCAAGTGTGTTTGCGATATCCGGACGAGAAGGGTTGAACCAGGTTCGGTCCAACTGACCTATGCGTGGGTGGGTTATAAGCAATGTTACCACGATTTGTGACACGACACGATTTGCGATTTTATAGAGAATCCGGGAAGATTTGTTAAGGATTCGTTAATTTTATATTTATAATAATTATTTTAGTTATATAATTTATAATTTTTTATAAGTAAAAATAATCATAATTATTGATAAAATATATTTTAATCATTTTCAAATTATAAATATAAGATATAATAAATAATTTATCATCAAAATAAAAACTAAAAATTGGTTAAAATTTAAAATTAATAAAATAATTAAAAATTGATAATAATTACAAAACTTAGCAAATTTATGATATAATAATTTATATTTCATATTTGTTTTTTGATTTTTTTCAATTTTATCTTCTAAAAAAATCCGTTCAAAAAAAAAATCTGATTCGAGAATCGCGAATCCGAGAGAATCCGATTCGTAANTTTTTTCAATTTTATCTTCTAAAAAAATCCGTTAAAAAAAAAATCCGATTCGAGAATCGGGAGAGAATAACGAATCCGAGGGAATCCGATTCGTAAATTTTTGTAAAAATAGAGAATCCTGGTAACATTGGTGTTATGGTCCCTTTTTAGGGGGTGCCAACAGTCGTCCGGTTCGTTTAGCAAACGAACTCGGTTCTGATTTGTTTTAGATGTGGAAGACGATTAAAAGCTGGAAATAAGTAAATGCACATCGATGTATAGTGGAAACCCCAAGAATTGGGGTGAAAACCACTTGACTAAGAGCAGATTATGCTCTTATCCTGTTCACTAATCGAATAATTCATAATCAATACAGCAGAGGCTTAATGAAAATGACAAGGAAAAGAAAGCAGTAAGAACTCCGGCAGGGTAACGGCCTGTTCTTACGCGTCCAAAGGGTCCTGCTATTTCCGTCATCTTGCCCTGTATTTATAGAGTTTATAGTGTGTGTAAATCACCCTCTGTAACCGCCTCTGATAGGTTTGTTAGAGGTTGTTATCGCGGGATGTAAAACGAGGTTGGGACCGAGGCGTGGTCTGCGTGATCGGGCCCGAAGCGTGGTAAACGTGGGAAGGCCCGAAGCGTGGAAAACGTGAGTTTGTAACCGTTCTGTAACCGTTCGGACCGAACCCAGGAGCCAGCTGTCAGAAAACGCTTTATTTCGTTAAGGTTATCTTCGGTCCTCTCGTTGAACATCGGGCCGCTCTTCCTTAAGTGTGTAAATGGGCTGTAGGAATTCGTTTTCACTATTTGAATCGGCCCAACGGTTGTTGGGCCTTACCCATCACAAGGTACCCGATCCTAAAGTTCTCATCTATTGGTTATAAGTGGTCACACCTTTAACATGTTCTCCTTATGGACCATTATCCACACATAACAAGACTTACATGCATGAAGAGATTTTTCCTTATCAACTATAACACACTCATTGATGCGCATCGCTATGTAATATAACCTACGACATCCTAATAGACCCTTACCCCTTCGTGACCCGACCAAGAACAAATTGAAAAGTGTTCTAAGGTCCCGGGCCATTCTTTGTTGGTGGCAATAATAGATAAACGCCACTATATACACATAGCTACCCGGAAATAACGCAAAGGTCGGGCAATGGATTTCCTTAAGTACGGCCGCTACGAATTGGTGTAATGGAAAACGTAACCTGCACTTCAGGGAGGCATAACTGACAGGAATAGCGGTAGCCAGAACGTTCATTTCCGCTGGAAGGAAGTAGGGAATATCTTCCCGCCCATTCCATATGGATTAATGAGCCGGAATCGAAAACCTAGACCTAAACTCTTCGATATCCAACTCAGACATGGTTGGGTATCTCATTTTACGAGGAGTCATGGCTAGTACCTTGATGAAAATCGGTAGGAAAGAGTTTAAATGCAAACAAGAACAAAGACGCAGAGAACTTGATTTGGCCGATTTTTTCTTCGCGAAATGACGGTGAGGAGGAACAGTATCCGAAACCCCGATTTAAATAGTAATTTCCCGACCAATTGTAAGCTGCCATGTAGGATTACCATAGGCGGTTGCACTCATCACGCCATTGAGTAACAGAATATGGAAAGACGTAGGTCTGGACGTTAAAATTTAAAAGTGACACAAAAATGAATGTTATGTTATTTTGAATTCAAAATCCACATCTCAAATTGACTAAGTGAAGGATCGGTCCCTTGGACGCTCATTGCGAGCTGGCTCGGTCCTATACTTTAAACGAACGTATATTACATTGCGTGATCGGTCTTGCATCACCTCTGAGATGGCAACCAAACCCGATGGGATAGTGATGAGAATCCTAGAACCAAGTACCCAACAATGTGTAAGACCCAGTTATGATTGAGCCGACTCAGGTAATAAAAGGCGAACTCGCGTGGCCCAAAGTCCACAGCTTAACATATTTGAGATAATTGGCCCTATGTTCCGCAATGGGATCGAAGCTGGACTTGGCGAAATAAAAGGGCGTTTGACAAGTGGCCCCATAAGTCGGTCCAAACGGTTACAGCTCACGCGTTTCACGCTTCGGGCCTCCACACGTTTACCGCGCTTAGGGTCAGATCACGCAGGCCACACTTCGGTCCCATCCATTTTTTACATCATGCGACAACAACATTCAACAAACTTGTCAGAGACAGTTACAGGGCGTGGATTACACATGCTTTCAGCTCTATAAATACAGAGTTTGACGACGGAATTAGGGGGGCCTTTTGGACGCATAGAAACAAGTTGTTACTCTGCCGGAGTTCTTATCGCTTTCTCATACCTCGTCATCTTCATAAACATATTTTGTATCTTGTAATGAACTGTTTGATTAGAGAATCGACTATGAGCTTTTTCTGCTCTTAGTCAAGTAGTTTTTTCCCCATTTCCCGAGGTTTTCCACTCTAAATTGCATTGTCTATTTCTTCATTTGCTTTATTTAATTGTTTCCTCACCACAAACAAATTAAAACCGAGTTCGTTTCTTAACGAATCGGACAGCTGTTGGTACCCCTAAAAAGGGACTATAACAATATACATGACAAAAAAAATTATGTTTGGTTATGGTTGTACGTTAAAGTTACTTGATAATATACAATTTATAAATGTCAAACTACGTTGCAAATGTGAGATTGTTGGATGATTGAAATAAAATATGATTTTTTGGAAGATATATTTATAATTTAAATAATGAGAAAAATTCTGATTTTCAGATTCAATCTCTTACCTCATTATGGATTCAAAAAATAATTTGTAAATATATTTTGTTTACTATGAGAATGTAAATGTTGTAGTGTTATGTAAAAATTATAGCAATATATTCAAATATTAAAATATATTTTGAAAATGCATATGAAGACTAAATATAGAAAACAAAAATATTTGATCATATAAAGTTGACGGGAGAACAAATTAAGCGTAGGCCCTTGAAACACCAAGACCAGCGGTCCTTTAATCTGGAAAGCACAAGTTATTTTGATTATTTAATAATTATTAAATAGATCTCNGACTGTTGGTATCCTCTTAAAAGGGATTATAACAAATATGAATATTTTATAATTTAATTTATTTTAATATTCCGGTACGGATCCGATATACCCCATAGATATCTAGTATACCGATTCAATGAGCTTGTCCGATATACCGACCGATATCGGTTTTTAAAACATTGCATATAGAATGTGCTGATATAAAGATTTAAAATTTAAAAGTTTAATAAAATCTTAAATTATGGTTAAATTCTATTTCAATTTATAATATTTTTTATACTATTGAGGTTCAATCAGATGATATCATTTATAAATACAAAATGCTGGATTGGGCCTATAAAATACAAGAATAAGACAATTATTTAATAAAATAAAAATATACTACAAAGTACAAACAAGGAAAATAGAAAAGGCCCACGTGCCGTCACAACAACTCATTAGAAATAGAGCCGATTAATTGCAATACTTCATGTTCACATCCGCCAAGGCGGAGCGTCTCCAACACGCGCTCAAATAAATAAACTTGACAAGGAATCCGCAGCCCTCCCCGTTGCTCATACCCGTACTCCGCCGCCGATCTCTTCAGAAGCTCAATAAATATCGGGTGGTTTAGTAACGTTGCGCTCACAACGAATCGTTCCATTTCCTCTCCGACGTATACAGGTACGTGTCCTTCCCGTACCACGGCGATTCTCTTCCCACACGAATCTGATTCCGTTTTCCCCTTCCGTTCGCCTCTCAGCAACCCGTACTGCGTAGAATCTGCGACTCTCGACAATTTTCGAATCAATTTCTTCATTTTTTGAGTTAAATGAAATCAGAGAGCAATTTTCAAGTGAAAATGCAGAAGAATAAAGTCTGTATATATACTAAGTGGGGCGGCGGCGGCGGCTGTAGGCGACCACGAGGAAGGATGAGATAGGATTGTTTTTTCAATTTGAATTAATTATTTTGTTGGTGAAGAAATAATATAAAAATACTAAAATACAATTTAAACTCGTTTTATTTTTCAAACAGTAATCGTATTTTAAATATAAAAAATAAATAAGAATACAAAATATTCATAAACATTTCATGTTATTTAAATTTGTTTTATTTTTGAATAGTAATCATATTTTAAATTGAAAAAACAAATACCAATACAAAATATTCAAATTCAAGCATAGGGGAATTATTAAAACTCATTTTATTTTTAGAACTCTGATAATATTTACATTTTTTTACAAATACGAATACAATTAATAAAATAATGTATATATTTATAATTAAGAGCAAAAAGCAGAAAAAGGAAGGGGGGACGGGTACAGAGGGGGTACTGGTAAGGTACAATTAATTTAGATTCCGAATTTTAATGCGTCGAAATAAGGTAACTAAAATATTATCAAAAATTTAATGGAAAAATAGTCACTTGGATCCCAAAGTTTGGATAATTTGATAATTTTGGTCCCCAAAGTTTTAGTGGCAAAAACAGTCCCCAAAGTTTTGATGATTTGACAATTTTGGTTCCCAAAGTTGCGTATTTTCGCAAAATACGTCCCCAAAGTTTGCGAATTTTGGTAATTTTGGTCCTCAAATTAATTTTCGTCCGGGCACTTAATTTGCCACAATTCGCAAACTTTGGGGACGTATTTTGCGAAAATACGTAACTTTGGGGACTGATTTTGCCAAAATTCGCAAACTTTGGGGACCGGTTTTGCGTACATGAAACTTTGGGGGCTAATTTTGCCAAAATTGAAAACTTTGGGGACCAAAATTGCCAAATTATCTAAACATTGGGGACCAAAACTGCCTTCCGCCAAAATTTAATACAAATAAATTAGAAAATAAGCACAAAAATCAGATTTTATTTTCCAAAAGTCCTCAAATAAGATATTTAATTAAATAACATATTTAATTTTTGAACAACATTCTTAAATCAAACTTTTCAATAATGTATTTGTCTTAATTTTATCGATTTATCAAGATTTATCTTGAAAGTTTCATAATTATAACCGTGTTGGGAACTCTTAAACTGGGTAATACGACGAGGGCTCGGCCATGCAGAGAGTTCAATCCAATGATACGGTCCAAGCCAAGATGAATAAGGTCAAACTCAAGAGTATCATACAACTGTCTATAAATAAGAGATTGAAATATCAAATTTTAGATTGGATCGTGAGCACCAAACCTTAACAGCGGCTTTTTGTAATTAATATGTTCTTCTTATTGTATGTTGTCGTCTCCCTTATTTAACTATTGTAACAGTTTTGACTCTATTTCAATCTTCCCATTTTCATGGTTTTTCCCCTTTCTTTTGGGGTTTTCCACGATAAATCGTATGTATTCATATTATTTCATAATCCTAAATTGTCTCACAAATGACTAAAAATCTAACAATCGAATCTAGATCGTTATTTCTATCATAATTCGATGACTATTGATACCTTTAAAAATGAACCATAACAAATAATTATGAAGCCCAAATTTTGAAGAAAACAAAATAAGTATTCATATTTGTATAGTTTAGGAGAACCTATCTTCAAAAGTTTAGTCTCTTTTACAAAATTAGTATTCAATGTTTTTCCAATTTTGTTATATAAAATCCTTGGAAAAAAAATATTTTAGGATCAGTTGTGCTAATTTATAAATATGTGGGGATCAAATTTGTACAATTTTGAAAACTTTGCAGATGAATAGTTGGAAAAAATCAAAATTTGGGGATTAAAAATGTCATAAATAAAAATTCAAAAATCAAATTCGCTAAAATCATCAATTTTATAGACTAATATACCATTTTAACGTCTTAAATATTATTAGTGTCATTTTAGATATAAGAGTTTTAAAATTTAAAATATTAAATAAAATTCAAAATTATAAAAATTTGAAATTATTTATTACTCTTGTATAATTAACTTTTTATTTTCCTTATGCATATTGAATATTTTTATCAAAGAAAATGAAATGCATCAATATAAATAATATAACACTTGTCACACTAGTGGATCATCAAACTACTATTTAAAATTTTCGGTATACCTGAATTTTGCTCATATCGGTTTTTGTCGGTATTTAAACAAAATATCGGTTAATACATGTTTTAAGCAAATCGGGTCGGCTCTAACTTTTTCAATTAAGAAAAAAACATGAAGTTTGTAAAATTTTTGTATTATATTTTAAATTTATGATATAAATAAAATTTTGGGCGTA
>RWGZ01001310.1:0-12740 GCA_009725065.1 Utricularia reniformis | reverse complement strand
GAAATTATTTATTACTCTTGTATAATTAACTTTTTATTTTCCTTATGCATATTGAATATTTTTATCAAAGAAAATGAAATGCATCAATATAAATAATATAACACTTGTCACACTAGTGGATCATCAAACTACTATTTAAAATTTTCGGTATACCTGAATTTTGCTCATATCGGTTTTTGTCGGTATTTAAACAAAATATCGGTTAATACATGTTTTAAGCAAATCGGGTCGGCTCTAACTTTTTCAATTAAGAAAAAAACATGAAGTTTGTAAAATTTTTGTATTATATTTTAAATTTATGATATAAATAAAATTTTGGGCGTACTGGTTTTTGCGAGTATTTAAACAAAATATCGGATGGTATCTGTTTTAATTAGACGAGATGAAATCCTTGCGTCTAATTATATTAATAATAACATTATATTGTCTTATTGTAAAATTCAAATGTATCTTTCAATGCATAATTTCTTCTAATTATATTAATAATAACATTATATTGTCTTATTGTAAAATTCAAATGTATCTTTCAATGCATAATTTCTTCACCCTTTCCTATCATATTTAATCAAACATTATATATATATATTATTATTAAATTAAAATATTTGTAATATATAGTTTATTACATTTTAGTAATGTTGTTTTATATTATTATTTTTTATTAAACATTAGGAAAAGTAAACATGGATATAATTATTTTTTATATTCATATTACAATTTTTTACTTGTCATATCTTTTGTTGTCCTAGAAAAATCAATATGCATATCTTAAATATTTATATATATTATAATTGAGTTTCTATAATAATAATAATATTTATTTCACTTATTGGGCTTTAAAAATTAATAGGTTAGATACATTTTTATATATTATTTAATAAGAAAATTATTAGGGTGACCATATATCCTTGAAATATTATAAAGACGGCCCAAAATTTAAAACTAATATACGAAGCACCCAAGCTTTGGATGCGGTTTGTTGATAAACTTACTCATTAAATGATATTCTTTTAAAATTTACGTTAGATTTATGAGAGTCAAATGTAAACATTTTAAAATTTGATAGGGTATACTTTGGAGGCTAATTATATAATTATTAAACTTCCAGAGGGTATAGTTACATCTTTAAAAATAGAGGTCAATAGCAAACATTATATCAATTTTGAGTGTTTTGTATGAATCAAATTTGAATGTACAAACATTTACACTATTTTATAGTTCGTGTACTATTTACAAAGATAACTTTTTATTTGTTTTTACTGCGTTACGTTACGTGTAATGTCAAAAAAATAATATCAATTTTCTTAAAATAATCCCTCCCATTGATATTTTTACTGCCAAAGTTTGAGTTTATATTGTTGTAACACGCGGTATGTGTTGTGGTTCGAAAACCGGGGTGTCAACAGTCGACCGGTTCGTTGCAAGACGAACTCGGTTGTTATTTGTTTTACGTGTGGAGAAAGTTAATGATTCAAAGGTAAAAGGGACGGAAGGATTTTAGAGTGGAAAACCTCGAAAACGAGGAAAAAACCACTTGACTAAGGGCTAAAAGAAGTGCCCTTAGCCTGTTCAATAATCGAATACATGATTATACAATGCATGTTTATGTTAGCGACAACAAAGGAATGAAAGACAATCGAAAATAAATCGAGAGACCCTTGATGCCAAAGCTCTTCCGAGAAAACCAGAAGAAGATCCTTTCTTTTATTCTCCAAGTGTCATTTTTATACTCCCACTGTACTCTGTACAGTAGGGTGTCGTTTTGTGCCTGTCCTTTGCAAATAGGTCGGCTAACGTCAGGCGGAACAGCCGCCGGAAACGGTTCTACAGTAGCTGCACGGCGCTAGGTCTCTCGGCGCTGCCAGCCGGCTACTCTTTGGCCTCTAGTGGCTTACACCTATGGCTGAACCATACCCCTGACAAGTTTGTCGCGGGTTGCCATCGTATGTGATGAGCAAGGATGGCCCGAAGGAGTTCCTGTAAATAATGGACCGATCGGTCTGGCACATACGGGAAATTGAGCCCCACACCTTGGGACCGATCGCCGGAATCGACCGATCGGGCCAGACATATAAATGGGCCCTTTACTGGTTGTGGACTGGATCTGGGCCTCCCGATTCAGCCTGCGCTATTTGGGCTATCATGGCCAAGACTGAGACTAGTTCTGATCGAGGTACCGGGTTCCGGCGATCTCATCAGTATGTATTAAACATGGAATTTATATAATTAATTAATAAAATATCAAAATAAAAAATAAGGAAATTAATTATTTGTTTTTAAAATAGCAACAAACAAGAAATAAAAAAATTAATTATCAAAAATAATTTCTATAATATCAAGAAATTGAAAAAATTAACTTTTTAACAATAGCATTTATTTAAGTATTAAAAATATTCATAAAGTATTATATATTTAGAGTAATAATAATTAAAGGTTTTTAATAAATAAGAAAAAATTGCATAAATAGCCCATAACTTACAGATTGTGTAAAGGTCATGCCTTCCAACTTATAAAATTGCAGGAATGACACCTCAAGTTATCAAAACCGTTTGTTTTTTACCCCTGGTATTTAGCACATGATTTTCCGTTACATTTGCAAACATTTTTCGTTGGTATTATTCGTTCTCAATATTCACAAATTATGCAAATAAGACTTTTATACGAAAAATTATACAAAATTGATATTTCAAGTTCGAGAAATGTGCATCTAGACGCAAAACAATGACAATGTCGTAGATGATCAATATTAAACGGTATTGTTTACTTGAAATGTCGTACATACATTTAATTAAAGTTTGAGGATTCTATGTGCATATTTTTATTAATTTGAGGTGTCATATTTACATATTTTTGTTAACTTTAGGTGTCATATTTGCAATTTCATAACTTAGAGGATACACTATTTACACCGCCCGAAAGTTGGAGGGTCATCGGCAAACGTCACCCAATTAACCCAAACCCAAACGTAACTATATAATAATTCATTTTCGAAATCCGTTTTTTTCTTTAATGAACCTCCATGGTCCAAATCCAATTAGCCCAAACCAGCCCCGGCCCATGTTGGAGCATTCAGGCCCAGCCCAGACCTACATTATTATGATCTTTCGTCCCCTTCGATTTTCAGGCCACCCGCCGTCAAAAATGGGGAGGAGCGACGACTCAATAACTCGACGGAGAAACAAGAAGGCCAATAGAAAACAAGATGGTAAAAGTGACGCTGCTCCAAAGGTATCGCTTCGTGTAGCTTCAATCATCGCATCCAAAAAGCGGCGGCTTTCGGGAAAACGCCGCATGTGTCAGGTAAATTTATTTAATTTGTGGGTTTAAGATTAATTTTGCGTTTTACACAACCAAGTTACTGCAAAAAGTACAATTTTGTGAAAATTTGATAGTGAGCAATTTTAGGATTTTTATACTTATCGAGAATTCTGGCATATGATCTGTGCTAGATGAAGAATGGATAAGTGGTTAAAATTCATGAATCGTGATTGAAGACAATATTGAATTAAGAGTTACACTTAACTAAGCGTGAGTTTGTTAATACATTGAATAATCTCATTGCGCTTACAAAAGTAAATTCAAAAGTATTATAGTGTTGAAGTTTTGACGGGAGTGCACGGATATCACGTATAAAGGGAGGAGATGACACTGTAAAAGACTTGAACAAGTCATTTACTATAGTACATTTCCCTCTTATAAACCAATCTAAACTTCATCCAAATCCAATGAGGGACAATTTGATATTTCAACACATCCCCCAAGTTCAAATACCTTACAAATTTGGACTTACGAATAGAAATGAACCAGATGTTCGCGGTATTGATAATCAGGATTTTGATCGAACCAGCCTGATACCATGTTGAAATTACAAAGTCTAACCGAAATTATGATGGGAATGTACACTGATATAACGTATTAGAGGAGGAGACCACGCTGTAAAAGACTTGAACAAATAATTTACCGTGGTACCCCTTCTCTCTTAGAAACCAATCCAAATTTCATCACAGATACAATGTGGGACAATTTGATATTTTCACATCTAGATGGAGTTGAGAAGGGACAATAACATTTTAGATGTAAAAAACCAATTACTTCAAATGTGTAATGGATTATATACAGAATTTTGTTTAGAATCCAAACTTGTTGGTTAAAAATAAGGGCTATAATAGGGCTTGAATGTTTCATTTTTTCTGTAATGTAGTGCATGCTTTGGTGTGAACTTTGGAACTTATTCTTTTTATAATTGGTAACATTTCAGGGTATGTGTTTCAGTCTTCCAACCCTAGAAGACCCCTTCAATGATAGAAAGGGGAAGCCAGAACCGATGTTAAAGGGAAAAANACAACTAATTTTTTAAACATTAACGAATTATATTAATATATATAAATAAAAACAAATTTAAATAATGACTATTTCAAAATAAATAATAATAAATTTAAATATAAAAAACGGACTCGTGTCCAAAATGTGTCCAAAAAAAGTCGATGTCCTATAAGAGTCCGACTCGGATTCGGCTTTCCGGGAGAAAAGTCTGTTTAACATAGCATGTAAATTTAGTCAACCTAATTTTATGATTTTTATAAATTTAATTCCCAAAGGTTTATTATGCTAATTGCGATTTCCAAAATATGAACTTATTAGCATTCGTCTACATAATTTGGTTCATAAAATTTTTAATTTTAACAATTATGATTTTCAATCAAATTAAATATTAAATATATGTCATTAAGAATTATTAATATTAAATTTAACAAATAATATAAAATGACAACGGAAAAAACCATTTTTTCTTCTTGTAATATAAAAAAGAGATATTGATAAAGACGTTTGGTTGTTGTTATAAATGCGATTTTCTGACAAACGACATTGGAAAAGAACAAATATCAGAAGACCTCGCTGGCAGAACGTGTAATAATAAATAAGTATGTTTCTTATCTTCAATGCGACGTCGTTTTACAGATGTCAGTATATATGTCCCCATATGAAATGAATCCACCTTTATTTACCAAAGGCAAAAAAAGTACACTTATTATTTTATTGTAATAAAACTTATAATAAATAATTATGGTAATGTGTAGGTATCAGAGTTTTGTCCACATCACTTTAATAAATAAACAAGATTCGGTTTTTGAAATTAATATTATGTTTTTATTAAACCCATTTGTCCTTTATTTATTAATTATTTAATTTGAATAATTGTTAATTTTTATTCATTATTAGATATTATCTTTATATACAAATTTATAAAAATTAACTATTATAATTGAGGTAAAAATTATATCCTATTGATTTCTTCATCGATCAGTTTTTCGTTGGAAAAGTAACTAATTTGATTTCATCAGTTTGATTTGTAACAAGATATTTATGAAGTTAAATACTGTAATATATTAAATTGATAAAATATTTATAGTTTTAGATTTGATTTTGGTGTTGTTTGGAAACTCAGTTCACCGCCTGATGCGTTGAACGTACCGTAGTTGTATTCTATTTTAACAAAATATCATTAATAACTGCGTTGGTGCAACCGCATAAAATAGCAGTGAGTTCACAGTTGGTTTAACCCAACGGCCACTAGAACGTATCTGACAAATGTCAATTTTTCCCTTGGTAAATTATAATTCATTTTTTTAAAAAATAATTTTGATCAATAACTTCTTATATTCTATCAATTACATATTTAAACTATAAAAATATATATAACAATTTAAAAATGTAATTTTGGCGTAACAAATTTATAATAAAATAATATAAAATATAATTTTTAATTTTTAAACAAGTATTTAAAAATAAGGATAAAAAATCATTATATAACATCACGATCACTGCACAATTGTTTCAAAAATTCTTTCTTTAAATCACGATGAATTCACCTCATAGTTATTTATCAAACGATATTTCAAACGTGTCATTTATGTAGCCTAATAAATTTTAATATTTATTTGTATATTTTATATTTATTTGATATTATTTTACTTAGAATTTCGAGATGAGTACAAAATCAAACTTTTATAATCTTACAATATTATACAATGAATCCATACTACACAAATAATTACAACCATTCTCTATAGTATTTTAAATTAATATAAAATTATTCGATATTATCTATGTATGCTATATAGTTGATAATTAAAGTTTTTTCTATTATATTGAGAAAATTAAGTGAATGACTTGCAAGCTATGTTTTAAAATTGCGGGTTAAATCGCCTGTTCGAACCGGTTTTTAGTGTACCAGAGATTTTGCGGTTCGATTCAAATATAAAGATATTTTAAAATATTTACGGTTCGTACTGGTTCTGCTGAACCGGAAGATTTCCGGTTCGATCTATCAAACCGGTTTAAAAACATAGCTTGCAAGTTTGATACATTTAAAATTGTAAAATTATATGAATATGCTTATCATATAATAAATTTTATATCGTTAACTAAATAAAATTATAGTTTAATAAATAATAATTATTAAGAAAAATAATTCAAACTCGAAATTTTTCTTCATTCGGTATGAAAAGTAAATCACGTTAAAGTATAATTAACTTTTTGACTTGGCACGCGTATTTTTTGCACTAAAGTTTCAGTTACTTTATCCGTTGGGAAAAAGTAACATAAAGTTAAATAATAAAATCCAATAAAGTCAAGTTGGCTCATTTTTTTAAGCATTTTGTTGGGTAAACCACATCATCACATTCCTTATAAAGAATAATTATTAGGCGAATGAGATTTAAGTTCTCCAAAATTTGTATAATTTAATAAATTTTGTCCTTAAATTTTTTCATTTTGGTAAATTTAGTCCTAAAAATATTGTGGAAGCAAAACAAGTCCCAAAATTTTATATTTTTGGCATAATTAGTTATAATATTTTGTAAATTTTGGCAAATATAGTCTTCGAAGTTTTATATATATGGTGAAATTGATTCTCAAATTTTGGAGACTAATTTTGTCACATAGGGACCAAATTTATCAAAAATATCAAAATATGGGGACTATAAATGTCAAATAAAAGTTGGGGATCAAATTTGTCAAAATTATCAAACTGTGGGATCAAACTAGCCATTTTCTCAATAATTATTGTTAAAAATAACAATATATTCTATTTTGTTAAATACAATAATACCCCTACATGATTATGATGAGACTTGGCTAAGGTGCGTGATATTGGGGTGGTTAGGCCACGCGCTTTGCGCCAATTTATTAAAATCAGTCCCGTCATTCACACGTGCCTCGTGACATACACTAATTAGACAACATTTATATATTAATTAACATAATCAATTTTTTAAAAATAATTTAATTAGAAACTAA
Organism: Utricularia reniformis; assembly: GCA_009725065.1. Taxonomy (NCBI): domain Eukaryota; kingdom Viridiplantae; phylum Streptophyta; class Magnoliopsida; order Lamiales; family Lentibulariaceae; genus Utricularia; species Utricularia reniformis. The sequence continues at coordinate 5,441 of RWGZ01001310.1, read as the reverse complement.
TAATTAACCGTGATAATAAAAAATTAATGTGATTATTATTAAAATAATACAATTGGAATTTCGTCAATTTGATAATTTTGCTTTTCAATTTTTTTAAATTGTAAATAAATCTCATTTACTTATTTTGTAGCATTTAACAAAATTAATATCCAATATTTGAAGTTATAAAAACTTTGTGGGCATGTTTTAAACTTTATGGATAACATTATACTACTTTTGCAAACTTTTAAGGTCAATTTTACCCTATATTTCGATTCACTTAAATGCAAATATATTTACCCTATATTTCGATATGTAAACCGGTTTGAAAACATGATTTTTATCCGTTTTTACATATTTTGGGAACTCAAAGTGTCTTATAAATAAAAATTGATATAAATAATTAATTAAATATAGCAATAATGAAACTTAGGCATATTTTTAGATTGTTAAAAACTTTAAATAAATGCTGAAATGAAGCAAAAATTTGAAAATATGAATGAAATTATCAACCGGTTGAATAGGGGAAATCATGGGAGGCTTTCCGGTAAAAGGAAGAGGAATGACCGGATGTGTACTCGGGAAGAGAGGTAAACTACCGGCTTTTCTGGTAACCGCCAAAATATATTTATATCGGTCGTCTTTATCCTGGAGGTTTTCTTGCTTCAAAAGAAGCAACTTTAGCAACCTTCTTTCTCTCTGTCAACACGTAAATACACATAAACTTGTGCTGTTAATGGCAGTGGAAGCTAGCTATGGAAACTTGTGCCCTCCAAAGCTTATTGGGAACAGGTAAAATGGGCTCTTCGTTGTGTTTTTCGTGTTTTCTGTGTGGAGTTTAAGCCATTACTGATATATTTTTCTTTAGGGTGTTCATGGGGATGAACTGCGTTGAAGGAATCGGAAACGGATGTGGGGCGGTGGATCCGTTATCTCTGACGGAGATTATGTTACCGGTTTACAGTGCCCGGGTATGCGAAACTGTTCCGACGAGAATTCCGGTGGGTGTGAACTCAGGGAGTAGTTTAACGTATGGGGGTACGCCGTCGAGAAAACGGTCTAGAGAAACGGTAATTGAAAACGGCGATCTGGATAGTTTATTCTCTTTTAACGGCGAGGATCTTTCGCTTTTGTTTCAACTCCAACGGTTGGAGATCGATCGGTTAATTGCTCATCATGTAAGTTAACCGCCGTTATCTGTCTTCTGCGTATTCATATACAGGGAAACTTAACGGGGTTAAATTAAATATTTCAGACGGAAAAGATGAAGGCGGAAATTGAGTTACGGAGGAGGAGAATGTCACGGTGGATTGAGGCGGAGTTTGAGTATAACGTCATGAAGAAACTTAAAGCGAAGGAAGAAGAAATTGAAACGCTCGGAAAATTGAACTGGGCTCTAGAAGAACGGGTAAAATCACTCTCCGTCGAGAACCAAATATGGAAACAATTAGCTCAGACAAACGAAGCGACGGCAAACGCCCTCCGTTCGAATATCCAGCAAGTTCTTTCACAGGTTCACGACCTCCCAGCGGACGACGGAGAGTCTAGTTGCGGGAGCAACTCCGACGAGAAGTCCGATGGACTCTGTAGAAGCTGCCGGAGACGAGAATCATGCGTACTTTTGCTTCCTTGCCGTCATCTTTCACTCTGCACCATCTGCGGGTCTTCTCAAATAACGTGCCCCGTCTGTAACTCGATCAAATCCGGCAGCGTTCACGTCAATCTCTCCGGTCTGTAGTCGCCGGAAAATATAATTTACACAGTTGCAATAGAAATTTATTATTGTTACCAATTACATTTACATTGAATCAATTACTGCTTTTCTTATTATATTAATTAATTAATTAATTAAATATATACAATATGATTTTTTGTGATTTATATAAAATATAATAAATACTGTGTAGATTGTATTCATTTTTCTACAAAATCTTATATTCTATTAAATATAAAGTTTTGAAATGATTTTACTTTTCCAAATTGCTTAACCAATTGAATTATGAAGTTAATAATTACACAACTATTTGTAATACATTGAATTTTAATATATAAATATAAGAACATGAATGGACTTCAAATTTTAAAATATTATAAAAACGATGTTCAAACCATAGTTTTAAAAAATTATGGACTTGAATAGTTTGCCCTCCCTTTACGATTCAAACCGATTTGCATTTTAAAAACTAGCGTGACTCTTAAAAACACCATCGGACTGTTTTTTCCGCTAAAAACCGATTACAAAACCGGGTTGCATTGATAATTAGAGTTAAAGTTAAATTAAAAAGTAATTTTTTGAGTCTTGATCATATCCTTCCATTTCATGATAAATACATTAATTATGAAGAAAATTAGATGCATTTTTCTTATTTTATTTTATATTGTTATTTAATCGTTGAATTCGAACTTTCGATGTCTATAAATGTAGCTCTTAAATTCCAAAAATCAAGTGTAAATTTTTGTTTGTAATAAACTTTTTTTATATTATCTCATTATTCTTTTTAAAATTTATTTGTAAATAAAATATATTTTGTAAAACCAATTTTTGGACCAATATATCTCACTATGAATAAAATATATTTATTCATAGTTTGGACCAGAGTTTTAAAACCATGGTCCAAACTATGTAATTGCATGTAAAGTCATCGATGTTTATATAATGCATATCATTGACATCAACTTTTAAAATTTTAGAAATCATGCTATTAAAATTTAAAAATTGAGTCTGTGACCTTGAAATTCGAATATCATTTATATTTGACCTTAAATTTCGTTAATATTTTAAATACATGTATTGTTTGTGTTAGACATTTAACCTTATAAATATGTAATGTCAATCTCTCCCAAATTTGACAATCTAAAAACATCCCCTAAATTATTAAAACAATTACTCAAAAAATAAATAAAATAATTTAAAATTAACATTTATTTACTGATAACAATTAATCCCCAATCACATAACCCATATTAAAATCCCTAATTATTGTTTCACATTCTCGTTTACCTTTCCAATTACACCCGGGAAATGTGCAACTTAGCGTAGATGTCGGCCCGGCGTATAATAGTCAGAATGAGAGGATAGCGTGCAGTGGACCTCACGTTTATTTGTTTAAAACGGCATCGCATTGGGTAAATAGGTTGCCCTAATCAGGTAAACCATACGGAACTTACCATTTTATCACATTAAAATCGAGACGACACCGTATTGACATGACATCTGTCACAAGGAAAACCAGCCAGCGCCTTTAACGCCTGTCCTTCATTGCATGTGATCTCATTTTCAGAAAAAAATATTTCATTTCTCATTGACTTTTATATTATATTTTAAAAAAAATAATAAAAACAAAAGATCAGTCACGTGATATGCACATAACCTATCCAATAATTAGATTATTGGATAAGATATTAAAAGTTTATCTAAAAAATTGTGCAAATTAAGTATATTAATTTAGATGTAATATCAACTTATGTACACAATAAACCTCATTATTTGAACTATATATGCAGATATCGTGAATAATACATAATGAGAAAATGACAAATTTTGGTCCCCACAGTTTAGTTATTTTGATAAATTTGGTCCCTGAACTTTTATTTGACATTTATAGTCCCATACTTTGATATTTTTGACAAATTTAGTCCCTATGTGATAATATTAGTCCCCAAAATTTGAGAACCAATTTCGCCACATATATGAAACTTTGAGAACTAGATTTACCCAAAATTACAAAATATGAGGATTAATTATGCCAAAAATACAAAGTTTGGGGACTTATTTTGCTTCCACAAAACTTTGATAACTAAATTTGTTAAAATGAAGAAAGTTTAGAGACTAAATTTGTTAAATCATACAAACTTTGGGGATCTTAAATGCCATTAGCGCAATACATAATATTCATTATATAAAGTTTATATTTTGTTTTATTGCAAATTTAACAATTTTGATTTTATCATTCATCTCAAAATATGATACATTTTAAAATTTTATATCTTGTAAAAATGAGTACTATTTCATCACAAAATTTTTGTCTATTCGACGCCGACTCTCAAAATTTTATATCCAGTTTTAATCATGCACCCGTGTTGCAACATGTCGGAGCGACTAGAAGAATGCGACTTTTGATATTGTTTTGATTTATTCTTTAATTATATTTGTTATTCATTATTCAATTGATTTACGTGATTTCACGACATTGTTAAACAATCGATCTACTTGTTAATTATTCGTACAAACGATGATGTAAATGAATATGATTGCTATTGGGGACGTTGTTGAATCGACCAATTATACTTATTTTTTATAAAGTTAAATAATGTTAGAATAAATTAATTAAATATTAGATCCAAACAAATTTTAATAATTATTTATATATTATCTTCACTTAATATTATTTATTTTATAATTATAGCTTAGTCAAAAATACGGCTCTTACCATTTTCGCAAGTCGATTCATGTCGTTGATGCGTAACTTTTTGTAAGTTGATTGCAAAAATTAATTAGACATTTTTCTGCAATAAAAAAAGGATATTGAAACGTATGCGAAACTAATTCTCAAATTTTTCATAAGCACCCGTGTCGAATTGAATGAGACTATTCAATTCGCTCGGATGCTTTATATCTGACATACAACAATGTCATTATGATTTAGTCGTTAATTCACTTTGTTATTTGTAATCACTTATATATATTCACGATTTTGTTATACAATCGATCTACTTAATAGAATGATAAACTTACGTTTTTTTAAAAAAAATTATGAGGTTGTAGACTAGAATCTATTGACGATAATCATGTTTTATAAAACTAAATTTTCTTATATAATAAATTTTAACTTTTTTAAATACTTCATTTTTAATATAATTTTATATATAAATAGAGCGTGTCAAAATTTGACTATTATAATTTTTATACAATGGAGTCGCATGATAGAGTCAAAGTATATGAAAATATTTAACTCAATTAAATATAATTGAGTTAAATAAAAATTCAATACTTCGTAAGATAATTGACTATTATGCCCCTACTAATTAATTAGACTGTTTCTATCCTATTTGTGAATATTAAATATATTTATTTTTGTATTTAATAATTGAGTAGAATGCATCTGTATCTTTTTACAATAATTAAATGTTGTAATAATTTTGGTCAAAATTGACACGCATTTTTTAGTAAATTTAAATTAAAATACGTAAAAAGACAAAGAAGTGGCCCAGTGACCCTACGGTCGGCAAGTACAACGGGAAAAAGAGTGATTATTTAATACATTAATTTAATATATGTTTGTCTGAGTTGAAATTGGGTCCCACAATGATGATGACCGTCTGTCTTTTTTGGACCGGCTATCTGTCTTAAACCCCCACGCACGTGACTTGTGACAGGGATTTCCTAATTTCAGCTTTTCCACTTTTAATTGTTTATTTAAAAATTTAGTCATTGGGATATGATCCCGACTTATTATAATATT
>RWGZ01001309.1:22589-176836 GCA_009725065.1 Utricularia reniformis | reverse complement strand
AGGCCTTCCAGACAATGAAGTCCTCGATAACATGTACAGAAGCCTAATTCAAGGGAAGATGACTTTTTTGCATTTTAACAGAGAAGAAAAGGCTCCCATGACTAGAGATTTATTAGGAAGCCTTCTTGTGCGCAAAATTCCATGTCCAGATCCAATGTATATTAAGCATTCAGTGTTTTTTCTCTTCATATTTCAACTATATTCATCTTTGATTCTATTGCATTTGAAGATACATGAAGACTTCTTTATGTTCTTGCTGAAGTAATACTGTATTTGTGTGAGGCAGGAGAGTTGATGTAACAGATGTGATTGTCCTTAAAGACCCTATAAACAAGGGCAATTTACTAGTTCGACGTATAGCTGCCATCGAAGGAGATGAGATGCTGTCGACTAACAAAGACGACGAGTCATTTGTACTTGAAAATGATCAATGTTGGGTATTATCCGACAACCAAGATTTGAAGCCGAAGGTACGGAGTGAAACTTTTAATACTTTTCGACCCTCGTTTATAGGCTTTTGGTTCGTGATCTCTTTTTTGTGGACATTGTAATGGCAGGAAGCTCATGATAGTCGAACTTTTGGTCCAGTTACAATGGATGATATAGTTGGAAGAGCTATTTATTGTCTGAGAAGTGCTGTTGATCATGGACCTGTAAATAATAGGTATAAAAACGATAACTCTTTATGATCATATATTTCTTATGAGAAAATGATATCTTTGGCTCCAAAGTTTCGTGATTTTAGCAAATTTGGCAGCCATAGTCCTTATATTTTAATGTTTTGGCAAAATTAATCCCCAAAATTTCTGAATTTGGTTCTCGTTTGTCGAAACTAGTCCTCAAAATTTGTGGACCAATTTTGCAACACATTAAAATTTATCGACCGGATTTGCCAAAATTTACAAAGTATGAGGATTAGTTTTGCCAAAAATTCAAAGTTTGAGGACTAATTTTGTTTTTCAGAAACTTTGATAATTACATTTTCCAAAACTAAGAAACATTAAAGACCAAATTTGTCAAATTATACAATTTTGAGGACCTTAAGTGCCATTCGCTCATTTCTTATTGACTTCTATTCGGTTTTGAAGTGAACGTAGTAGACGACAAGATTCATCTGTTCTAGAAGTTGAGCTTGACGTCGATGAGATGGCGAAAGATCACAAGTTGTGAAGATAGATAAGTCAAGCAATGAATGAAAAACATAAGTTGGCTAAATTATTCTTCAAGATTGGAGAAACGGTAAGCTCTTAACATTGCTGAAAATGGTTGAATCTTTAACTTGGGGTGATGTTATTTTTTAAGAATCATATACTTGTGGATTATCTACATTTTTGGATGATTCGATACCCGTAATGAATAATTTCGTGAACGGAAATGTTAGGATCACAAGTCAATGTTATGTGTATTACAAGTAAAAGAGCTGACGCAGGCCATGGAAATCATACCGGTGGTATATCGTTCGGTATATCGGTCATACCAGTAAATATCGATCGTGACTAATATTCCGATATATAATCGATATACCAACGTTACCGGCTGGTATGATTTTCTTGATGCATGCTTAGTCTTCAATGTTACAATTTTGGATCATAGGTCTAGAGGATGCTGAGCAACTAGAATTTGTTTCGTAATTGATTTTAATTTTGGATGAATTTAGGATTGGAACTGAAAAATGAAATTTGAAGGAAGTATCCAAATTTCGGTTACACTATTTAAGCTCAAATTTATGAGTTAATTATTATGTTAAACAGACTCTTCTCCGTGGACGTTGAATCCGAGTCGGACTCTTATCGAACACTTGTTAATGTTTATATTTTTTTATATTTATATTTTAAAATAGTAATTATTTAAATTTATTATTATTTATATATATTAATATAATTTGTTAATGTTTAAAAAATTAGTGATATATCATAATTATTTAGATATAATATAGTCTATATCAACTATTTTGGCATTTTATCAGTTTTAAATATTAATTATCATATATATTTGTGATCGTAATTTGTTATTTTGTATAATATAGTTAGATAAATCATAATTTTATTTATTATTAATTATAAATCATGTTAACTAAACATGTTTTTTTAAATTTTAAATTTTAATTAAAAAAATAATTGATAATATTAACGAGTCGAACTCTTTAACAAATCCGAGTCCGAGTCCCCGTGGTGGTGTCCATTTAACATTAGTTAATTAATGGTTGAAATATTAAGCATATTCATCATTATTGAGTACAAAACATCTAAATTACAAATTACAATTTATTATTAATTATTTCAAATCAACATTCTTTATAGAATCAAAAGTAACCATTTGTTCGACTTCAATATTCAAAATATCATATTAAATATCTTTAATCGCATAGGATACGAGACCGGTAACTCACGGAGTCACAATCATCACCAATATCTAGTTTTTATTTTAGAAAACTAGAATAATAAATGAGCTCAATTTACAAAATTCCAATCTTAATTCTTATTGACTATTGAAATTATAGAGTGGCCGAAATGACGATGGGGAAGTGTGAACGAACGGATTAAAGGAAGAAATCCACACATTTTAAAAGACTTGATCAAACCAATATGTGATAAAATTCTCTATCTTATAAATCTAATCAACTCAATTTCTTTTTTCGATGTGGGACAAATTCCAACACTCCTCCTCAAATGCAACTATAAGGTTGTGACTTGAAATTAACCGAACCAGCTTCGATACCATGTTGAAATTATAAAATGACTGAAATGACGATAGGGAAGTGTGAACGAATGGGATTAAGGGAAGGAATCTACACATTTTAATAGACTTGATCAAGCAAATATATGATGAAATTCTCTCTCTTATAAAACTAATCAATCTGACTTCTTTTTATTATGTGGGACAAATTCCAATAGTGTCAAATTTCAAGGGAAATAAATTTTATTTCGATCTGACTGATTTTGTAAAATTTTGCTTCACATTGGATCATTTTGAATTGGCCCACTATAGAAGCCCATTTTGTAGTTTGGGGTTAGTTAAACCATCATTGATTCAATTACTATTATACCACCAATACGATTTGATTTCACACGTATTGATGGAATACGAGGTGACCAACAAATTGTGGAGCGTGTTGAGTATTAAAATGCAGAGGTATACATCTACAATTGATTCTATGGGTGTAGCAAAACTCTCATTGAGAGTTTCTAGCGATGCTACTTGTAAGATCAACACAGATTTACATAAACGATGTGTATCGTGTGTTTAAAATCAAAAGATTCTATTTGGTAATACAAAAGAGACCGTTGAAATTGTGGTTATTGTCTCACATTGAAAAATGGATTGAATTGGTATATGAGAAGGAAAGTGAACCACATAAATGACTTATTCAAGTCTTTTGCGGTATGGTCTCTTTCTCTTATACGTTATATCTGAGCATACTTCCCACGTAAATTGACCCGACTCTAGAAATTTAATATGGTATCGGAGCGGGTTCGGAAAAATTCTAAGTGACTTTGCCGCCAGTTAATCCGGTTTAATGAAATTGATCGGTTGGTAATCCATTGATTTGAATTGTCAAATCTAACTTGTCAGGTGTTTGGACTTGAAGGGGTATGTTGAAATTGTGGTTATTGTCTCACATTATAAATGAAAAGTGGAATGAATTGGTTTATAAGAGAGAATGTGGACAATAATAAAAGACTTGTGTACAAATTACTCTTATATTTCAACAGAAACGACACTATTTATACACACGAACTAGTGGACAATTTTGGCTTCATATCATTTAATTGCTCACGAACTCGATGAACATCGTTCTTTAAGAAGTTTCAATGGTATAAATGTATTACTAATTTAGAAGAGGTACTTAGAATGTATAGAAGTTTATAAATATAGAAAATCTTGCATTTTTTCCTTTTCCGAACGAGAAAATTGCGTAATTGGCCCCTAATGTTTAAAATAGTGTAAAAGCGATGCCCCCAAAGTTTGTAAATTGCGTGAGAAGCCCCCGAAGTTTCAAAACCGTTCAAAAATAATCCTATGGTGAATAGTAGCAGTTTTTGTCTTTTTTCGTATAAGTGGTTTTGATAATTTATGTGTTATTTTTAAAATTTTTAAAGTTTGGAGACATAGTCATAACATCTTTTCAAGGTTAATTAGTCAAATATAAACTTTGGGGACTTTTAAAATATCAAAGAGTATAAGGGTCAAATATAAACGGTTTCGGAAGTTCTAGGGCCAACCACACAATTCTTAAACTTTGAGGGTACAATGTTTACAATATTTAAATGTTTAGGGCCAACCGCGAACATTATATCAACTTCGGGGGTTTTGTATGCATTTTACAAACTTTAGGAGCACCGCATTTACACTATTATAAAGTTTAGGGGTCAATTACAAACATCACTCCTTTATTTATATAAAACCAATTTAATCTAATTTAACTTGTTATAGAAATATTATCATATTTCAACATTAAACCAAACCATAGAATATAATGTACATATTTAAGGACTATAAATGTTGGGTTTGGAGGATCTCATTTGGAGTTGAATCAAAGTTGCAGAAATCAATTAAGAATCCATACTCATCATCCGAACCCGTCATTGTGTAGTTTTGACTTGGAATGTAGCCAAGATTGGAGCCGATCTGGTTTAGAGGATTCGAAGAACATGATGGTTCAATGTCAGCTATTGTAGATTCATCGTCCCATAAGTTATTGTTGTCGTTGTTGTTTTCGTATGAAGATTTGTTGAATACTCTGCATAACACCCACTCTTCCTATCCACAATCCATATTTCATATCATTCAACAACAATACAAATCCTCGAAACATGATATAAAATAGTCGATTATATATGTTTGGGCTAATAAGATACGAGACAATTTGTCGATATGTTCAAATAAAAAAAATGATGAGAGCAATATCAAACATTGGAAAAATACCCTTGAAAATCTAATGAGTGGTGTTTTTTAGTAGCCTCAAACTTTAAAATATTGTAAAAATGATGCCCCAAAGTTTATAAATTATATACAAAGCCCTCGAAGTTTATATAATGTGTGTTGTTTACCCCCTAATTTTTAAAACTTTAAATATCATACCTTCGAAATTTAAGAATTGTGTGGTTCCTTCGAAGTTTCAAAGACGTTTATATTTGACTATAACACTCGTTAATATTTTAAATGCATCTATAGTATGTATTTGATCCTTAATTTTGAAAAAATGTAATGACTATGTCCATAAACTTGGAAAATTTTAAAAAATCACACATAAATTACCAAAACCACTCACACGAAAAAAACGGAAACCAATATTATTCACTTAAGGATTATTCTTGAATAATTATGAAACATCAGAGGTTTCTCATTCAATTTACAAACTTTGTGTGAATCGCATTTACACAATTTTAAATATAGGAGGATAACATCATAATTTTCTCAAAATCTAATATATAAGATAATAACATTATACTATAATGATTTGTCAAGTCTTTTAATACGATCTCACTCTTATCTGTTCTACTTAAAAGACACTCTATCATGATTTTCTATATGATATCGAAGCTGATATAGACGAAACAAAACACATGGATGTATAAAACAAGTTGTAACAAAAAAATCTTACATGACTTGCGAGTAGTGTTTGGAGTAAAGAAGAAGATGATTAAAGCATTTACCTCACTTCAAAAAATACCTTTAAAAATCAAACGCATAAGATAATAAATCATACTATAATTAACTAATCAAATCTTTTAATATATGATCTTACAAAGGGTTGGATTGGTGTAAGTACAGAATGTGGATTGCGTACCTTTGGAGGCAAGTTAGGGTTTTCAATACGAAACTCATGCAAGATCCAACTAGTTTTCACACCGTTAGGAGCTCTATTCTTATAGAAAACCAATGTCTTTCTCATTCCCACGACACCGTCTATCCTTGTACCGAAGATGGGTCGATCTTTCCCTGTCGCCTTCCAATACCCCGTTTCGGTAGCCCTATTCGCCCGAAACCCCGTTGCATACTTGCGATCACGGAAGCTGAAGAAGTACCACTCGTTTGATGTCAATTTGGCAACATCTATCATAGGAGAAAGAACAAATTATATGACATAAACATTGTGAATAAAGACAATGTTAGTTACATGTCATAGAAAAGCAAGAGTGAATTGGTGTGGAGAGGATGTCTTATGAATTGATTATTTAATGGGTTATNTGATATATTAATATTTTGACATAAATAACGATTATGATACATAAATTTTACCAAACATTTTAATAAATTCACGATCATCTCATCTCTAATTTAATTATCATCGTTCACCACATCTCACAATTCCTCCCACATCTCACGACACTTGACATCATCGTATTTTTTTAAAAGCTATCCAGACAAACTCATGGTATTAATAGAACTCTTAAGTGTGATTCTCGGTCATGTCTATTTCTCGATTTTAGATTTTTCATACTCAAATCTTGTGTGTTTTTTATTTTTTCTCATCGCAAAAAAATCAATAGAACCCAAAATTGTTTGGGGTATGCTCAATTTTCCCGAAAACGACGTAAGGGTTTATTTCTCAATCACCCCGACAAGTACAAGAAAATATTCTAATTTATAAGAATAGCTTCGCCAAAATCAAATAAAATCTAACATCCTCATACACAAAAGATTCAAATTCTTACACTGAGTCTCCAACAAATTCCAGTGAAACACTGAAACAAATCCTAACTAGTGTTAAACCAGACAAGGAATCAAAAGGAAATAATCAACTTAAACAACGCTTCTAAAACACAAAACCAATAAACATATAGACGTTTTCGATATTTAATCTAAGACAACACGAACAACCAAGCCAATAGGTGTTGGAACAGTTTTCAAATGACCAGAACCAACAAGATCCCGAACATGAAATCTTACATCGAAAGGAGACAGCCGGAGTTGTTTCTTCTCTAAAACAGACAATAACATTTCTTTGTATTTCTGTCGTTTCAGAAGAGACAATAGTTCCTTCCTTCCCTGATAAACAATAAACAAAACAATCACTAAACTCTTTTAAACTTGGAGTGTAACAAGAATACATGAACATTAAATGTGACAATCCTTTGAGTAACCAACCGATGTTAGGAATGGAAAANCACGTATTGATGGAATACGAGGTGACTAACAAATTGTGGAGCGTGTTGAGTATTAAAATGCAGAGGTATACATCTACAATTGATTCTATGGGTGTAGCAAAACTCTCATTGAGAGTTTCTAGCGATGCTACTTGTAAGATCAACACAGATTTACATAAACGATGTGTATCGTGTGTTTAAAATCAAAAGATTCTATTTGGTAATACAAAAGAGACCGTTGAAATTGTGGTTATTGTCTCACATTGAAAAATGGATTGAATTGGTATATGAGAAGGAAAGTGAACCACATTAAATGACTTCTCTTATACATTATATCTGAGCATACTCCCCACGTAAATTAACCCGACTCTAGAAATTTAAAATGGTATCGGAGCAGGTTCGGAAAAATTCTAAGTGACTTTGCCGACAGTTAATCCGATTTAATGAAATTGATCGGTTAGTAATCCATTGATTTGAATTGTCAAATCTAACTTGTCAAGTGGTTGGACTTGAAGAGGTATGTTGAAATTGTGGTTATTGTCTCACATTAGAAATGAAAAGTGGAATGAATTGGTTTATAAGAGAGAATGTGGACAATAATAAAAGACTTGTGGACAAATTACTCTTATATTTCAACAGAAACGACACTATTTATACACACGAACTAGTGGACAATATTGGCTTCATATCATTTAATTGCACACGAACTCGATGAACATCGTTCTTTAAGAAGTTTCAATGGTATAAATGTATTACTAATTTAGAAGAGGTACTTAGAATGTATAGAAGTTTATAAATATAGAAAATCTTGCATTTTTTCCTTTTCCGAACGAGAAAATTGCGTAATTGGCCCCTAATGTTTAAAATAGTGTAAAAGCGATACCCCCAAAGTTTGTAAATTGCGTGAGAAGCCCCCGAAGTTTCAAAACCATTCAAAAATAACCCTATGGTGAATAGTAGCAGTTTTTGTCTTTTTTCGTATAAGTGGTTTTGATAATTTATGTGTTATTTAAAAAATTTTTAAAGTTTGGAGACATAGTCATAACATCTTTTCAAGATTAATAAGTCAAATATAAACTTTGGGGACGTTTAAAATATCAAAGAGTATAAGGGTCAAATATAAACGGTTTCGGAAGTTCTAGGGCCAACCACACAATTCTTAAACTTTGAGGGCACAATGTTTACAATATTTAAATGTATAGGGCCAACCGCGAACATTATATCAACTTCGGAGGTTTTGTATGCATTTTACAAACTTTAGGAGCACCGCATTTACACTATTATAAAGTTTAGGGGTCAATTACAAACATCACTCCTTTATTTATATAAAACCAATTTAATCTAATTTAACTTGTTATAGAAATATTATCATATTTCAACATTAAACCAAACCATAGAATATAATGTACATATTTAAGGACTATAAATGTTGGGTTTGGAGGATCTCATTTGGAGTTGAATCAAAGTTGCAGAAATCAATTAAGAATCCATACTCATCATCCGAACCCGTCATCGTGTAGTTTTGACTTGGAATGTAGCCAAGATTGGAGCCGATCTGGTTTAGAGGATTCGAAGAACATGATGGTTCAATGTCAGCTATTGTAGATTCATCGTCCCATAAGTTATTGTCGTCGTTGTTGTTTTCGTATGAAGATTTGTTGAATACTCTGCATAACACCCACTCTTCCTATCCACAATCCATATTTCATATCATTCAACAACAATACAAATCCTCGAAACATGATATAAAATAGTCGATTATATATGTTTGGGCTAATAAGATACGAGACAATTTGTCGATATGTTCAAATAAAAAAATGATGAGAGCAATATCAAACATTGGAAAAATACCCTTGAAAATCTAATGAGTGGTGTTTTTTAGTAGCCTCAAACTTTAAAATATTGTAAAAATGATGCCCCAAAGTTTATAAATTATATACAAAGCCCTCGAAGTTTATATAATGCGTGTTGTTTACCCCCTAATTTTTAAAACTTTAAATATCATGCCTTCGAAGTTTAAGAATTGTGTGGTTCCTTCGAAGTTTCAAAGACGTTTATATTTAACTATAACACTCGTTAATATTTTAAATGCATCTATAGTATGTATTTGATCTTTTAATCTTTAAAAAATGTAATGATTATGTCCGTAAACTTTGAAAATTTTTAAAAATCACACATAAATTACCAAAACCACTCACAAGAAAAAAAACGGAAACCAATATTATTCACTTGAGGGTCGTCATTCTTGAATAATTATGAAACATCAGGGGTTTCTAATTCAATTTACAAACTTTGTGGGAATCGCATTTACACTATTTTAAATATAGGGGGATAACGTCATAAATTTCTCAAAATCTAATATATAAGATAATAACATTATACTTGTCAAATCTTTTAATACGATCTCACTCTTATATGTTCTACTTAAAAGACACTCTATCATGATTTTCTAAATGATATCGAAGCTGATATAGACGAAACAAAATACATGGATGTATAAAACAAGTTGTAACAAAAAAATCTTACATGACTTGCGAGTAGTGTTTGGAGCAAAGAAGAAGATGATTATAGCATTTAATATAATTAAAGCATAAGATAATAAATCATACTATAATTAACTAATCAAATCTTTTAATATATGATCTTACAAAGGGTTGGATTGGTGTAAGTACATAATGTGGATTGCGTACCTTTGGAGGCAAGTTAGGGTTTTCAACACGAAACTCATGCAAGATCCAACTAGTTTTCACACCGTTAGGAGCTCTATTCTTATAGAAAACCAATGTCTTTCTCATTCCCACGACACAGTCTATTCTCGTATCGACGATGGATCGATCTTTCCCTGTCGCCTTCCAATACCCCGTTACGGTAGCCCTATTCGCCCGAAACCCCGTTGCATACTTGCGATCACGGAAGCTGAAGAAGTACCACTCGTTTGATGTCAATTTGGCAACATCTATCATAAGGAGAAAGAACAAATTATATGACATAAACATTGTGAATAAAGACAATGTTGGTTACATGTCATATAAAAGCAAGAGTGAATTGATGTCGAGAGGATGTATATGTATTATAAATTTATCTCCAATTCATAAAAGAAGTGAATTCAACTGTAAAATCTGTTGAAATATATCTCACATCGATGGTAGAAATACAAAAATTCTAGTTTATAAGGAGAGTAATATCACAAGTAATTGATTTTGTAAAAACATTTTTAATATGATTCACTTCTCTTATGGACTGGGCTACACCGACATTCTTTTGATCATTAGAATCTTGAATTTCTACAAAATCAATTACTCTTGATTTGGAAGGATAAACAACCTGGAAGCATCCATGGGTCACAAGTATGAAGATCGATATCAACGAGGGTTCCCGTGAGAAGATGTTCATTGATGATCTTCTTGTGGAGATAGTAACATACGAGTTCTTGGTCGGTTGGATAGAATCGGAATCCCGGTGGGAGTGTTTTTCCGATGTCTTTGAGACCCATTATGGTGTTCGGGTTTTCGTTATTGTGTATATATAACTCTAGAAGCAAGGCAAGAGTAATGAAACTAAATAGCGTATGGCATGGATGATTGATTAAGTTGGTTAAGTAACTAAAAATGTCTTTAATATGTCATACTTTGTGGTTAGTTATAACAATAATATTGATTAGCATTTTCTTCAAATTAGTTTCTAGTATTATTAATTTAAGAAGGGTCATGCAAATAACTTAGGTTGGATGGTATGATCGATCGAGACAATAACTAAACTTATGATTATAAAACGTAACCGAATATTTTGAACGATCTAGTGATGGACTTGGTTTTCTAAGACATTGGGCAACTTAGTTTCTCTCCTGTCGGTAGCCATGAACGACATAACCAATTATTCATGATCTCTCCAATTAAGTGTAATGTCTCCCGATCAATCATATCTGTTGACCCATTTCATCACTCAAAATTCTAATAGAAACCCTATAAATAATAGTCTCATAGATATTTTTAACATATAATATTTCATTGATGTAATTGCAAGACAATTGAAACTACAATGTAGTGAGGTGCGATCACAAAACTGTTATTTTTAACGCATTCAAAACAAAAGCAAAATAACGGTGCATTAATCAGTAAAAAATTAAGAATTTATCTCAATTGCTAAAAACAGTTCTAATATGAACGTCATTTGTAAAATGATTGATTTATCATTATTTCTAATAATTAAAATAAAAATATTATTATCCTTGTATATAAGAATATATTGGTAATTTTACATAAATTATTATTATTATATATGGATTTTACCAAACTATTTAATAAATTTAATCATTACCGTTAACCGCATCTCATTACACTGTGTTTTTTTAAAAAACTGATCCAAAGAAACCCATTGCGTAGAACTCTTAACTGTTATTCCCGTCATGTTTCTTTCTCAATTTTAGATTTTTTATACTGAAATCTTGTGTTTTTTTTATTTGTTCCAGTAGCAAACAAGTTCAATATAACCCCAAATTCTTTGTGGTATGCTCGATTTTCTCAGAAATTGGTGTTATTATCAGGTTTATTCTAATTACAACAAAGTATTCTAATTAATAAGATCCAGCAATGTTTGATAGTTAGTGACCCCAAAGTATAAAATATTGGTGTTATTATCGGGTTTATAGTTTAAAATAATGTAAAAACGATGTCTTCAAAATTTATAAATTACATACAAAGCCATCGAAGTTAAATAATATATTTTGTTGATCTCCATATTTTTAAATTTCTAAACATTATACCTTCAAAATTTATGTATTCTATAATTAACCTCCAAAATTCCAAAATTGTTTATATTTAACTATAATATTTGTTAAGAGTGTTGTTTGTAATTGGCCCTTAAACTTTATAATAGTGTAAAGGCGGTGCCCCTAAGTTCGTAAATTGCATACGAAACCCCCAAAGTTGATACAATGTGTGCGGTTATCCCCTAAACTTTTAAATATTGTAAACATCGTGCCCTCAAAGTTTAAGAATTACGTGGTTGGCTCCCGAACTTCCAAAACCGTTTATGTTTGACCCTTATACTAGTTGATATTTTAAACGTCCCCAAAGTTTATATTTGATTTATTAACCTTGAAAAAATGTTATAACTATGTCTCAAAACTTTAAAAATTTTAAAAATAACACATAAATTATCAAAACCACTTATACGAAAATAGATAAAAACCACTACTATTCACTCGAGGGTTATTTTGAACAGTTTTAAAACTTCGAGGGCTTCTCACGCAATTTACAAACTTTGGGGACATCGCCTTTACATTATTTTAAACATTATGTATCAATTACGCAATTTTCTCTATTTGTTAATGTTTTAATTGTATTTATAGTTTATATTTAACTTTTTATCTAAATATGTCTCCAAACTTTTAAAAATCTAAATTGAACACATAAATTATCAAAATAATTTATACAAAAATAAGAAAATCACTAAAATTCACTGAATGATCATTCTTAAATCGTTTTGAAACCTCAGTTGCTAAATACATAATTTCCAAACTTTGGAACATCACGTTTACACTATATTAACATATGAGTCACCGTCCTAAATTTCTCTTATAAGAATAGATTCATCAAAATCAAATAAAATCTGGCATCCTCAGACAAAGGATTCAAATTCTTACACTGATTCTCCTACAAATTCCAGTGAGTGACTGAAATAAATCCTAACTAATGTTAAACCAGACAAGGAATCAAAAGGAAATAATTAAGTTCAAAAACGCTTCTAAAACACAAAACCAATAAACAGATATACACTTCTTTGGAGTCGAAAAGATTTTCCGTTTGATGTTTTCGATATTTAATCTACGACAACACGAACAACCAAACCAATAGGTGTTGGAACAGTTTTCAAATGACCAGAACCAACAAGATCCCAAACATGAAATCTTACATCGAAAGGAGACAGCCGGAGTCGTTTCTTCTCTAAAACAGACAATAACATCTCTTTATACTTCTGGCGTTTCAATAGAGACAATAATTCCTTCCTTCCCTGATAAACATTAAACAAAACAATAAGCAAACTCTTCTAAACTTGGAGTGTAACACGAATACATGAACATTACATATGACAATCCTTTGAGTAACCAACTGATGTTAGGAATGGAAAACCAGTACATGTTCGGGTCCGTGAGTTGACGTATCTGCAAAACGTATAGCTTCGTAAAAGAAATAATTGCGAATAAAGCTTGAAAAGTTACAAGAATGATGCTTACTAAAAGGCCAGAATGAATTAATTGAGAGATATTGTCATCTTTCACCTTTCCTCCTAAGGAAAGAAGTGACAACTGATATAAAATTGTTAGATGAGAACAAGCTACTAAGTAGTGGTCACATGAGACTTTAGTTAAAACTCACAAGCTCTTCATGACTAATACCAATTTCCCTCTTCGATTGCAAAACATGTGTTTTGAACCAATCAAATACATGTAGATCACATTGTTTCTTTTCTTTTATCCTTCTAACAACAGCTTTAAACTGCAAGAGTAATATTTTGAATAATTCATTAACGAATCAAGGAAAGAACTGGCAAATCGCTAATAAATGAGTCATCCCGGCATCAATTAGGAGGAAGTTTCATTGAAATAAACATAATAAAGCATACCTCATTTATGTAGTCATCTACAAACACAATGGGATGATCATCCTGTCCACTATTTAACTTGAATATACGTACAACTCCATCCCTACGCAAAGACTGCTCTGAACCATGAAACAAAACAAACACTGATTGAGAAGATAAGAATCTAAAGCCAAACAACACTTACAAAAATAGAAGACAAGAGAGGATATGGATATATGATAAAAAGGGTTGTTTTTTGCCTTCTGGAATTACCTCCACTTCTCTATCAGCTTGAGTTCTATCCCTTATGCTGCTGTACAACTGCGATTGTAAAATAAATGGCACTACTGAACCCTGAAGCAACATGTAATTTGCAATTACATCATAATATCATTTGGGGGAAATAGCTGCAAGGTATGGCTCAGCGAGAAGGAAATTCAGGCATCATGAAAACAAGTTCAATTAGAGAAAAGTGGTAGAGTTGAAACTCACATTTTCCAATCGGGGAAACTGAGCATGCATCATCCGAAGAGCCATCAAAACATCGCTAAAAGTGATATCTTCCTCTGTATTTAACAAACCATACTACAAATTAAAGTGGAACAGAATAAGATAATCCAGAATCCTGATAAACGAAAAACTTGATTTTTTTCAAAAGAAACAAGAAAATGAGCAATTAACCGATGGATAAAGCAGC
This sequence comes from Utricularia reniformis, assembly GCA_009725065.1. Taxonomy (NCBI): domain Eukaryota; kingdom Viridiplantae; phylum Streptophyta; class Magnoliopsida; order Lamiales; family Lentibulariaceae; genus Utricularia; species Utricularia reniformis. The sequence goes on along the minus strand of RWGZ01001309.1, from coordinate 162,466 downwards.
GTCCGAATCGTCAGCATCCCCCTCAACATCCTCTCTGAATCTCGGGCGCTTTCCGCTGGTTGATGGATCCAAATCTTGGATCCTCTTCTTCATATTTATCAAGATGCAAATGCAACGAAGAAGACGAACACCAATTCTCAATAATTCTATATTTAAAATAATATGTAAATTTTAAATAATTTAATATTAAAATATTAAAAGTTGAACATTTATAACAATAATACAACAGTACAATCTCCATATACCCTACATCATAATATGTTATTCAATATATGTATTTTGGTGAAGTTCATGCTCTTCTCCCTCCACTTCCGCTCTCTCGTTGGCAGTTGAAGAAGATAGTAGCAATCGGAGATCCGAGATTATAGAGCTCAACAAAATCCTTTGTGTTGAAATTTTGTCGCCACCCAAGTACATAGACTGTTTGTCGACCCAATTGTCGAAAAAGAACTAATACGAATCGATGTATTCCCATTGTCGGTCGTGGACTCTCGTAACACACAATTTCTTGCCCTAAAGAATCAAACATAACCTTATTGTACTATAAAACAAAGGGCTTATTCCATTCTAATTTGCAAGCATACTCACCAAATGTCGCCTCGGTAGTTCCAGGAATATCAACAACAAGCCTATGATAGAGTGTATACGAAAAAAATACTATATAAAAAAGCTTAAATTCAAACATGTACCTCCATTGGTTAAACAAGTTTAACCAATGGAGGTACTCTCGGAGATTAGGATCACATGGGCTAGGAGCATCGGGATCAACCATCACCTTGAGAAAGACCGCTCATGACAATCAAAATGAAACATCCATACATAAATATACAAAGAATTATCAAAGATGAAGATGATACCAAAGTGTAGAAGTTTCGGAGGTCATCGCCACCTACTTCGACACGAGGCTGATTAACGAGTTGAGAAGGTTTTAGTTCGCACCCATTGGTAACATCCTTTTGATTGTATACAACTTTTAGAGTGACGGATCTTACGAACGGATCCAATACATCGCCAATCACTCTTCCCACAACAAGAGGATCCTTTTCCCTTGGCATAATGAACAATGCAATGAATCAAAAGCACCTGAATTCCTTTATTTATAGACAATAAGACACAAGACAAGACACCTTTTGTTGTCTTGTTTTATTTCATTATTGTAAGTTGGAAAAGAGAAATAGTTGCTTTTGTATTGCCAATCAAACAAAAGAAGAATATTTATACAACAAAAAGACCATGGTTAGTGAATTGTAATGTTCTCTTTGATCAAAGAGAAAAAAAGAATATGTATACATATCAGTTGAATTGTTATTTTCTCTTCTTTCACCCGTAAACCAAAACAAGAGTACGGTTAGTGAATTGAGAGCGGTAAAGCTCTCCGTGGTTTTTCTCTAAGTTTACTCTGGTTTCCACGTAAAAGAGACAATGTTAATTACTCACTATAACGGTGCAAGTCGAACGAACCTACGTTTTAATCAGCAATTCAAGTGGAGGAAATTACTCTATGCCAACAAAGTGATGGCCTATGCAGGTCGGCTATTCAACACTTGAAAGAATAAAGAAAGAGATCAAGAAATCATAATCAAGAAAATGTCTACTGAATCTTATTCTATGATAAGATTATCATCCTTAAGAATGGAAAGGAAGGATGGAAGATTTACTTTCCTGCAGAATGATGTTCGAACCTGTCGAGTGCGGAGAAAAAAAACCAGAAGAATATACATAGGCTAAATGAAAACTAATGTACATGCAGACTATAGTTTTATTCGATAGTGGATAGATTTAAGTTATTATCACCATGTCTCTAAAGAAACCAATGCCAAGAAAGTATGGAAAAAATTGTCTAAAATCTTTGAGCCAAAAACTACTCAGAATCAAGAATCACTATTCCATAGACTTCTTGTAATGAAATACAAAGAAGAAACCAACATGAGAGAATACATTGGAAAGTGGTTATAAATCACTAACATATTAACCAAAGCTGGACTGGTTCTGAAAGAAAAACTAAGCTGTCTACTTCTAATGTATTTCTTACCAGAATCTTGGGGGTCCACTGGTGATGATGCTACATAACGAGGATCCTAAAGAATGATAGAAACTAGAGGTGATTAAAGACTATTATAAGAGGGTGCTCTGCAGCTGTAGACGTCTCAGAGCACCCCTCTTTGATTATCAACTGCTTCAGTTATATTAGTCGATTCTAATAAATGTCAATTCAACTTATATGGGTTCTTTCTTGTACATGGCCAATTTGGTAGCCCACTTTTCCATACCCCTTATGTATTGGACTAGAATAATAAGACTTGGGCAGGACTCATGTCCAATTCTTTACACACCGTACCCAATGTGTAGTGACTTAGGATCCTTAATTTTCTTAAAGTAAATAAAATATTTTTTTGAAATTGATTTATATGATTTTTTTCGTAATAAAAAATTTTTATTATTAAAATGATTTTGAAAATTGAAATATTATTTGATTATCAAAAAATATATTAAAATTAATAAATTTATATTTAATCTTAAAGTGTATAAAAATTAAAGAATTTCAATCTTAATAACCTTCTTATTGGAATGATAACTTTAATAATGGATTTGGTAATAAAGTAATTCAAAAAGTTGAGGATAATAAATTATTAAACATCGGACAAAAATGAATGGTGGGAAATTAAAGTGCCAACAGTCATTCCCAAATTAGAAAGTATTGGAATAATAAATATTAACGAATTTTGGAGTTGACGTGAGAATAATTGNAATAAAGCTTGAAAAGTTACAAGAATGATGCTTACTAGAAGGCCGGATTGAATTAATTGAGAGATATTGTCATCTTTCACCTTTCCTCCTAAGGAAAGAAGTGACAACTGATATAAAATTGTTAGATGAGAACAAGCTACTAAGTAGTGGTCACATGAGACTTTAGTTAAAACTCACAAGCTCTTCATGACTAATACCGATTTCCCTCTTCGATTGCAAAACATGTGTTTTGAACCAATCAAATACATGTAGATCACATTGTTTCTTTTCTTTTATCCTTCTAACAACAGCTTTAAACTGCAAGAGTAATATTTTGAATAATTCATTAACAAATCAAGGAAAGAACTGGCGAATTGCTAAGAAATGAATCATCCCGGCATCAATTAGGAGGAAGTTTCATTGAAATAAACATAATAAAGCATACCTCATTTATGTAGTCATCTACAAACACAATGGCATGATCATCCTGTCCACAATTTAACTTGAATATACGTACAACTCCATCCCTACGCAAAGACTGCTCTGAACCATGAAACAAAACAAACACTGATTGAGAACATAAGAATCTAAAGCCAAACAACACTTACAAAAAAGAAGACAAGAGAGGATATGGTTATATGATAAAAAGGGTTTTTTTTTGCCTTCTGGAATTACCTCCACTTCTCTATCAACTTGAGTTCTATCCCTTATGCTGCTGTACAACTGCGATTGTAAAATAAATGGCACTCCTGAACCCTGAAGCAATATGTAATTTGCAATTACATCATAATATCATTTGGGGGAAATAGCTGCAAGGTATGGCTCAGCGAGAAGGAAATTCAGGCATCATGAAAACAAGTTCAATTTGAAAAAAAGGGGGAGTTAGGCTTGAGTAGAAACTCACATTTTCCAATTGGGGAAACTGAGCATGCATCATCCGAAGAGCCATCAAAACATCGCTAAAAGTTATATCTTCCTCTGTAATTGACAAACCATACTACAAATTAAAGTGGAACTGAATAAGATAATCCAGAATCCTGATAAACGAAAAACTTGATTTTTTTCAAAAGAAACAAGAAAATGACCAATTAACCGATGGATAAAGCAGCGTCTGAATCGTCAGCATCTCCCTCAACTTCCTCTCTGAATCTCGGGCGCTTTCCACTGGTTGATGGATCCAAATCTTGGATCCTCTTCTTCATATTTATCAAGATGCAAATGCAACGAAGAAGACGAACACCAATTCTCAATAATTTTATATTTAAAATAGTATGTAAATTTTAAATAATTTAATATTCAAATATTAAAAGTCGAACATTTATAATAATAATACAACAGTACAATCTCCATATACCTACGTCATAATATGTTATTCAATATATGTATTTTGGTGAAGTTTATGCTCTTCTCCCTCCACTTCCGCTCTCTCGTTGGCAGTTGAAGAAGACAGCAGCAACCGGAGATTCGAGATTATAGAGCTCAGCAAAATCCTTCGTGTTGAAATTTTGTCGCCACCCAGGTACATAGACTGTTTGTCGACCCAATTGTCGAAAAAGAACTAATACGAATCGATGTATTCCCATTGTCGGTCGTGGACTCTCGTAACACACAATTTCTTGCCCTACAGAATCAAACATAACCTTATTGTACTATAAAACAAAGGGCTTATTCCATTCTAATTTGCAAGCATACTCACCAAATGTCGCCTCGGTAGTTCCAGGAATATCAACAACAAGCCTATGATAGAGTGTATACGAAAAAATACAATAATAAAAAAGATTAAATTCAAACATGTACATCAAAATATAAGAAATTAAACGAGTTTAACCAGTGGAGGTACTCCCGGAGATTAGGATCACTTGGGCTAGGAGCATCGGGATCAACCATCACCTTGAGAAAGACCACTCATGACAATCAAAATGAAACATCCATACATAAATATACCAAGAATTATCAAAGATGAAGATGATACCAGAGTGTAGAAGTTCCGGAGGTCATCGCCACCTACTTCGACACGAGGCTGATTAACGAGTTGAGAAGGTTTTAGTTCGCACCCGTTGGTGACATCCTTTTGATTATATACAACTTTTAGAGTGACGGATCTTACGAACGGATCCAATACATCGCCAATCACTCTTCCCACAACAAGAGGATCCTTTTCCCTTGGCATAATGAACAATGCAATGAATCAAAAGCACCTGAATTCCATTATTTATAGACAATAAGACACAAGACAAGACACCTTTTGTTGTCTTGTTTTATTTCATTATTGTAAGTTGGAAAAGAGAAATAGTTGCTTTTGTATTGCCAATCAAACAAAAGAAGAATATTTATACAACAAAAAGACCATGGTTAGTGAATTGTAATGTTCTCTTTGATCAAAGAGAAAAAAATAATATGTATACATATCAGTTGAATTGTTATTTTCTCTTCTTTCACTCTTAAACCAAAACAAGAGTACGGTTAGTGAATTGAGAGCGGTAAAGCTCTCCGTGGTTTTTCTACAGGTTTACTCTGATTTCCACGTAAAAGAGACAGTGTCAATTACTCACTATAACGGTGCAAGTCGAACGAACCTACGTTTGAATCAACAATTCAAGTGGAGGAAATTACTCCGTGCCAACAAAGTGGTGGCCTATGCAGGTCGGCTATTCAACACCTGAAAGAATAAAGAAAGAGATCAAGAAATCAGAATCAAGAAATTGTCTACTGAATCTTATTCTATGATAAGATTATCATCCTTAAGAATGGAAAGGAAGGATGGAAGATTTACTTTCCTGCAGAATGATGTTCGAACTTGTCGAGTGCGGAGAAAAGAAATCAAAAGAATATACATAGGCTAAATGGAAACTGATGCACATGCAGACTGTAAGTTTTATTCGATAGTGGATAGATTCAAGTTATTATCACCATATCTCTAAAGAAACCAATGCCAAGAAAGTTTGGAATAAATTGTCTAAAATCTTTGAGCCAAAAACTACTCAGAATCAAGAATCACTATTCCATTGACTTCTTGTAATGAAATACAAAGAAGGAACCAACATGAGAGAATACATTGGAAAGTGGTTATAAATCACTAACCTATTAACCAAAGCTGGACTGGTTCCGAAAGAAAAACTAAGATGTCTACTTCTAATGTATTTCTTACCAGAATCTTGGGGTCCTCTGGTGATGATGCTACATAACGAGGATCCTAAGGAAGGATAGAAACTAGAGGTGATTAAAGACTATTATAAGGGGGTGCTCTACAGTTGTAGACGTCTCAGAGCACCCTCTTTTATTATCAACTGCTTCAGTTATATCAGTCGATTCTAATAAATGTCAATTCAACTTATATGGGTTCTTTCTTGTACATGGGCCAATTTGGTAGCCCAATTTTCCATGCCCCTTATGTATTGGAATGGAATAATAAGATTTGGACAGGATCCAGGTCCAATTCTTTACACACCGTACCCAATGTGTAGTGATTTAGGATCTTTAATTTTCTTAAAGTAAATAAAATATTTTTTTGAAATTGATTTATATGATTTATTTTGTAATAAAATTTTTTTATTATTAAAATGATTTTGAAAATTGAAATATTATTTGATTATCAAAAAATATATTAAAATTAATAAATTTATATTTAATCTTAAAGTGTATAAAAATTAAAGAATTTCAATATTAATAACCTTCTTATTGGAATGATAACTTTAATAATGGATTTGGTAATAAAGTAATTCAAAAAGTTGAGGATAATAAATTATTAAACATCGGACAAAAATGAATGGTGGGAAATTAAAGTGCCAACAGTCATTCCCAAATTAGAAAGTATTGGAATAATAAATATTAACGAATTTTGGAGTTGACGTGAGAATAATTTATTGCATTTGGAACAATTATAATGTAATTTAATGAGTGCTGTTACTAAATAACAAGATTTAAAATATTATGAAATTCTATTCTTAAAGTTTAAAAATATGTAAAAACAAGACATTCAGTTGCAATTGCTCACATTGATGCAATGTTGGAGGGACACGGCCACTTCAATGTGGAAATTCGATGACTCAAATTCATGGATTCGCATTTGTAAAAGCGTCAGATTCGGGGTAAATCGACATTTTTTTAATATTATTATTTTTGAATATAATATTAATTTCTAATTAATAATAAATAAACTTATTATATTTCATCAATTATATTATACAAAATAATAAATTAAAAATATAAACGATAATCAATATTTAAAATCGATAAAAAAGTCATGATGATCAGTATAATATACTCCAATATAATCGATAATATTGATAATTAGTGCACATGGACCCCAATATTACTAGTATAGCACCTCATTAAAACATTGACATTAATATTGTTAAATATTTAAAACTAGTAAAAAATGAAAATGACAGTATACTTTAATATTATCGATAATATTGTTGATATCAGTGTACGTAGACCTCGATATTACCGGGAAATCACCTCGTCTTAAAACATTGACATGAATATAGTAAATAATAATAAATCTAAATATTAACTATTTAAAAAATAAATACTTAAATTAAAATTTTAAAACATTTCAATATAACAATAGGCTCGTGTTCAACAAGTGTCTGATAAGATTTTGGCTCGGATTCTGCATGTCTGGAGAGGATTCCGTCCATCAACTCAAAAAATGCAATAATATACCATCTAAGTTTTATAAGTGTATATGTAACCCTTGAATATTCAAATATATATTTATAAAACTTTTAGTGAGATCCAATATTATATGGGTTGCTTTAGGGCTGTTACACGATCCGAACAGTTGGTAAACAATATCTGTTCGGTTCGTATGTAATCGTGTTCGCTCGTTCGAATAAAAATATGAACATTGTTCGAACATTATTTTTTGTTCATTTATAATTTGAACGAACACGAATATTTTCGTGAGCAAATGTGAACGTTCATGAACAAATATATTATTTAAACTAATTTTCATTCTAATAGATTATTATAATATATAAGTTTAAAAACATTTACAAAATACTAATTTTCAATCCTTGACTCTATCGGCGGTTGAGATCACTTCTCAATTCTTCATTAAATTCAAAAGGTTGAAAAGAGAAGACATTTGATATTCTACAAAACTCTCAAAATATCACCTATAGAGCAAGTCGAATGTTCATCACTGTCAATGAATCATTTGGATGAAGTAATTATTTTTTTATGAAGAACCAATTTCTACGGAAAATTAGGATGAATTAGAACATGAAGAACCCTCTAGATGAATTTCACATAAATAGTACAAACATGTTCGAAAAAATCATACGAACAATGTTTGAACAAGTTATTCGAACGAACATGAACATTTACTTAATAATTTGAACAATGTTCGAGCATATTTTCACGTTCGAATAAAATATGAACGAACATGAACACGTTCGAATAAAAATATGAACGAACATGAACATAGCGTGTTCGGTTCGTTCGGATAGAATAACAGCCATTGGTTGCTTTAGGTATGACAAAATTCAAACTCGATTAATATTTAAGTAATTAAATAATATTTTGATATATTGTTGATTATTATAGTCTTAAATATGAATAAAGAAGTTGAATAATGTTTATATATGATCGTGAAGTGAGATACGACCAAGTAAATATAAATAATTTGTCTATGGATTTTTAATATATAATTTTTAAGATTTTTGAGATGATCTTAATGACATATCATTGTTATATATATTTTATACTTTAGTTTATAAACAATGAATGTTTGTTCAAAAAATTAGATTTCTTATTTTTTATATGATAATTTAAAAAATTATCATGACCCGATAGATCCGTAGATCTATCAACGGTTCTATTGTGGGTTTGTGGTTGATCTGGGTAATACTGATGTAAATTAATTTGGTTATATAACGCGATGAACCCGAGCCAAACCCGAACTATGGCCATCCATTCCTTCCACACATTGATTTCCCATATATCTATGAAGGTTGAGAACTTTCTACTCGCAATAATAACATGGTTGCTCAAACGCACTTAAAATCAATCTAAAACGAACTGATCAACCATCTGATCGATCACGTACTTTCATGTCTTAACTATATTCATAAAGTAACTAAATCATGCATTATTCAAGAAAGAATAATGAGACCAAATCTTCCAATCTCATTCAATATAATCATAATTGTATAGTACAATAATAAAATATGAAGGCAAAAAAATATTGAGCATTCAAATGCTAATGCTACATAAAACAAGGTAATCGAGAATCATGAATTATATGTTTTTGAGATATAAAGCTGTATCCGTACGATTTTATGATCTCCATTTGGGGAATGGAAAAGGGAAATAATTGAAAATGACTTCACATTTTAATCATACCCATTTAGAATTTTGTACTTCTTATACCGACACGACCGATTTAACGTTCGGTATAACGGTTCAAAAAGTATTTGATAAAAAAATTGGTTGAATAAAGTATGTATGACAAAATGAAGTTTTTTATAACAAGGCTTTCATAATTTTATCAAATTTGATACCTATAATTTAAATTGAAATATTAGTTTTCAATCTTTAAAGTTTTTGCAAATTTAATTCTCCAAATTTGTAACATTCGACGAATCAGATCCCTAAATCGGCAAGATCGATATTCCTGTTTGCTTCTTGCCTGAATTTATAACACTGAGAATAATGCGATCTCCCAAAATTTGTATTGGCCTTTCTCTATTTATTTGAGATTCAAATGCAATTTGATACCCAAATTTGATCCCATAGTTTGAAGGTCTTCGAAATTTTGGTCCATAAATAAAGTTTTATAATTGTGATCTCAAAGTATCAAAATGCAAAACCAATCTTTATACTTTTACGTTTTGGTAAAACCAGTTCTTACATTTTAATTTGTATGACATAATTGATCTACAAAATTTTCAATTTTGACAATTGAAATCCTCCATCAAAATCAGCCTTGGAGATTGATTTTGCCACTATGAAATCTGATTTACCAAATTATAAAAACTTGGGGACCAAATTTATCAAAAACATTGTAGTTTCGAGATTAAATATGCCATTGCAAATTATAGAATTCAAATTTATCAAAACTATGGATGTTTGGGAGTCAAATGCGTCATTTTGTCAAATGTATTCTTAAAGAAGTAATCTGTTGACTCTGTAGAATATATAAGTCTTGAAGCAAGGCAAGAGTAATGAAACTAAATAGGGGAGGGTATGGATGATTGATTAAGTTGGTTAAGTAACTAAAAATGTCTTTAATATGTCATACTTTGTGGTTAGTTATAACAATAATATTGATTATCATTTTTTCAAATTAGTTTCTAGTATTATTAATTTAAGAAGGGTCATGCAAATAACTTAGGTTGGCTGGTATGATCGATCGAGACAATAACTAAACTTACGATTGTATAACGTAACCGAATATTTTGAACGATCTAGTGATGGACTTGGTTTTCTAAGACATTGGGCAACTTAGTTTCTCTCCTGTCGGTAACCATGAACGACATAACCAATTATTCATGATCTCTCCGATTAAGTGTACTATCTCCCGATCAATCATATCTGTTGACCCATTTTATCACTCAAAATTTTAGTAGAAACCCTATAAATAATAGTCTCAGATATTTTTAACATATAATACTTCATTGATGTAATTGCAAGACAATTGAAACTACAATGTAGTGAGGTGCGATCACAAAATTGTTATTTTTAACTCACTCAAAACAAAAGCAAAATAGCGGTGCATTAATAGTAAAAAATCAAGAATTTATCTCAATTGCTAAAACAGTTGTAGTATGAACGTCATTTGTAAAATGATTGATTTATCATTATTTCTAATAATTAAAATATAAATATTCTTATTCTTTGTATATAAGAGTATATTGGTAATTTTACATAAATTATTATTATTATTATTTGCCCAATCCTTATATATTTTAATAAGTATTGGGCAAATAACTTAGGTTGACGGGTATGATCGATCCAGACAAAACTTACAATTGTAAAATGTAACCAAATATTTTGAACGATCTAGTGATGGACTATGTTTTATAAGGCATTAGACAACTTAGTTTAGAGAAATAACCAATTATTCATGATATCTCCGATTAAGTGTACTCTCTCCAAGTCAATCATATCTATCGACCTAGTTCATCACTTATTAGACATTTAGTAGGAACTCTATAAATAACCGTATCATATATATTTTAACAAATAATAATCTCATATACATGATTGCAAGACTTAGGCTGTGTTCTACACAAATTATGAAAACAAATTATGCATTATAGAATGTATAATCTGTTTATTGAAACAGAACAGTATACATTTTAAATTATAATTATGAATTATAATCATAATGCATTCTGGTTTTTTAACTATAATGCATAATCAAGTTCAAACTTGATTCTGAAAATGCATTATGCATTCTGCTCATTATTTTTTACGAGAAAATTACGACATTAGCCCCCAATGTTTAAAATAATGTAAAAGCGATGTCCCCAAAATTTGTAATTTGCATGAGAACCCCTTGAAGTTTCAAAACCGTTTAAAAATGNGATATTCCCGTTTGCTTCTTGCCTGAATTTATAATACTGAGAATAATGCGATCTCCCAAAATTTGTATTGGGCTTTCTCTATTTATTTGAGATTCAAATACAATTTGATACCCAAATTTGATCCCATAGTTTGAAGGTCTTCGAAATTTTGGTCCATAAATAAAGTTTTATAATTGTGATCTCAAAGTATCAAAAAGCAAAACCAATCTTTATACTTTTACGTTTTGGTAAAACCAGTTCCTATATTTTAATTTGTATGATATAATTGATCTACAAAATTTTCAATTTTGACAATTGAAATCCTCCATAAAAATCAGCTTTGGAGATTGATTTTGCCACTATGAAATCCCATGAAATCTGATTTACCAAATGATAAAAACTTGGGGACCAAAATTGTCAAAAACATTGTAGTTTAGGGATTAAATATGCCATTGCAAATTATAGAATTCAAATTTATCAAAACTATGGATGTTTGGGAGTCAAATGCGTCATTTTGTCAAATGTTTTCTTAAAGAAGTAATCTGTTGACTCTGTAGAATATATAAGTGTTGAAGCATGGCAAGAGTAATGAAACTAAATAGCGTAGGGTATGGATGATTGATTAAGTTGGTTAAGTAACTAAAAATGTCTTTAATATGTCATACTTTGTGGTTAGTTATAACAATAATATTGATTATCATTTTTTCAAATTAGTTTCTAGTATTATTAATTTAAGAAGGGTCATGCAAATAACTTAGGTTGGCTGGTATGATCGATCGAGACAATAACTAAACTTATGATTGTATAACGTAACCGAATATTTTGAACGATCTAGTGATGGTTCTTGGTTTTCTAAGACATTGGGCAACATAGTTTCTCTCCTGTCGGTAACCATGAACGACATAACCAATTATTCATGATCTCTCCGATTAAGTGTACTGTCTCCCGATCAATCATATCTGTTGACCCATTTCATCACTCAAAATTTTAGTAGAAACCCTATAAATAATAGTCTCAGATATTTTTAACATATAATATTTCATTGATGTAATTGCAAGACAATTGAAACTACAATGGAGTGAGGTGCAATCACAAAATTGTTATTTTTAACTCACTCAAAACAAAAGCAAAATAGCGGTGCATTAATTACTAAAAAATCAAGAATTTATCTCAATTGCTAAAAACAGTTGTAGCATGAACTTCATTTGTAAAATGATTGATTTATCATTATTTTTAATAATTAAAATATAAATATTCTTATTTTTTGTATATAAGAGTATATTAGTAATTTTACATAAATTATTATTATTATTATTTGCCCAATCCTTATATATTTTAATAAGTATTGGGCAAATAACTTAGGTTGACGAGTATGATCGATCCAGACAAAACTTACAATTGTAAAATGTAACCAAATATTTTGAACGATCTAGTGATGGACTATGTTTTATAAGACATTAGACAACTTAGTTTAAAGAAATAACCAATTATTCATGATATCTCCGATTAAGTGTACTCTCTCCAAGTCAATCATATCTATCGACCTTGTTCATCACTTGAAATTTTAGTAGGAACTCTATAAATAACCGTCTCATATATATTTTAACAAATAATAATCTCATATACATGATTGCAAGACTTAGTTTTTCCTTATTATTGATTTTGTTTGGAACAATGATTGAANTCATGCAAGATCCAACTAGTTTTCACACCGTTAGGAGCTCTATTCTTATAGAAAACCAATGTCTTTCTCATTCCCACGACACAGTCTATTCTCGTATCGACGATGGGTCGATCTTTCCCTGTCGCCTTCCAATACCCCGTTACGGTAGCCCTATTCGCCCGAAACCCCGTTGCATACTTGCGATCACGGAAGCTGAAGAAGTACCACTCGTTTGATGTCAATTTGGCAACATCTATCATAAGGAGAAAGAACAAATTATATGACATAAACATTGTGAATAAAGACAATGTTGGTTACATGTCATATAAAAGCAAGAGTGAATTGATGTCGAGAGGATGTATATGTATTATAAATTTATCTCCAATTCATAAAAGAAGTGAATTCAACTGTAAAATCTGTTGAAATATATCTCACATCGATGGTAGAAATACAAAAATTCTAGTTTATAAGGAGAGTAATATCACAAGTAATTGATTTTGTAAAAACATTTTTAATATGATTCACTTCTCTTATGGACTGGGCTACACCGACATTCTTTTGATCATTAGAATCTTGAATTTCTACAAAATCAATTACTCTTGATTTGGAAGGATAAACAACCTGGAAGCATCCATGGGTCACAAGTATGAAGATCGATATCAACGAGGGTTCCCGTGAGAAGATGTTCATTGATGATCTTCTTGTGGAGATAGTAACATACGAGTTCTTGGTCGGTTGGATAGAATCGGAATCCCGGTGGGAGTGTTTTTCCGATGTCTTTGAGACCCATTATGGTGTTCGGGTTTTCGTTATTGTGTATATATAACTCTAGAAGCAAGGCAAGAGTAATGAAACTAAATAGCGTATGGCATGGATGATTGATTAAGTTGGTTAAGTAACTAAAAATGTCTTTAATATGTCATACTTTGTGGTTAGTTATAACAATAATATTGATTAGCATTTTCTTCAAATTAGTTTCTAGTATTATTAATTTAAGAAGGGTCATGCAAATAACTTAGGTTGGATTGGTATGATCGATCGAGACAATAACTAAACTTACGATTGTATAACGTAACCGAATATTTTGAACGATCTAGTGATGAACTTGGTTTTCTAAGACATTGGGCAACTTAGTTTCTCTCCTGTCGGTAACCATGAACGACATAACCATTTATTCATGATCTCTCCAATTAAGTGTACTGTCTCCCGATCCATCATATCTGTTGACCCATTTTATCACTCAAAATTTTAGTAGAAACCCTATAAATAATAATCTCAGATATTTTTAACATATAATACTTCATTGATGTAATTGCAAGACAATTGAAACTACAATGTAGTGAGGTGCGATCACAAAATTGTTATTTTTAACGCACTCAAAACAAAAGCAAAATAGCGGTGCATTAATCACTTAAAAATCAAGAATTTATCTCAATTGCTAAAAACAGTTGTAGCATGAACGTCATTTGTAAAATGATTGATTTATCATTATTTCTAATAATTAAAATATAAATATTCTTATTCTTTAATAAGTATTGGGCAAATAACTTAGGTTGACGGGTATGATCGATCCAGACAAAACTTACAATTGTAAAATGTAACCAAATATTTTGAACGATCTAGTGATGGACTATGTTTTATAAGGCATTAGACAACTTAGTTTAGAGAAATAACCAATTATTCATGATATCTCCGATTAAGTGTACTCTCTCCAAGTCAATCATATCTATCGACCTTGTTCATCACTTGAAATTTTAGTAGGAACTCTATAAATAACCGTCTCATATATATTTTAACAAATAATAATCTCATATACATGATTGCAAGACTTAGTTTTTCCTTATTATTGATTTTGTTTGGAACAATGATTGAACTATGGTGTGGTGAGATACGATCACAAATCGTTCTTTTTTTAACTTATACCAAACAAAAGTGAAATTGTAACATGATAATAATTTACGAAATAACTAATTTACCATTGCTTATAATAATTAGAATATAAACATTTTTATTTTTTTTATATAGAAGATATATTAATATTTTGACATAAATAACAATTGTAATACATAAATTTTACCAAATATTTTAATAAATTCACGATCATTCCATCTCTAATTTAACCATCATCGTTCATCACATTTTACCATTCATTGGATATCACACGACACATAACCTCATGGTATTTTTTAAAAGCCAAACAAACTCATTGTATTAATAAAACTATTAAATGTGATTCTCGATCAAGTCTATTTCTCGATTTTAGATTTTTCATACTAAATCTTGTGTGTTTTTTATTTGTTCCCTCACAAAAAAATCAATAGAATCCAAAATTCTTTGGGGTATACTCAATTATCCCGAAAACGGCGTACATATTTATTTCTCAATCACCCCAACAAGTACAACAAAATATTCTAATTTATAAGAATAGCTTCGTCAAAATCAAATAAAATCTAACATCCTCATACACAAAGGATTCCAATTCTGACATTGAGTCTCCAACAAATTCCAGTGAATGACTGAAACAAATCCTAACTAGTGTTAAAACAATCAAGGAATCAAAAGGGAATAATCAAGTTAAACAACGCTTCCAATACACAAAAACATAAACAGATAAATGTTTTCGATATTTAATCTACGACAACACGAACAACCAAACCAATAGGTGTTGCAACAGTTTTCAAGTGACCAGAACCAACAAGATCCCGGACATGAAATCTTACATCGAAAGGAGACAACCGGAGTCGTTTCTTCTCTAAAACAGACAATAACATCTCTTTATACTTCTGGCGTTTCAATAGAGACAATAATGCCTTCCTTCCCTGATAAACATTAAACAAAACAATAAGCAAACTCTTCTAAACTTGGAGTGTAACACGAATACATGAACATTACATATGACAATCCTTTGAGTAACCAACCGATGTTAGGAATGGAAAACCAGTACATGTTCGGGTCCGTGAGTTGACGTATCTGCAAAATGTATAGCTCCGTAAAAGAGAATTGCAAATAAAGCTTGAAAAGTTACAAGAATGATGCTTACTAGAAGGCCGGATTGAATTAATTGAGAGATATTGTCATCTTTCACCTTTCCTCCTAAGGAAAGAAGTGACAACTGATATAAAATTGTTAGATGAGAACAAGCTACTAAGTAGTGGTCACATGAGACTTTAGTTAAAACTCACAAGCTCTTCATGACTAATACCGATTTCCCTCTTCGATTGCAAAACATGTGTTTTGAACCAATCAAATACATGTAGATCACATTGTTTCTTATCTTTTATCCTTCTAACAACAGCTTTAAACTGCAAGAGTAATATTTTGAATAATTCATTAACAAATCAAGGAAAGAACTGGCGAATTGCTAAGAAATGAATCATCCCGGCATCAATTAGGAGGAAGTTTCATTGAAATAAACATAATAAAGCATACCTCATTTATGTAGTCATCTACAAACACAATGGCATGATCATCCTGTCCACAATTTAACTTGAATATACGTACAACTCCATCCCTACGCAAAGACTGCACTGAACCATGAAACAAAACAAACACTGATTGAGAACATAAGAATCTAAAGCCAAACAACACTTACAAAATAGAAGACAAGAGAGGATATGGTTATATGATAAAAAGGGTTGTTTTTTGCCTTCTGGAATTACCTCCACTTCTCTATCAACTTGAGTTCTATCCCTTATGCTGCTGTACAACTGCGATTGTAAAATAAATGGCACTACTGAACCCTGAAGCAACATGTAATTTGCAATTACATCATAATATCATTTGGGGGAAATAGCTGCAAGGTATGGCTCAGCGAGAAGGAAATTCAGGCATCATGAAAACAAGTTCAATTTGAAAAAAAGGGGGAGTTAGGCTTGAGTTGAAACTCACATTTTCCAATTGGGGAAACTGAGCATGAATCATCCGAAGAGCCATCAAAACATCGCTAAAAGTGATATCTTTTTCTGCATTTAACAAACCATACTACAAATTAAAGTGTAACTCAAGAGTAATCCAGAATCCTGATAAACGAAAAACTTGATTTTATCAAAAAACAAGAAAATGAGCAATTAACCGATGGATAAAGCAGCGTCTGAATCGTCAGCATCTCCCTCAACTTCCTCTCTGAATCTCGGGCGCTTTTCACTGGTTGATGGATCCAAATCTTGGATCCTCTTCTTCATATTTATCAAGATGCAAATGGAACAACGAAGACAACGAACACCACTTTTCAATAATATTATATTTTAAATAATATATAAATTTTAAATAATTAAAATATAATTTAATATTCAAATATTAAAAGTCGAACAATTATACAATAATACAACATTTCAATCTCCAAACACCATACATTATAATGTTATTCAATATATGTATTTTGATAAAGTTCAAACTCTTCTCCCTCCACTTCCATTTTCTCGTTGGCAGTTGAAGAAGACAGCAGCAACCGGAGATCCGAGATTGTAGAGCTCAGCAAAATCCTTCGTGTTGAAATTTTGTCGCCACCCAGGTACATAGACTGTTTGTCGACCCAATTGTCGGAAAAGAACTAATACGAATCGATGTATTCCCATCGTCGGTCGTGGACTCTCGTAACACACAATCTCTTGCCCTAACAAAATCAAGAATAGCCTTATTGTACTATATACCAAAGGACTTATTCAATTCTAATTCGCAAACACACTAACCAAATGTCGCCTCGGTAGTTCCAGGAATATCAACAACAAGCCTATGATACAATATATACAAAAAAATACCACAATAAAAAAGATTGAATTCAAAATATGCATATCGAAATATCAGAAATTAAACGAGTTTAACCAGTGTAGGTACTCCCGGAGATTAGGGTCACTTGGGCTAGGAGCATCGGGATCAACCATCACCTTGTGCAAGAACACTCATATTAATCAAAATGAAACATCCAAACATTAATATATAAAAAACGATCAAGGATGACGATGATACCAGAGTGTAGAAGTTTCGGAGGTCATCACCACCAACTTCGACACGAGGCTGATTAACGAGTTGAGAAGGTTTTAGTTCGCATCCGTTGTTGACGACCCTTTGATTGTATACAACTTGTAGAGTTATGGATCTTACGAACGGATCCAATACATCCCCGATCACTCTTCCCACAACAAGAGGATCCCTTTCCCTTGGCATGATGAACAATGCAATGAATCTAAAGCACATGAATTCCTTTCTTTATAGACAAAAAGAAACAAGACATGACACCTTTGTTGTCTTGTTTTGTTTCATTATTGTAAGGTGGAAAATAGAAATAGTTGCTTTTGTATTGCCAATAAAAAAAAAGAAGAATATTTATACAACAAAAAGACGATCATAAATTAGAAAAAAATTATTCGTGTACTTAATGCACCCCAAATGCAATGTATAGAACAAAAAATAATAGTGATATAGTCATGAGAGATTTATTAAGAAGATAAATATATTCATATAATTTCTCTCCGAGTCGATATTGGACGTAGACCAAGTTATTTAGATGACATGTATAACTTGTGAATTTTCATAGTATTTGGACTGAATTACTTATATGGTAAATACTTGTGGTTAATTTGAAGGCTATTGGATCATTGTTTACTATTTAGATTCTTTATTGATGGTATGAGAGTTGTAATTGTGTTCGATTCTACATTTATATAAACAAAGTTAATCGGTGAAAGATAGAAGTATTTGTGAACTTAAAAAATCAATCTCTAGCCACTTCTTTCTATGATCTGAAATCCAACGACTATAACCACCGTAAGATGATCATATTTCTTTCGATTTCTATATCTTATTTGCTTATCATAAACTATAAACTTGATATTTCTAGTGGATTTCAAAACTACCTACGATGTAGTTTTTACTCTTTCTTTTTATAGAAAGGCTTTTTTACCTACAAAATCCGATGTTTTACTTATTCATTTTGTATTATTTTTTTGAGAATTTTCATTAGACTATTACTCATAAAATGAGTCTATATGTTATTCTTACTGATATTTACGGGCCATACAGATTGTAAACTAGAAAAAAGACTATAGGAATCTTGTGTTGCTTGATTCTCTTGTATTTGTGTACTCACTACACCCCAAATACAATGTATACAACCTGTTAACTAGAAAAAATGACTAAGGAATCTTAATGTGTGGTGCCCTGGATGCACTCAGGGTGCTTGATATTTTAAAAATAAATAAAATATTTCTTAAATTGATTGGTAATATAACATTTTAATTATCAAAATGATTTTGAAAATTGAATTATTATCTAATCGAGAAAATATTAAAATTAATATATCTATATTTTTTAATTAACAAATTTTAACCCACTATAAATGAATTATAAAAATTAAAGAGTTTCAATCCGAGTAACCTTCTTACTGGACTGATAACTTTAATAATGGATTTGGCATTAAAGTAATTCAAAAAGTTAAGAATAATATATTATTACACATCGTACAAAAATGAATGGTGGGAAATTAAAGTGTCAAAAGCCATTCCCAAATTAGAAGGTTCTGGAATAATAAATATTAACAAATTTTGGAATTGACATGGGAATAATTGAGTGCATTTGGAACAATTATAATATAATTTAATGAGTGTTGTTACTAAATAACAATATTTAAAATAATATAAAATCATTTTCTTAAACTTTAAATTATAAAAACAAGACTTTCAATTGTCACAACCGCTATGATGTACGGACTTCAATTGGGGAATTCAAATTGTTTTTTAATATTATTTGTTTGTTAAATAATATTAATTTATAATTAATAATAAATAAATTTATATCATTTTACCTAATTATATTACACAAAATAAAAAATTAAGAGTATAAATTAGATTGTATTAAAACATGGAGTGATGTTTGTCATTGACCTCTAAATTTTATAATAGTATAAATGCGGTACTTCTAAAGTTTATAAATTGTATACAAAACCTCCGAAGTTAATATAACGTACGTGGTTGACCTCCAAACTTTTAAATATTGTAAAAATATGCTATCAAAGTTTAAGAATTGTGCGGTTGACCCTCAAACTTTCAAAACCGTTTATATTTGACCCTTATACTCGTTAATATTTTGAACGTCCCGAGAGTTTGTATTTGACCAATTAACTTTGAAAAGATGTTATGACTATGTCCCCAAACTTTTAAAATTTTAAAAATAACGTATAAATTGTCAAAACCACCTTTACGAAAAAAAAAACCACTACTATTCACTCGAGGGTTATTCTTGAACGGTTTTGAAACTTTGGGGGCTTCTCACGTAATTTACAAACTTTTGGGGCATTGCATTTACACTATTTTAAACATTAGGAATCAATTACGCAATTTTCTCTTAAAACATGTAAAAGGTCAAAATGATTGGTATAGTATAATATTGGTAATATCAATATTCTTATACCCGTCCCATATATTGCCAATATACCACATGGTTTCAAAACAATGACATGAATATACTTAAATATTAAATCAATACATTAACCATTTACAAATAAATACTTAAATTAAAGTTTAAAAACATAAAAAGAGACTCAGGTATAACAAGTATCCGATGATAGTCCTTATCCAAAGAAAGTCTTACTCGGATTTTGCGTATGTGGAGAGGGGTCTGTACATCATAGCATTCAATATAATAATAATCTTGGTAAGATAATAAATATGAAGGTAAAAAAAGTATTGAGAATTCAAATGCTAATGCTACATAAAACAAGGTAATGGGGAACAATGAATTATATGCTTTTGAATTGTTGAGAGATATAAAGTTGTATCCGTACGATTTTTTGTGATCACATCCCATTTGGGGAAATGGAAAAGAGTAATAATTGAAAATGACTTGACATATATTTTAATAACATAAAATAATTAATTCGAAAATAATAATTTTTTTACAAAATTAGAATGAGAACTAATTCGAGCCTTGGAGATAACAATAAGAAAGATTAATCTCAAATTTTAGAATGAGATTTTCACATTGCAATCCTTGTTTTGATATCGTTATATTAGTTGGTACGTTAAATATCGAGCATTATATGATTTTTTTGGTATCGAGTTTTATGGTGGCTTTCAGGCTTTTGATCCTAAAAAACAATTAAAAATTATTATTTTTAATATTGAAAAAAAATCTAATTTGGTACAATGTTTTCATAAGGGATTTTATCGGTATTTTTTTTCGTGCCGCCCGGTCATGGTATTAGGGTCGGTTTCCAAATTTTTTCGGATACGACCCTAAAAACTCATTAAATATTATTTTTTTAAAAATAAAATAACATTTTTATTTGTTATCGGTTGGTACACCGGATCGCTCATAATGGTCTGGATCGGTACGGAATTCCGAACATGTATGAAAACATTGATTTTGTATAAGACATAAGACCATTTTTATCCTTGGACTGGACCTCCAATGTAGTAATTTTGTGGGTTTAGGGAGGAAGACTCTCTTTCCTCTATTTTTATTAAAAATAAATAAAAAGATTAATTTTAAAATATAAATATTTATAATTTATTTATATAATAATTTTATCAATAATATTATGATTTTAATGTATTTGATGTGTAAAAAAATGGGCGGAAGACATCTTTGATCCCCATATTTTTGATTTTTTGCAATTTTGATCCCCAAACTTTCTAATTTTGGCAAAACCACCCCCCAAAGTTTTGATATATGCAAAACCGATCCCCAAACTATCATTATTTTGGCAAAACCAGTCCCCAAACTTATGTGTGTGTGGCATAGTTGGTCCCCAAAGTTGTAATTTGTGGCAAATAAGGTCTTCGAACAAAAATTACGCAAATTTAGTCATCAAAGTTTCAGATTTTTGGCAAAATTGGTCCCTAACGCCGTTAATGGTCCTCAAAGTTTGNGGGGGCATGACATTTACACAGCATGTAACTTAGGGGGCCGTGTACAAACATCACCCTTTGTAAAAACATAGAAATTATGATTAGGTTAATATTTACAATATAAGAATAATAATACAATATTTATAATATTATAAACAGCCTAATTCATTAAAAAAAGATTGAATATTAGTTTAATGCGATCAGTGTTTTGAGAACACTAACTCGTTCACAGAATTCTAAAGTCTTCTTAGAAAGCTTAAGTTGATTCAACCAAAAACTTTTATAAGAAGAAGTGATGATGCAAATGGTGTAGAAAATTATGCGAAGAATTGAGATATATTTAGAAAAAAATTTAATACGATTAGCATTAGACATATAACAAATAAATAAATAAAACTACAAAAACATGTATACAAAAAATAAATTATACTTTAATTGAGATTAATTAATGTCAAATAATCTATGTTGCACTATTCGTGGGGTGCGTGCCTTTCAACGAACTCCCAACACACCATGTGCAGAATCCTTATTGAGTGCATCATTATGAAACTTAATTCTCAAAACCCGAAACTTGAATATCATTTACATTCGTTCACTTGTGGACGCAACTGCACCAATGAGATATGTATAATTATATATTTTAAATAACACATATAATCAATATTAAATATGTTTTTCTTTTTATTAATGAAAAATAGTCACATTAAATAAGGAGTGTATCTTAAATGGCAATATGTTAAATACACTTATCTTAAACAACTAAAATTTGAAAAACAATTAAAATTTGTGAGAACGTTTTAACCTTCTAAGAAGATTTTAGCTTTCTGTGAAAGCTTTAACGTTTTATATAGAAACGAGTTAGCGTTATCAGAAAGCTAATCAGGTTAAAATAATAATCAACCTTTTAAATAGCATTAAATGAGCGAAACTTTAAAATAGCCGAGCTATAATGTAGTATCAAATAAAATAAAAGCCAAAAATAATTTTTAACCGGTTTGTCATAATAACCCTAAAATTTAGAGAAATTAATTAAATAAGAATTTAAAGTAGATAAGATGTAAGAACCCCTAATTTTACGAAAATTAAAAGAGTTCATATATTATTAAAAATATAATGTCCGAGTAGATATATTGAAAATATATTACTTCCTAATGTGATTTAAAGTGTAATCATCATTAACTATAAATTATTAATATATATTTATATTTATAAAGGAACAGAAAATACTATACCGTGAGGGATTAAATGAAAATGTAGAAATGTTATCCTATAATGAATATAATGTGAATTAGACTATAGAAAATTCTGCAATTTAGAACAGGTTATTTAGGGTTTAATATTTTTTTGATTGACTACGACGAATCAAGTTAGGCTATCCCTACTCAAGCGACCTCTTCTATATAAGTCAATTATGTTGACTAATCAAAATTAATTTTTGTATACATTTTTTTTTTATTTAATTTATCGTTGTTTAATTCAAATTAATTAGAAATTATATGGTTCATATGACTATTGCACGCAAAACAAATTGTATAAATTTAAAGGTGTTAAGTATTTATAGTACATTACTACATCATTTGTGTGATTAAGTGTTCTTTTTTAATTTGAATGTACTTATGGACAAATTTTATTTAATACAACACTTCAAAATATAAGTGCATTAGAAATCGTTGTATTATCATCGTTTGTGAATTAGAAGGTACAAACGAGCACCATCAACTTTACTATTGAAATTTCTAATTTTTGTAATGTATATTAATTGTAAGGATAACTAAACGTGGTTGTTTTTTAAACCCTCAATAACTCGCTCGTAATTTACAAAATTGACTATTGCTGGCCGCGCAAATTATCAATCGCCAACGGGTAAATTATGATTTAATAATCCGCACTCGATTTCTATGACAAATCAACTTTTACCATCACGAATTCTCCACTTGTGGTTGTCAAAGTCAGATTGATAATAAAAACCAAACTCTTTTTAAAATAATTTATTTGACATGGAGTCCTTACTTTGGATTGTCAACAATTTATCATTTTATCATCAAAACTCTAAGAAAACACGAGAAAATGAGTTAAGATCTGAAAATCTAAGTGAAGACTTCATTTCAATCATGGTCAACATTCACAAAATGATTGATGCACGACTTGATGACATTTCTTATAAGTTTTTATTTGAATTTGAATTTGTAGCAAAGCAACGTGAGGTGTTGAGGATAATTCATCAAATGCATATTGGTTTGAGTGTTATCCAACATCCTGATGTAGATGAAATAATTGTGAAAGATTCCCACATGCTTCAATTGTTTTTTGGTACATAAGATGGTGAAAATGTTGCTTTGGTCTCGTCTATTGTGGCAAAGTAGTTTGGTTGATGGTAGATATTCTTACTTTTGATATTTTTGGCTAAATGGTTTATATTTGTTAAGTGTTTGATATGAAATGTAGTTGTTGTGTGTGTTTTTTGTCTATTTTGAATAGATTATGTTATTCGTTTGATTTCAAAAATCTGTTTAAAATTCATTGTTTCGTTAAAAATAATATATTTATTTCATATTTGATTAATGATGGCAATAAAATCATTTGTTTATATATATAATTTTATCTTGTGTATCAAACAACTTTTACATTATTTTATCTAAAAATTATCTCATTTACCAAATATTCCTAATCTTATTTTAAACCATGCATTCTCATTTAGCCCATTAAATGCTCATAGTGAACTTTTTTGGGTAATTCCAATGTTTATTTACTTCTATTAAGATAACATGCTGATGGGAATTATGTTGGTTTATGTGACTATGTAATCTTATGTAATTTTGTGCTAAATGTGTTCACTTTCAGCAAATTACATGTCTGGAAATAAAGAACAACATATGATTCTTAAAAAATCTACCTGTAGATAAAATGGATGAAGGAACAGGGAGCAACAACAAATTCCAAGAATCAGAAAAATCAAATAAGCAACTACACCACAATAACGTAATAAACTTCAAATGATAGTATACCAAAGAAATATACATCACAAGTCTTAATCAATATCAAAACTTCATTGTTTCATAAGGATAGTTAGCAAGACAATTGATTAGCACCTTTGAATGGCTTTTTAGGGTTTCTACGGGTATGCTACTATGCCTATTGGACTTTGCAAAACTTATTGCGTGGCCTACTTGTTAATAGGTGAAAAAGAGAGAACAAACATTTCTTTTGGTGGGCTCCGGATCAAATCCTAAATATTTCTTTTAGGTGGATTAAGGATTACCTTCTCTGGCGTAGGTGTTCTTGTCCGTTGGGTTGTAGCTCCTCTCTCCTCGTCAAGCAGTGCTCCAATTATCCCACAAAACTAGTCAAAAAACAACGTTCTTGTACAACAAAAGGAAGTTTAGGGTTCCTCACATATGGAAACAGAATAATTTCGGGTTCTTGGGTTTTAAATATTTTAACGTCGTCAAGTCACCAAAACCAGAAATTTGTAACGGAATACAAGTATGAACAGTGTAAGGGTTTAGGCTAAACGATTTTCGTAACTTAGAGAGTCAAATATACAATTTAGAAATTATAGGAGCGACGTGTTTATATCGGCTATAAGTTGGAGGTTTAATTTTGTATTTTTTTCTATTAAAAATTTTGGAATTAGTTTTGTCAAAACTTACATAATTTGGGGATCATCTTTATTCCTTAGGAATAACAACCACAATCATAAATTTTAGATAACAAATTTACAAACACATATTAAATTATGAGAACAAAATTACTTTTAAAAAAGTTTTTGTAATTAAGAATATTGTTGAGAATGAGGTAAGCCAAATAGAGTTATAAAATAAAGGTGTAGGGGGGAATAGTTCTTCATTTCCAGTTCTCTGTGGCGTCTCCAACCAAAAGATTATCGCTAGATATTCGCAAGTTAGTCCGGATCTTTACTCATTTGTTTTTTTCCACTTCTCCTGTTCAAGAAGTAGCTGATTCATTTAAATAATTCATGAAATTCATGTCGTTTATCTATCATATTGGGTTAGGGTAATTGTTTCATTTGGGAGATTATTTTACTGCTGAATTGCTTCTTCAGTGTTCCATGGTTTAATTCCCGTTTGCTTCTTGCCTGAATTTTATTATGTGAATCTATAACACTGGGAATAAGGCAATCTCCCAAAATCTGTATTGGGCTTTGTCTATTTAGTTGAGATTCAAATGCAATTTTGACACCCAAATTTGGTCCCATAGTTTGATGGTCAGGTATCAAAATGTCAAAACCAATCTCCATACTTTGTACGTTTTGGCAAAATCAGCCCCAAAAATTTAATTTGTATAGCATAATTGATCCTCCAAAATCAAATTTTGGGGACCGATTTTACCACTTTAAGGATCTGATTCGCCAAATGTTGTAAATTTAGAGGACTAAATTTGCTAAAACCTTGAACTATATGGACTAAATATACCATTGCAAATTATAGAGACTAAATTTGTCAAAACTATGAAAGTTTAGGAACCAATTACATCATTTTCTCAAATGCAATACTTGTATTCTTAAAGAAGTGATCTGTTCACTCTGTAGAAGATGGAAGAAACAGCTTTCACACCAGCGCTAGAAGGAATGAAGCATGTCAAACCAGAAGATGGAGTAATTCTGACTAAGCCATTTTTAGATGTATGCAAGCATATTCTCCCTGTAATAGGTATAAATTCATGGCATCTTAATTTGTACTTTCTAGTATGATCCTGAAAACTAATGTAAGTATTTGGTTTTGTATAATTGCAGATAAATTTGGAGCTGCAATGGTCCTTGTAAAATCTGATATCGGTGNTTAAAGTGTCAAAAGCCATTCCCAAATTAGAAGGTTCTGGAATAATAAATATTAACAAATTTTGGAATTGACATGGGAATAATTGAGTGCATTTGGAACAATTATAATATAATTTAATGAGTGTTGTTACTAAATAACAATATTTAAAATAATATAAAATCATTTTCTTAAACTTTAAATTATAAAAACAAGACTTTCAATTGTCACAACCGCTATGATGTACGGACTTCAATTGGGGAATTCAAATTGTTTTTAATATTATTTGTTTGTTAAATAATATTAGTTTATAATTAATAATTAATAAATTTATAACATTTTAACTAATTATATTACACAAAATAAAAAATTAAGACTACAAATTAGATTATATTAAAACATTGACTGATGTTTGTCATAGACCTCTAAATTTTATAATAGTGTAAATGCGGTACTCCTAAAGTTTATAAATTGCATACAAAACCCCCGAAGTTAATATAATGTATGTGGTTGACCTCCAAACTTTTAAATATTGTAAAACTATGCTATCAAAGTTTAAGAATTGTACGGTTGACCCTCAGACTTTCAAAACCGTTTATATTTGACCCTTATATTCGTTAATATTTTAAACGTCCTGAGAGTTTGTATTTGATCAATTAACCTTGAAAAGATATTATGACTATGTTCCCAAACTTTTAAAATTTTAAAAATAACGTATAAATTGTCAAAACCACTTTTACGAAAAAAAACAAAAACCACTACTATTCACTCGAGGGTCATTCTTGAACGGTTTTGAAATTTTGGGGGTTTCTCACGTAATTTACAAACTTTGGGGGTATCGCATTTACACTATTTTAAACATTAGGAATCAATTACGCAATTTTCTCTTAAAACATGTAAAAGGTCAAAATGATTGGTATAGTATAATATTGGTAATATCAATATTCTCATACCCGTCCCATATATTGCCAATATACCACATGGTTTCAAAACAATGACATGAATATACTTAAGTATTAAATCAATACATTAACCATTTACAAATAAATACTTAAATTAAAGTTTAAAAACATAAAAATAAACTCGTGTATAACAAGTATCCGATAATAGTCCTTATCCAAAGAAAGTCTTACTCGGATTTTGCGTGTGTGGAGAGGGGTCTTTACATCATAGCATTCAATATAATAATAATCTTGGTACGATAATAAAATATGAAGGTAAAAAAAGTATTGAGAATTCAAATGCTAATGCTACATAAAACAAGGTAATGGGGAACAATGAATTATATGCTTTTGAATTGTTGAGAGATATAAAGTTGTATCCGTACGATTTTTTGTGATCACATCCCATTTGGGGAAATGGAAAAGAGTAATAATTGAAAATGACTTGACACATATTTTAATAACATAAAATAATTAATTCAAAAATAATATTTTTTTTACAAAATTAGAATGAGAACTAATTCGAACCTTGGAGATAACAATAAGAAAGATTAATCTCAAATTTTAGAATGAGATTTTCACATTGCAATCCTTGTTTTGATATCGTTATATTAGTTGGTACGTTAAATATCGAGCATTATATGATTTTTTTGGTATCGAGTTTTATGGTGGCTTTCAGGCTTTTGCAGGATCGATCCTAAAAAACAATTTAAAATTATTATTTTTAATATTGAAAAAAAATCGAATTTGGTACAATGTTTTCATACCGGATTTTATTGGTATTTTTTTTCGTGCCGCCTGGTTATGGTATTAGGGTCGGTTTCCAAATTTTTTCGAATACGACCCTAAAAAACTCATTAAATATTATTTTTTTAAAAATAAAATAAAATTTTTATTTGGTACCGGTTGGTATACCGGATCGCTCATAACGGTCCGGATCGGTATAGAATTCCGGACATGTATGAAAACATTGATTTGGTATAAGACATAAGACCATTTTTATCCTTGGACTTGACCTCCAACGTGGCAATTTTGTGGGTTTAGGAAGAACACTCTCTTTCCTCTATTTTTATTAAAAATAAATTAAAAAATTAATTTTAAAATATAAATATTTATAATTTATTCATATAATAATTTTATCAATAATATTATGATTTTAATGTATTTGATGTGTAAAAAAATATAATTTAGAAATTATAAGTGTTCGGACATTATTGTAGGGATAAAATGAAATTTATTTATAAAATTAAAAAATGATGATGTGTACAGAGAGAAAACATATGTGGATGAGAATGAAGTTTCCGGACGGACATGATTGGGATGACCTAACGATCCAGATTAGTAGGAAAACATTTTTTTTCAAAAACTACAAAATAGGTGGAATAATTAGCCAAATAGGGATGTGCAAAACCATATTGGTCTAGATCTTAAATATTGGATCATTTATTATTTAAATCCTCTATTATTTGTCTCATGTCTAGTTTATGCATAAGTGATACCAGACCCGGTTAATCATAGAATCTTACACATTTTTTGTTATAAATTATTTATTCTCATATTCTCTACTAGCTTTAATCAATGACATGATTTGTTGGCCCTATAATTCATCTAATAGCCAAAAATGTAAAATCTTTAAGATTCTTTTAAAACTGTACCTAATGAAGACGCAGCAGATCTAGACTCGTGAATTTTTTATCAAGTATGAGTCGAATTTGAGTAATTTGTATTTAGATGATTCACATATTCGGTTGGACCATAACATAGAAGAACCCGACCCGACACGACCCAACCCATGCATATCCCTAGGTAGAAGTTGTTTTATGTTTTGAGAAACAGAAGTAGAAACCGAAATGTGAATTCAATATTCAAGAAATCGAATCTATAATAATTTGTAAAAACATAGAAATTATGATTAGGTTAATATTTACAATATAATAATAATAATACAATATTTATAATATTATAAACAGCCTAATTCATTTGGATTATAAATGGCTATAATGATAGTATTAAATAAAATAAAAGCCAAAATAATTTTTACCCGCTTTGTCATAATAACACTAAAATTTAGAGAAATTAATTAAATAAGAAAATAAAGTTGATAAGATGTAAGAACCCCTAATTTTAAGAAAATTAAAAGAGTTCATATATTATTAAAAATATAATGTCCTGACATAAGAGCTATGTAGCACCGACTCGATTCGACTCGGCAAGATTGTAAGCGTCAGATTTTCGATTCGATTCGAATTATTAAATAAAAACCAAAATATATAAATAAAAGTTAAAATTTGTGGAAGGTTGCATAAACTTAAGTCTAAAACTATAAATATATATCAATTTATTATATAAGAAGATTTAGCTTAATAAAAAATGGGTGTTGCTAGTTCATTCTACCACATCTCCAAAAGCATTCACTTTCCAATCTATCATCACTTGCACAAATAATACAAAAGTAAACATACTACATAATAAAGTTGTGAAAGTGCATAAGTTACTTCTTCGACGAATAATAAATCGAATTAATGAAGAAATAAAAACGACATCGTTTTGTATCAAATGTTAAGCGTCGGAGTGAGTCAAAGAGTCCGATTTGGTCCGACACGGGTGCGTGTGAAAAAATGGAGAGTCGATGCTACACTGCATAAGAGTAGATATATTGAAAATATATTACTTCCTAATGTGATTTAAAGAGTAATCATCATTAACTATAAATTATTACTATATATTTATATTTATAAAGGAACAGAAAATACTATACTGTGAGGGATTAAATGAAAATGTAGAAATGTTATCCTATAATGAATATAATGTGAATTAGAATATAGAAAATTCTGCAATTTAGAGCAGGTTATTTAGGGTTTAATATTCTTTTGATTGACTATCACGAATCAAATTAGGCTATCCCTACTCAAGCGACCTCTTCTATATAAGTCAATTATGTTGACTAATCAAAATTAATTTTTGTATACATTTTTTTATTTAATTTATCGTTGTTTAATTCAAATTAATTAGAAATTATATGGTTCATATGAGTATTGCACGCAAAACAAATTGTATAAATTTAAAGGTGTTAAGTATTTATAGTACATTACTACATCATTTGTGTGATTAAGTGTTCTTTTTAATTTGAATGTACTTATGGACCAATTTTATTTAATACAACACTTCAAAATATAAGTGCATTAGAAATCGTTGTATTATCATTGTTTGTGAATTAGAAGGTACAAATGAGCACAATCAACTTTACTATTGAAATTTCTAATTTTTGTAATGTATATTAATTGTAAGGATAACTAAACGTGGTTGTTTTTTAAACCCTCAATAATCCGCTCATAATTTACAAAATTGACTATTGCTGGCCGTGCAAATTATCAATCGCCAGCGGGTAAATTATGATTTAATAATCCGCACTTGATTTCTATGACAAATCAACTTTTACCATCACGAATTCTCCACTTGTGGTTGTCAAAGTCAGATTGATAATAAAAACCAAACTCTATTTAAAATAATTTATTTGACATGGAGTCCTTATTTTGGATTGTCAACAATTTATCATTTTATCATCAAAACCCTAAGAAAACACGAGAAAAAGAGTTAAATCTGAAGATCAAAGTGAAGACTTCATTTCAACCATGGTCAATATTCACAAAATAATTGATGCATGACTTGCATACATTTCTTCTAAGCTTTGATTTGAATTTGCAGCAAAGTAACGTGAGGTGTTGAGGATAATTCGTCAAATGCATATTGGTTTGACTGTCACCCAACGTCTTGATATAGATGAGATTCCAACATGCTTCAATTGTTCTTCGGTGCAGAAGATGATGAATAGGTTGCTTTGGTCTCGTCTATTGTAGCAAAGCGCAACACGTAAGACTTATTATCTAAGTAATGAAAATGTGGATGATGTTCTTACTTTTAATATTTTTGGCTAAGTGGTTTATATTTGTTAAGTGTTTGATATGAAATGTAGTTCTTGTATGTGTTTTTTGTCTACTTTGAATAGATTATGTTATTCGTTTGATTTCAAAAATATGTTTAAAATTCATTGTCTCGTTAAAAAAATATTTATTACATGTTTGACAAATGATGACAATAAAGTCATTTGTTTATATATATAATTTTATCTTGTGTACCAAACAAACTTATATATTATCTTATCTAAAAATTATCGTATTTACCAAAGATACCTAGTTTTATTTTAAACTATATTCTCATATAATTTTATTATATCAGTTTAAAATTAATTCAATCTTACACAATCCTATCTAATGAACCTCTAAAGGAATTTTTTTGTAATAATGATTGTTATGGTTGCAAATGAGCATGTATTGAAAATAAAACCTCAAAGTAACACTTTTTATATTCAAAACATATTATTTAATAATTATTTGTTTTTAAATAATTAATCAATTATGGTTTAATAAAGTATGTATGAGAAAATGGAGTTTTTTGTAACCAAATTTTTATAGTTTTATCAAATTTGATACCTATACTTTAAAATGAAATATATAGTTCTAAAACTTTAAAGTTTTTGTAAATTTGATCTTTTAAATTTACAATTTTAGATAAATCATATCCTCAAAGTGATAAATTTGATTTTCATAAAGAATCTCATTTTCAAAAATTGAAAATACTTAGAATCGATTATGTCATTCATATTAAAAATTTTGGAATTAGTTTTGTCAAAATTTAAATAATTTGGGGATTATCTTTATTCCTTGGGAATAACAACCACAATCATAAATTTTAGATAACAAATTTACAAACATATATTGTGTTTGTTTGATTCAGTTTTTTTAAAATTGCGGTGTGGTGAGGTGTAGTGATCGTGAATTTTTAAGTATGTTTGGTAAAATTGCGATATTATGATCGTGATTTATGTAAAAATACTAATATACCCTTATATATATATAATAATAAATATAATTATATTATAATTAATAAAAGTAAGGGTAAATGAGTCTTTTCCAAAATCACGATGAGGCCATAGCTGATTTTAACAGCTGTGATGATATTGTGATTTTTTAACGATTATCACATCGCAATTAACCTTATGTTTTGTGCGCATTAAAAAAATTACGATTTCAACATCTCACCGCACCTCACCGTTGTTTTAATCGGGGTACCAAACAAACCCATTAAATTATGAGAACAAAATTACTTTTAAAAAAGTTTTAGTAATTAAGAATATTGTTGAGAATGAGGTAAGCCAAATAGAGTTATAATATAAAGGGGTAGGGGAATAGTTCTTCATTTCCAGTTCTCTGTGGCGTCTCCAACCAAAAGATTCTCGCTAGGTATTCGCAAGTGAGTCCGTATCTTTACTCATTTGTTTTTTTCCACTTCTCCTGTTCAAGAAGTAGCTGATTCATTTAAATAATTCATGAAATTCATGTCGTTTATCTATCATATTGGGTTAGGTTAATTGTTTCATTTGGGGGATTATTTTACTGCTGAATTGCTTCTTCAGTGTTCCATGGTTTAATTCCCGTTTGCTTCTTGCCTGAATTTTATTATGTGAATCTATAACACTGGGAATAAGGCGATCTCCCAAAATCTGTATTGGGCTTTGTCTATTTAGTTGAGATTCAAATGCAATTTTGACACCCAAATTTGGTCCCATAGTTTGATGGTCAGATTTCAAAATGTCAAAACCAGTCTCCATACTTTGTACGTTTTGGCAAAATCAGCCCCCAAAGTTTAATTTGTATAGCATAATTGATCCTTCAAAATCAAATTTTGGGGATCGATTTTACCACTTTAATAATCTGATTCGCCAAATGTTGTAAATTTGGAGGACTAAATTTGCTAAAACCTTGAAGTATATGGACTAAATATACCATTGCAAATTATAGGGACTAAATTTGTCAAAACTATGAAAGTTTAGGAACCAATTACGTCATTTTCTCAAATGCAATACTTGTATTCTTAAAGAAGTGATCTGTTCACTCTGTAGAAGATGGAAGAAACAGCTTTCACACCAGCGCTAGAAGGAATGAAGCATGTAAAATCAGAAGATGGAGTAATTCTGACTAAGCCATTTTTAGATGTATGCAAGCATATTCTCCCTGTAATAGGTATGGCATCTTAATTTGTACTTTCTAGTATGATCCTGAAAATTAGTGTAAGTATTTGGTTTTTTATAATTGCAGATAAGTTTGGAGCTGCAATGGTCCTTGTAAAATCTGATATCGGTGGCAATATAACAGTATTATTACATTCTTGTCTTATCTTGAGACATGGATATTATTTTTTGATCGAAATCTCGTAAAATTGGTGTTTGCAGAGGTTAGAGAACAAATATTCTTCTGATCCAACAAAATATAACTACTTATACTCAATGGTGGAAGAAGAAGATGACAAAAGTGCTAAGGGATCCTCTAGTTGTACAAATGGTCTTCTTTGGTTAACAAGGTTAGAAATTATCAATATCTATGAGCTTGGTTGGAGATTTGTGAATGTTATATACAAAGTCTTATTGCTTATTGTTAAATATATTGTCCCATTTCGGTTATGAAATGACTAATTGTTAAATGTCTAGAGTCGGGTTAATTTACGTGGGGAGTGTGTATGGATTTAATGAATAAAGGGAGGAGACCACATCGTAAAAGATTTGAACTGTGGTCCACATTCTCTCTTATAAATCAATTCAATCCACATTTAAATTTCAATGTGGGACAATTCCTTCATTATTTCAACACACCTCCCTCAAGTCCAACCACCTGACAAGTTCGACTTAGACAATTCAAATCGGTGGATTATCAACCGATCAATTTCATTAAACCGAACTAACCTTCGGCAAGGTTACTCAAGATTTTACTAACCCGCTCCAATACTATATTAAATTTATAGAGTCTAGTCAATTTACGTGGGGAGTGTGCGTGGATATCGTATAAGAGGAGGAGACCACAATATAACGTATAAGGGGTATAACGTATAAGGGGAGAAGATCACAATATAACGTATAAGGGGAGGAGACCACACCGTAAAGGACTTGAACAAGTCATTTACTATGAACCACATTCCCTCTTATAACCAATCCAATCTGCATTTAAATTCCAATGTGGGACAATTCCTTCATAATTTCAACACTAATTGACTAGTTTATAAGAAGTGTGATATCTTTTTCAAAATGATTCATTTCTCTTATGTTACGCGCAACACTTACAATGTACGAATGTAGAGCAATGGATTTCTTGGTGGAGTTATTCCGGAATCTGTTTCTGAATCAAGACTGGACCTTGTCTCAAGCATGCACCGAATCATACAACAAGACTCTGAAACAATGGCACGGTTGGCTTGCTAGTTCGAGCTTCACGGTAAAACGATAAAAAACCGTCACATTTGATCGTCGAATTTCGACTAAAGCGTATTGTTATTTAAATGTGATAGATTGGGATGAAGCTTGCTCCTGACAGGAAGAAATTCTTAGATGTTGTGGGAGGAACTGGTGATATTGAAAAGTTCTGCAGCAATTTCACTCCATTTCTTGAGGAGAATCACAAGTTCTTGGTAAGGTTTAGCGGTGGGCATGGGTCCGACCCAACGGGTTACGGGTTGAACCCATCAACCCGTACAGTTTGTCCAACGGGTTGAGAATTTTTCTTCATCCGCCAACGGGTTGACCCGACGGATTGAAAATACAGTCCAACCCATCAACGGGTTGACATAACCTAAAACCTAAACTAAAACCCTTCAATTTTAACCCTAAAATAAAAAAAAAATTTTGACCCATTTCAATCCGTTTATATGTACGGGTCAACAAGTTGAATATTGCAGCTCAACCCTTACACAAATATTTGACGGGTTCAGCCCATAGATTGACATGTTCATACGGGTTGGGCTGGTCCATGCCCACCTCTAGTAAGGTTTGATGTAAGAATGGAATTTGGATTGAAGTAATAGTTCTTGTATTCATTTTGCAGGCTAGCCTTGGAAGGGATGATCTCAAGGCATCTTAGATGAATCCCGGAGATCAACGATTAACATCGCTGACCCGAGAAATCGATATTTTGTGTGTAACTTAATAAGTATCGAAAATGTAGGCTGCAGATGCCTGCTACTATTAGCTAACTCTCTATTTCATTCTTGAGTTTGTATTGGTGATTTGACTATATTATACATGTTTGGAGTTATTAAGAAGAAGATAGATAAAGACATGAGATTAATGAGTTTAAATTTAAAAAATTAGTATGATTTTTTGTTATAACAATAGTGATATAGATTTCATGAGGATCATCCTTGTGCGAGATGGATTGTGAGTTGTGGAACCAAGTTTGGATTAAATTTGATTCGTGGTTCAGTTCGAGTTCAAAACCAAGGAATTTATGGTTTGAGGTTTGCGTTTGATTAAAATTTGATTTTTGTGTTTCAATCATTGAAAAATAATATCTATTATTGTAATTTTATTAGATGACTAACCTCGAATAAGTTACAAAGGGTCCAAGGTTCGATTCATTGGGTATTCGAGTCGGTTTGAAAATATTAAGTTCGAACTCAAGTATTGATTGAATTACTATAAGCTCTAGTGTCTTAGCAATCCATCTAGATTTGTGTAGAGGCTTAGAAAGATTGATTTAAATCTAAAGCGGATAATATTGTACTAATTTGTAGGGTTGTATGATTCGCTAGAATTCATCCAACTAAATGCACTCGGTGCGCACAGATGCGAGGTGCGTACCAGATGTGTCAATATTAAAAAAATTAAAAAATCTAAAAAACATGTAGAAATCGAACAAAATATTTTAATTAATTTGAATGAAAATTTATTCAATTCACCATATTAACATTGAAATGATTCGAAAGATTATTCGATTGTCGACTAAATTATACAAATAGCATAAAATTTGATCTAACTATGTGTATTCCGAAACTTTATTCTCTCTCTCCATACATCATCATTTTTATTTTTAATATTTATATCAATTTTTTATAATAACTTTACTATCATCCCTATAATTTTTTAATATTTACTATCTCCATATAATTTTTTATAATTATATGTTAAATTAATACTTGTAATCTTTAAAGTATGAAACATTCTAAAATTTCTATTAATATAATTTATAATTGCATTTTGTATACTAAAAGTGTAATCAACCAACCAATAAAACAGAATAACTAAAACCCAAAACAACTAACCCGATAACTGAAACCGAATAAAACCAATAGCTAGTTGATCCAACTTTGGTTAAGTAAAACTACGATTAAAAACCATGCTAAAACAGAACGAGCCAAAATGATGTAATTTATATATTATATATTTATTTTTAAAATATATTTTAAATTTTTTTAATTGATTGAAGAACAAATATGAATCTCTCTCCTTAATGAGGATAACCTAATCCCATTCTAATTAAGTATTGTGGTTAATCCAAATATTTTCATACCATCTGATATACCGTTTTGATCTGGACTGATACGATCGATATACCGGTTAGTATATTTTTTTAAAAAAAAAATTATTATAATTTTTTTTTCCAGATGGACCCAGAAAAACCCAGGTTACAATTCGGAAACCCGATACCAATCAAAATACCGATACCGCCCGATTTTTATAGTAACAACTAGTATGAAAACATTGAATTAGACTGTACGACATGTTAGATAGCCTAATGGATAGTAGGCCGGTCATCACGTCAAGAGTAAATAAAGCATTCTCTTAATCAAGCTGATAGTGTTGTCTAAAGATCCAACGGTTGGCTATCTTTGTATCATATTATTTCCCTTCATTTTCTCTCCTTCTCTAACAACATTCCAATGATAGCCAAGCCATCATTGTCAAACAAGAAGAACCAAAACTTTTCGCAATAATTCGTAATCGGTAACTCGGTCTGAATTCGATGCAAGCTGATGTTCAAAGCAAGAGATACATGGGAACAAAGATGAAGGGTCTCTTCAAAGGCCTAAGATACATTTCTCATATATTTGGTACCCAAATCTCAACACTTTTGTGCTTTGTTACCCCATTTCTCATTCTGTATTCAAAATGCAGAGGATGATGAGGAAGAAGAAGAACAAGAGATGAAGATTGGACTCCCTACGGACGTCAAACACGTCGCACATATCGGTTGGGATGGAACCGAACCACCAAATACTGAGGCCCCATCTTCAGGTGGAACCAAAGACAATACAGAAACAGGTACATTAACATACATACACAGGCAAAGGCTTTAGATTTTTTGAAAAACAAGCTTCTTTAGATTCAAGGAAGGGGAGCAAGACAAGGAGGGATTCATCGGAAATGCAAAGGCATTCACGGCATCAACACGGAGGAGTTGATGGTGATTTGAAAGAGGGGTCGAGTAAATCTCGACATTCAAGACGAAATAAATCAAGTGATTCATCTGAAGGTAGTGTTCGGTCTGCTCGGTTATCGGCTGAACTCAGCTCTGTACCGGAATCCCCACGAAATGGAAACCTTCCTGAGATACCCAAAAAATCTAAGAAAAAGAAGCCTAGGGATGCTACGGTGAACCAAGAGTAATGTCGGGTTAGATGAATAGTCAGGTACCGGCTGTGTGAAAGTTGAAGATGCCAAGGAAAGATTAAGCATTACCTCTAGCAAATGATACTGATGATCATCTTCATCCTTCTTTTTGCTTTACCTTTTGTCATCATTTCTACTATCTGTTAAACAGAATCAATTGTTCTTTTGCTATGAAAAACAAGCAGGATCCGAAGTCGAACACAACACCGTTTCGACCGATTCTCTCAGGGTTTCTGGCCAATAAAAAATCAGCTTATGTTGTTCTATAAAATAAAGAATCCAAAACAGTAGTGAACCCAAGATTGATGAGGACCAGGAGATATGAATCAGTTAACTGCGGCCTTGACTGCTTTCTCGGCTGCATCATCTAAATCTTCAGCAGTAATCAAGGTCATGCCACTTTCCTGATACCAGAAGGTGCATTCAAATCATTACGCTTTCAGCATGTTGAAATGACAAGGAAATATCGAAATTATTAATTACCTTGAGGATTCGCTTCCCTTGGTCAACATTGGTTCCTTCAAGGCGAACAACCACAGGTACTTTCAGGTTCACCTGAGACAGATGCAAAAATCTCAAACACCATTGATTATCTTCTTACGAACAATATATCAGTGTTACCGTGGTCGAGCAACCACAAATATCATTTTACCTCTTTAGCAGCATTCACAATTCCACTTGCTATAACATCGCACTTCATTATTCCTCCAAATATATTCACAAGAATAGCCTTCACTTTGTCATCCGAGGTCAAAATTTTAAAAGCTTCCACAACCTGCTCAAAATTGAGAATTTCAGACATCTCTTTTTAAAATGAAGTGAAGAATATGGATGATAAAATAATACTGAACTATGAACTAGAAGGAGACCTTGCAGAGGCATGACATTACAGACAGAATTAAACACCAAATAAGAAAATTTGAGTAATAAAGAATAATAACCTGGCCTTCAGAAGCATTTCCGCCAACATCGAGAAAATTGGCAGGAGTTCCACCATGTAATTTAATAATATCCATGGTGGCCATGGCTAATCCAGCACCATTGACCATGCAACCAATTTCACCATCTAAACCAATGTAATTCAAGTCTGCTGTAGCTGCAGCAACCTGGACATTATATATGTAGTTAAAGAGCAAGCATTAAAGCTAAATGAGTGCAATCAAACAAGGAATACCTCACGAGGGTCCTCTTGTGTAGGATCCCGAAGAGCAAATATCTCTTTTTGACGGAAAGCTGCATTGTCATCGAAATTAAGTTTTGCATCAGCAGCTACTAACTGTTTGTCGGCTGTCTCTGCTATGGGATTTATCTGTTATTGGTCAAATATAAAGGAATAATAAAATTTATTGCAAGCTCATCCAAAGTACAACAAAAACAAATTCCAAGGGCAAGTAGAAGAAAATAATAATAATTACCTCCAAAAGAGTGCAGTCACATTTGCAGAAAAGTTCATATAATTTCTTCACTTGTTCCATTGATGCATTTCGATCAGCCACGGTAGGTGCCAACCCATCAACTACTTTTGCTGCATCCTCATCAGTAATTCCTGCGAATACATCAATAGGGACCTGGTGAAAGAAAACAAAAAACGGCATTAGCAAAAAAACTGTTGCACTTGGAAGAATTCATTTTTTTGGAACGTTGACAGAGATCCTACCTTTACAATCAGTTCAGGGTGTTTTTCAGCAAGATCTTCAATACTGGTTCCGCCCCTTTTGCAGGCAATAATTATCTGAAAGAAATGCGTAAACATAACTTTTGTCAGAGGATTATTGAACTATAAAGTGCATCAGGCTTCATGCAACACCTTGACATACATAATATTTAAAAAAATTGTGGAATTCTAGGAAACCCCTGGATCACCAGGAACTTACAGGGCCAGCACTTATGCGATCGAGGGTGATAGCAAAATACATCTCATTCACAAGCGACAACTTCTCAGCCAAATACACCTGAAGAACATATTTTATAAATAATTCTTATCAGACCATAATAGGGATTAAGTACATCAACAAGCAAATAAATTAGCAGTGCGCACCTTGCTGACAACTTTTCCTTGAGGACCTGTTTGCTTAGTGACAAGTATCTGGCCAAGCATCTTTCCTGGAAAAACGAAGACACAAGTCCTGAGCCTGGACTGTTCAATTGACTGGATCATTTTTAAAAATTTCAATGAAAATCCAAAAAGAATCACGAAAAATAGTGGGCCAAACCATGGTCCAGGACCAAATTTCGCCAAATAGTACAAACATGTTCGAACAAGCTATTCGACCGAACATGAACATTTACTTAATAATTTGAACAATGTTCGAACATATTTTTACGTTCGAATAAAATATGAACGAACATGAACACGTTCGAATAAAAATATGAACGAACATGAACACAACGCGTTCGGTTCGTTCAAATCGAATAACAGCCCTAATCACCATATAAACCGATTTCGGCTTAAAATTTATAGCCAGAATAAGCATCTGATGCTTTCTCATGTCCTCGTGGATTCGGATATTCTCAAATATAGATCCAATAATATTCAAAAACCGTTATACTATTCTCTTCTTCCAGGACAGTATATCAAAACTATGAAGTAAACTTCTTTGAATAAATGTGCATAGCCCACAAATATTCTCAGTTGTACCTGCTATATCTTCAACTTGGTCAGCCTTCACGATATGAACTCCACCCTGAAGACCACTCTTGAATGTTCCCAGTCCTCGCCCACCGGCGAGGATTTGAGACTTCACGACTATCTACATACATAAAAAAATTATAATAATGCATTTTCCTTGGAACATCCCCTTGAGTATGCCATGTAAAAAAGAGCAGTTAAAGATCCCAGATACCATGTACAACAAAATGGGCAAAAACCATGCTAATTTGTGAATGTTAACAAATTATTATATTTCTCCCACCTCACTATGGTTCGGAAAAACTTCATTTATTGCCTTCTTGAGTTCATCGACTGAACCAACTGCAACACCCCTTGGAACGTTTATACCATGCTTGCTCATCAACTCTGCTCCCTGGCCCCAATTTAACAGCAGAAACATATATTTTTTCCATTTTTAATACATCAAAAAACAAAATGATGACTTGTTGATCGACTGCGTGGTCTGCCATTGAAATACCATAGAATAAATAAACAGATTGCCATCAGACACAAAGCCATATCCCGTCCTCCGACACTCAATCGGATCGCAATAGATTTACAAACCTAAACAACTACACGAGCCGAGATACACAATTCACCCATAGCACACAAGGATGAAAACGTGCCTGATACTCATGTATGTTGAGACGGCGAAGCTGCTGCTGCTGCCATTTCCCACCTACTGAGAGAGATCGAGCGGCTAATTTTCCCAGCAATCCTCTAGCCATGTCTGAAAGAATTCTTTGTTTGTGATCCTTCCACACGAGATCAAGCTACATAAAAATATACAAATTATCCATCATAAATCTCAATGACGATACAAAGGGACGGCGTAGCGCCGCCGGAGGCAGAAAAGCAAACCTATGCCCTGGACCCTAAAGGGCGCACAGTCGTTCTTTGCTATTTGGACTTGCACTACGGATTCACTAATCACTCTCAGTAAACCTTTAAGTTTTAATCCCCAAATATATAAAAAAAATCTAAAATTTGTATTCTATTTCTCTACGAATTTCATTTATTTCGTAATCTTGAAATTTTTTCAAGTCTATTTGATATATTAAAATTCAAAATAATATTAAATTCTTTGGAAAGAAAAATTTAAATTATATTATTATATTTTTAAAAAATTATACTAGCTAATTTAACCAAAGAACGTATAGCTGATATTTAAAGATCCATATCAACTTCAATAGTGAAGGAGACCACTAGATCTGAATACCAAGAAATGAATCAAGCCCATGATCCAACCCAAAACGAAGATGATTAGGTCGATACAAAATTTTACACACAATCTACCAAGTGATAGAGTGGTCCTTTGTAGTTAATCGATCCCGAATGTTGTTTTGGATAGGATCGGGCCACGAAGCTTCAAAGCGGCTATGACCTATTCAATGACAATTGTTGATCATTATGGCAAATGTGCGTCAAGGGGTAACGTTCATTATTTTAGTAGATCTCACTAGGAATAACGATGAGAAATAAGGAAAAGAACAATCAATACCCTAACATATTCTATAAATATTTGTTTTTCTCCTAAGACCATATGCTTTTGAATGTCGGGTGAGACTTCACCTTCGACTTCAACTTCAAGCATCGGCATCGTGGTTTTTCCGCGTTATTTTCAACATAAAATTCCTACATGTTTTACCTAATTTTCGACATAAATTATCACCATAACAACAATAAATTCGAAGTCAAATTTCTAATTGATAATTCAATTAGAATCTGATACGATTCATGTGACGGTATTGATACTCCTGAAAGGAGTTCTATTTGCTCGTAGCTCCCGTATACAAAATTTTTCAACATAAATTATCACCATATCCTATAAAAGAGAACCATAACAAAATATAGAAAAAATTGCAAGGATGACCCCCGATATTTGAAATAGTGTAAATGTGATGTCCTTATAGTTTCAAAATTGCGTACGCAGCGCCCAAAGTTTACATAATGTGTGTGGTTGACCCTTCAAATTTTTAAATTTGTAAACACTATGCTCTCAAAGTTTAAAAATTGCATGGTTGACCCCCAAAGTTCCAAAATCGTTTATATTTGACCCTTACGTCCGATATTTTTTTGAGTTTACATACTAAGTAAAATTACCATGAAATATAATAACAAAATATTGTAAGACAAATTAGTATTTTAACAAACGGATGATACATATTTCTTCGGATCAATTCTGAACTATTTAATATGTTTGAGGGCTAAATGTCAAATAGGTAAACAAAATTGATCAATTTCAACAAGTGGAAAGAACGGGGTCAATTACGCAAAAACTTTAAAAAATAACAAACGTGAAGA
This sequence comes from Utricularia reniformis, assembly GCA_009725065.1. Classification (NCBI taxonomy): domain Eukaryota; kingdom Viridiplantae; phylum Streptophyta; class Magnoliopsida; order Lamiales; family Lentibulariaceae; genus Utricularia; species Utricularia reniformis. The sequence goes on along the minus strand of RWGZ01001309.1, from coordinate 119,555 downwards.
TCAAATATAAATGTTTTTGAAACTTTAGGGGCCAACCATGCAATTTTTAAACTTTGAGGACACGTTTACAAATTTAAAAATTTGGAGGATCAACCATACATTATGTAAACTTTGAGTGCTTCGTACGTAATTTTGAAATTATAAGGACATCGCTTTTGCACTATTTCAAAGATCGGGGCCAATGACAAACATCAATCTAACAAATATCTATATCTTCCCTTATACAATGGATAAAATCTCAATAACCAACACAAGAAAGAGTTTATCCAATCCAGAAACTTCATTCATCTAACTTACCGAGTTCGATCATTGTATCTAGGCATGTCTTCGACACATAACATACCAAGATCGATCATTGTATCTAGTCATATCATCGACACATAACATACCCAGTTCGAACATTGTATCTAAGCATGTGAGATCTCTGGGATTTATCGCATATTGTCACGACGCCTAACATACCGAGTTCGATCATTGTATCTAGGCCTATCTTGAGATCTCTGTGGCACTGGCTCCACTCTCCTTTGTCTCTCGGGAGATCGTTTAACGATTTCTCCATTCACAAAAAGCTCAGCTGTTACACTAACACAAGTTAGGGATCTACTCATATCATCCACATTTCATCACTCGTAGAATCAATGTCGAGAAATGATACTTCATTTATTGTCTAGCCAATTGGGACAAAACCAGAAGTTGAATATACTGTGACAAGCAAATGACTAGGGATACCTCCATAATCCTTATTTTCAGCATCAACGTAAGAATCAGGAAGGACGAACAACACACCAGGCAGACCTGCAAATGGCCAGTAGTTTAATGAGCAACCACAATAACCAAATAGAGACTCAGATACAAATTCAACCAACCTTCGAGCTTTTGTGATGTTTCCTCGTCAATCTCACACCCAAAGCCGAAGTATCTCTCACATGAAACGTTATATATTTTTTTCTTAGCCTCCTCATCACTATATTCAACACATTACAGATAAAACCAGTATCAATGAATCATATACACACAAAGTATACAGGGTATTCAACAAGAATATGTTAAAAAGGTAAGATTTTTCAAAAATAAATCATAAGTTAACCATTATTTGCTGTACAAATTGCCACGAACCAATCAAAACCTCTCAATGGCGTAGATTACAGTAAATATATGCGGGGGCACTAGCATAGATATTGACTACAGCCACATATGGAGCAAAGAAGAAGCATTCGAAAACCCATTTAATTTAAAGTTTAACCAAGAATGTAAGACAAGATATACAAATACCTTCCAAGCACGTTCGCAAGAGTTTTAATATAGCAATCAATCATCTGCTCCTTCGTTGCCCCTTCTCCTCCAGGCTTGTCCATGACTATAAGCCAGTGCTCATAATCGCAACCTGGAAAGAGCGGGGCCATCTCCGTTGGCGGGCGGTCGCTGAAGTTAGAACCTGAGTTCAGCGGCGAGTATGCCGAACCAGATCTATTGACCCTGCATCGAACAGGATTGAGCCTCATTGGAGCAATAAGACGCATTGAGTGAGACAATGCTGGCAAAGAAGATCGGGCAATCGAGACATCGAATCGAAAAAATCCAGCAAGACGAGGCGGCTCAGAGATAGTGGACGACAGAAACTGCCGTCGTATGAGTAAAGAAGCACCGGTACAACGGAAGGATGAAATCGATCTGGCTAAAGTAGCGGTCATCGTCGTCGGAAAGGCGAATCAGTATAGTGTAGACTGATTAGGGTTAGAAATTGGAATAGTGTCGTCCCTTTTAGTAAACCCCATTTTGTGTGTTGCTAAATCTTAGCGATTATAATGAGTCACCCACATTAGGATGATTGAGTCAATGGAAAGCTTATAAATTATAACTATAACAAAATTAAAGCCGTGAAAATTAAATGTGAATTATTAGAATTAGTGTAATGAACAAAATCATACAAGAGATAGTGGATCATTTACATTGTAAACTAAAAACTTTATTTTAAAAAACTAAATCACATAAATCCGTGCATCCAAAGTCAATGCTCATATCAAACTTGATGCAAATATATTTAATATCTCATTACATTCTAAATATGGATAGCTAAAAAACATCAGTGAACCCAAACCCGAACTTAAATATGAATTATGCGAGTCAATTGTGAGTCAGAGGGAACCTAGATTCGAAACCCTATTAACATTTGAATAAACTAAATAATATTTTTGTATATTTAATATTTGTTAATAAATAATTGAATAAAATAATCAAAATATAAATTTTTTATACTACAAATGATATTTTGCTCATTTTTATCAATTATGTATTTGTGTAATAAAGAATATATTGTTTATGATGTTATTTTGGATAAAAAATATATCTCTATCATTGTGAATGAGATACAACTATTAAAATATATATGATTTGTCTTTTACGTTATTATTTATTATGATTTTTCATATGTTATTCATCATTTTTTCATATTATTGATATTTGTATTTATTACTATATATTATTTATTGAATATTTATTCAATAATTTTAGATTTCTTTATTTTTTATATAATACTATAACATTATTCGGATCACGGATAGACTCGAACCCACCACATACCCACGATAGACTCGTGGATCGGATCTATGACCCATGCGTAACAACAATGTTCATCAGATAACATCTCTTCACGAAAAATCACAATCTAGAACGGGATTTACATTTCATTTCATCACGAGAATTGAATTCGTCAATTCCAATAATACATGTTGGTTTGTACCACGAAATTTGAAAACAATAATATGAATGTCATATTATATACATTCAACACGTCAATTCCAATAATATGTGTTGGTTAGTAAATATGAAAACAATATATTTACTACGAAATTTCAAGTATTTCAAAAACAAATCAATCCTAAATCCATAATTTGAAATCATAAGAAAACCTATTGATGAGAGCTCCGGGACTGGACATCCCGAACTAGTGGAGGCCCAGCTTACTTAGGGCTGATCCATACAACTAGGGAAGAACTTTGAGCATTAAGGCACATATTAAGGCCCATAACCCAAACACGATTCGACTATGCGAGGCTCGAAGGACCCGATGTAAAATAGGCCCGAATATAACATAGGACCGAAGATGAAGTTAGTTGATCGACTTCTCACATTCTCGGGACCGATCATAAGGATCGGTCCGACGGTTACATATGGTTATTAATGAGTGAGGGTTACTGCCGCATTTAAAAACGACTTGAAGATGTGCGAGCAAAGGAAAGCCACATGAACTGCTCGGGACGGACTACGTGCGCATTTCGTGCTTCTACCTTTTCTTCTCTGTTGCACCTTCCTTTAGCTTTCATTTCCTTGTAGCTTTATTGTTTATTATTTTATTAATCAATTGACTATGAACAATTACGTTCTTAGTTCTATGGTTTTCCTTCTTTCTTATGGGGTTTTCCTCCTCTTTCCAGACATCGCATACAAAGAGACCTGCCACAATCAAATTAAAATATAATTAGTAAACCTTTATTTAATAGATATTTCTATATCATTTATTTAATTGCATTTCATAATCGTTCTCTACTTTATAAACAAATTGAAAACCGGTTCGATTCAATGCGAATCAGGTGATTGTTAGTACCCGGTCTTTTAGACCATAACACCTATAAAACCTAAATGCATAGACCCTAAATTACCCTAAACCCTCAATTCAAAATTTCAACAAAACCCTAAAATTTAATATACACATATACATTACACCTAATTTTATATTAAAGTCTAAAATAAACACTAAATTGTACAAACGGCCAACAGCAAAACATAAAATACAAATTCCAGTGAGTTCGACCAGGATGTATGCAGCGGCCACCATATGGAGGTGCGACGACACACGTCGGGCGCCTACATGCGAGAACAGAACAATAAGCTTTAATCTTTTGTCCCACATCAACGTCCCATAGACAAATTTCTTAATCATTAATTACAATCATATTTTCCAAATTCGAAATAGAATAAAATTCAAAGTAGTTTCAAAAACTAGGGTACAAAATCACTCAAAATAGAAAATGGAGTTTTAACTAGGTTGGACGAGTAATGGTGGACAATTAAAAATGGTAAAACCGAGAATGGAGATACGATCATCATAAAGTATCTATTAGAACATGTCAATGATACGTATGATTTAAAAATAAAAATTGAATAAAATATGAACGAAAACATCAATATTTATGATATAAGATCAATAATATATTATATATTACGTATATATGAAATAAACATATAATTAATTGACTATATTAAATATATAATAAAAAAATAAAATAATTATAAATAAAATTATAAAATGAAAAATAATTTAAAAATATAATATATATCATAATAATGAATACGTATATTATAGATCGAATATTGGAACGAATATCCTATATATATAAAAACATGAAGTTCTAAAAAAAATGGAATATTAGTACAATCTAAGGTTTTACTTTTATATTGGGCTTAAGTGGGCTGATGTCTAATATGGACCTAATAGACAGGCCCAATATGATTCTGAATAGCTGGTGAATGTAGAATGTTGATTCAAGTTGGGAGAATTGGGACTGAGAGACGACTACAATGGAGAAGAAAGAAGGGCACAACCTGCTCGGGGATCCGACGTTTGAGGACCTTGGTAATGGACGTTTCAAATGCGTGGAGACAGGTCACGAGGTAATGGAGCAAGCAAAGATTTCTTACTCTGAATCAAAGCACTGTCGCCTGGGGCTCATCGACGTCGCTGTGGACCGAGGAAAGCCGCCGCTCAGTATGTTCAAGCAGGATCCCGCTTCGCGGTAATTTAATTGTTTATTTTGAGGAATTTGCGCAGCTTCACATTGAATATATCTTGATTGTTGTGTTTTTTGCAGTTTGAAGTTGATATGCAAATTTACGGGAGCTACAATTAACAAGACGGAGGAGCATATTTGGAAGCATATAAATGGGAGACGTTTTCTGAATGCTTTAGGTTTGTCTCATAACATTCCTTGCAAACTTTGTATTCTACGTGTTTTGGCTCAAATTGTTGACATAAACAGAAAGAAAGGAGGCTGAAATTAATGTGACAAATGGCACCAAGGTTGAAGGAAAAGAGGATAAAAGTTGGAAAAAGAAAAAAACTACAAGAAAAGAAAAGAGTGTTGAGGAAATAGTCACCCAAGTAAGGGATTCAACCGCACAGAGTAGTGATTCAGAGAGTGAAGATGATTTTTGGAAGCCTCCCGTAGGGGAACGCTGGGACTGTGATAATGGAGTTGGTCGATGGAGTCCTGGTTCGGAATCAGGATTACATGATGATGATCTTGCTGAAGAAGGTACTTATTCTCAGTTGATGATTAAACTTCAGCATTTTTAGAGACATTCTGCATCAATTTTAGAAGTCCTTAGCTAATGACTTAATATCATATTTGCATTGCCAGATGGGGTTGCTGAAGTTGCGGAAGATGAAGCTCAGGAGCTATCTAATCAGTATGTTCTCATGTTTTTTTTGTTCCTGCACAAATGCTTCTAATAAGAAGAAGGAATTTAATGTATAGTTTCTGAGTTATTGTTGTTTTCTATAGGACGAAGCGACTTTCAGTGGAAATGGGGCCTAGTAGCTTTGCTTCAAGGAAAAAGAAGAGGAAGATGAATAGTTCTTGATGCTTCTACTCAGCTACAAAACTCCATTGGAATATTCACCTTCCTGCAGCTAAGGTTTCCCTTTGTTATAAAATATGTTGCCTGCAGCTCAAAATTGTGAGATTTGGAAGATTGTCTGTGTCTAATAATTCAAGTTTTTGGATGGGATATCATCATTCCCAAAAAGGGCTTCTCTTTTTAAACTCTTTGCCATTAGTAGAGTTTTTGGCCATTAGATTGATTATATGCAGTTGCAGGCAGATGCAGAACTCCACTTCAATCTACAGACCCAAACATTGAAGACAATTCGTGAAGCTTGGGTTCATGCCTTGGGCCGAGCAAATTCTAGTCAGCCTGGGTCTTTTATTGGGCTTTCCCATTACAACTTCTGATAGAATGATATCGATTCCCTAGGTTCTTCAATTTTTCACATTCTTCTGTGTCTCCAATTCTTGACATTTGACACAAAATGACATTGTTTTATTTCTTCATTGATTTGATGTTTTTTTAATCAAAAATATATTTTGTGTGCTTTCACGACTTTTTTATGTTGTCGATCTGCTTATGAATTTTTCGTGCAAACGATAATGGACCGAAAAGTGGTTGTTATTTTGGAGATGGTAGAAACGATGAACTATATTCATTTTTATAAGTTAAATATTCTTATATAATAAATTTATAAATATTTATAGTTTTAACTAATTTTATATAAATTTTAACAAATATTTTTTTAAATTTATTTTTATTTAATACTATTTTATTAAATAATTGGAGCGGAGTCGAAAATCTAATTCTTATAATTTTGATGAGTAGTGTGCTAGGCTGCACGTACATTTTATATTTTTAAAGCTTATTGTTTTTGTATATTTTAGACACGCGTTCTCGTGTCCAAGTTATAATACTCATGTCTAATATTATAATATATATTATATTTTAAAATTATATTTATTTTATAAATTTACTCTTAGTTGATTTATTTATTTTATTATATATTTAATTTAATCAATTATCATATAATTAATTTATATATTTATAGTATATATAACATACTATTTAAATCATACTTAATATTGACATGTTCTAACGAAGATTTTAGAAGGGTGGTATTCCATTCCAGTTTTTGCCCGTTTTTTTAAGTATGCACATATTGGGTTTGTTTGGTATCCCGATTAAAACAGCGGTGAGGTGGGGTAAGATGTTGAAATCGTGATTTTTTTAATGTACACAAAACATAAGGTTAATTGCGATATAATAATCGTTAAAAAATCACGATATCATCATAGCTGTTAAAACCAACGATGGTCTCATCGTAATTTTGGAAAAGACTCATTTACCATTACTTCTATTAATTATAATTATTATTTTATATATATATGGGATGATATATTAGTATTTTGATATAAATCACGATAATAATATCGTAATTTTACCAAACATATTTAAAAATTCACAATCTATCATCATATCTGACTAGAGCTCATCACATCATACGGTAACCCAATTTTAAACCCCTTGTAAGGTGAACCAAACAAACCCCCCTTATACCCGCACTTGACTCTTATACTCTTGCCATACCCGCTTCCTTCCCATTTATCGCTGACAGCATCTTGACTTCGTAAATCTTCTCCCCCTCCAAGATTTGCATCCATTAATGAGGTCTGTCTGAGAATTAGGATCCTTTGTCGTTATAAGTGGTTTAATTCTGGGAGGTATTTAACTGGCGAATGATATAATTATTGGATTTGAACTGGTTTGTGGTGAATTGCGGCAATGGCGGCTTCTCTGCGACTGAATTTGAATCCCATCAAGTACCAGTCGCCACATAAAACATCCATTGCTGTACGGGCGCCTACCTTTTCCTGCTCAGCCGTAAAGCCGTCCAAAGCTTATAAAATAACCCTTCTTCCTGGCGATGGCATTGGCCCAGAAGTTATCTCTGTCGCCAAGGAGACCCTACTTCTCGCCGCTTCCATCGAAGGTACATGTTCAAAAAATGAGATTTGAATGATAATCGTTATATATTTGAAGAAACTGATGAACTATGTGTAAATACAAGGGTTTGAATTTGAGTTCAAAGAGGTGCCAATTGGTGGGGTTGCGTTAGATTTGAAGGGAGTTCCATTGCCGGAGGAGACCCTTTCTGCGGCGAAAGTTGCAGATGCTGTTCTTCTTGGAGCTATTGGGGGGTAAGTGTGTATCTTCTCTCGTTTGTAATACTGTGAAATGAACTTTGTATCTTAATTAGCTTATTTTCCATTACTTGCTCTGAAGCTATAAGTGGGATAACAATGAAAAGCAATTAAAGCCTGAAACTGGACTGCTACAGCTCCGGGCTGGTCTCAATGTTTTCGCCAATTTGAGGCCAGCTTATGTTTTGCCACAGGTAATATAATCAGTGAGTTGGTTATTACCCACAACATAATATTGGATTTAGTGATGGAGTATGATTCATTTTATATATAGTATTTCGCTTGTATCAGTTAGTTGATGCTTCAACCTTAAAGAGAGAAGTAGCGGAGGGAGTCGNACTCTTGCCATACCCGCTTCCTTCCCATTTATCGCTGACAGCATCTTGACTTCGTAAATCTTCTCCCCCTCCAAGATTTGCATCCATTAATGAGGTCTGTCTGAGAATTAGGATCCTTTGTCGTTATAAGTGGTTTAATTCTGGGAGGTATTTAACTGGCGAATGATATAATTATTGGATTTGAACTGGTTTGTGGTGAATTGCGGCAATGGCGGCTTCTCTGCGACTGAATTTGAATCCCATAAAGTACCATTCGCCACTCAAAACATCCATTGCTGTACGAGCGCCTACCTTTTCCTGCTCAGCCGTAAAGCCGTCCAGAGCTTATAAAATAACTCTTCTTCCTGGCGATGGCATTGGCCCAGAAGTTATCTCTGTCGCCAAGGATACCCTACTTCTCGCCGCTTCTATCGAAGGTACATGTTCAAAGAATGAGATTTGAATAATAATCATTATATATTTGAAGCAACTGATGAACTATGTGTAAATACAAGGGTTTGAATTTGAGTTCAAAGAGGTGCCAATTGGTGGGGCTGCGTTAGATTTGAAGGGAGTTCCATTGCCGGAGGAGACCCTTTCTGCGGCGAAAGTTGCAGATGCTGTTCTTCTTGGAGCTATTGGGGGGTAAGTGTGTATCTTCTCTCGTTTGTAATACTGTGAAATGAACTTTGTATCTTAATTAGCTTATTTTCCATTACTTGCTCTGAAGCTATAAGTGGGATAACAATGAAAAGCAATTAAAGCCTGAAACTGGACTGCTACAGCTCCGGGCTGGTCTCAATGTTTTCGCCAATTTGAGGCCAGCTTATGTTTTGCCACAGGTAATATAATCAGTGAGTTGGTTATTACCCACAACATAATATTGGATTTAGTGAGGGAGTATGATTCATTTTATATATAGTATTTCGCTTGTATCAGTTAGTTGATGCTTCAACCTTAAAGAGAGAAGTAGCGGAGGGAGTCGACTTGATGGTGGTGAGGGAACTGACGGGAGGTTAGTGCTAACAAGCCTCAAAATGAGAACTTGAGTCAATTTCAGATTTTAGTAATGCTTTCTCACATGCTGCAATCTTGCATTTTTCATTTTTCATTTTTCATTTTTCATTTTTCATTTTTCATTTCGACTTGGTTCGTTATACTCTTAAAACGCCTAGGAATTTATTTCGGCAAACCAAGGGGTATTAGTACAAATGAAAGTGGTGAAGAGATAGGATTCAACACTGAGGTCTATGCAACTCATGAGGTACTCCTTAATCAATTGTATCCATTATTTTCGACAACTTAGCTACCAAATTCTGATTTTTTGTAGGTTAGTTACTTTTATTTGATTTTTCTTCATACTTGTGACATTTCTATAAAAAAGTAGGATCAGAAAGTGCATTTTTTTAGATAAAGCTTGAAGTTTAAAGTATTTACTTCTGATGGGGTAAACACTTTCTTAGATTGATCGTATTGCTCATGTTGCATTTAAAACCGCTCGGAAACGAAGATCAAAGCTTTGCTCTGTTGACAAAGCAAATGTTTTGGAGGTAACAAATTGTTTTCTACTGGCCTGTATAATTTCCGGTTTTGAAGTGTATTTTACATATTGAGTGGGAGTTGGGAATTTTCAATAATTCCCAGAAGTTTAAAAATGAACTCTGTGCTCGGAGACATTTGTTATGTTTATACTGAGATTTTTGTGATTCTCTATAATTTAACAATGTCCAGTCTTCGATGTTGTGGCGGAAGAGAGTGACTAAAATAGCATCCGAATACCCTGACGTTGAACTCACGCACATGTATGTTGACAATGCAGCAATGCAGCTTATTCGAAACCCAAAACAGGTTTAAAAAGACTGTTTTTCTTTACTTTTTTTCGATGACAGGTCTGCAAATCATGTATCAAGCTTTCATTATATTTGAATGCAGTTCGATACAATAGTAACAAACAACATATTTGGTGATATTCTATCAGATGAAGCATCCATGATTACTGGAAGCATAGGCATGCTTCCATCTGCAAGCCTCGGTGAATCTGTATGTACCTCTCAATCCACTTGTTAAATTTCTAGAGTCGAGTCAAGGAGAGTATGCATGGATCTTTCATATTAAGGGACGAGACATCTTTTTCTTATTTCAGCACACTCCAATTGGTGTAATGTATATAAATGTGTTGATGCTCATATTTCTTGTATAGACTATAGACGGGGAACGATCATATGTTAAGTATAATGATTCCGCCCACCATTGCACGAGGCCTTTTCACTAACTAAGTGGCAAGGATCCTAGTGAAACCGGACATGTGTGAGTCATTAGGGCTAGCCTAGTTCAAAACTGAAAATATTGTGCAAGTAGGAGGCGGGTCGTTATATTTCTATTGCCACAAGTGTTTTTGTTGTCTAAAAATGTTCATTTTAGGGTCCTGGGCTATTTGAACCTATCCACGGTTCTGCTCCCGATATCGCCGGACAGGTATATCCCTTGCATCTCTAAACATACAATGTTGACTAAGGACTGAATAGTATGTAATTATTGTAGGACAAGGCAAATCCATTGGCAACAGTGCTAAGTGCTGCAATGCTTCTACGGTATGGCTTAGGTGAATACAAGGCTGCTCAGATGATCGAGGCTGCGGTTAATGATACTCTGGATAGAGGATATCGCACCAGAGACATATACTCTAATGGACTGGTGAGCTTTAAAATGAACTCAAATATTGAATGGGATTTGCTGCTTCTGAGTCTATTTACAAGTGTTAGTGTTTTGTAGTGGTATATTTATGTTTGTTTTGGCTCTGAAAATGGAAGTTTTTATTCAGAAACTTGTTGGGTGCAAGGAGATGGGGAAAAGAGTGATCGAGTCTTTAGAACGAAGATTTGCCGGTGCTGAAACTCAAGTTTTGTAGTTGCAGGTAATAATTAATCATGCCTTTCACAGAGCTTGTTTAGTAATTATTTGTAACTTCCAATTTTGGATTGAATTGAATTGATCCATGACAATTACAACTCATTTTCCATTTTGAGTGCAATCCCTTCTATTTACTTATCACTTTTTAACTGAATTTTTGTTTTATTTAATTCTCGTACATTAATTAGGAATTTGAATCAATTTTGACGGCTATTTAGGTCAAATAATGTTATTAGAAACTTCCATTGTTTTTTAGGGTGTAATATCCGCTGGCACAACCTGCTGGGTCAATCCAACTCGTACAGACGGATCAATCTGTAGGGCGGTTTGCGGAAAAAATTTATACGGATTGGACCGCAAAAATCAATCTGTCAATCCGTACGGATAGATCTGTATGGGTCAACGAATTGATTGGGTCACATATTATTATTTTTTAAATTTTAAATTAATAATAGTATTATTTTTAATTTATAATTAATATTATTTCAATCCGTCGACGGATTGGGCCGAACTTCTAACTTATCGGGGTAACTTGCTGACGGATAAAAAATGTTTACTAACTTATATGATCAACTCGTATAGGTTGATGGGTTCTACGGGTCAACCCATTCGAGTTGATGGNTTCGACTTGGTTCGTTATACTCTTAAAACGCCTAGGAATTTATTTCGGCAAACCAAGGGGTATTAGTACAAATGAAAGTGGTGAAGAGATAGGATTCAACACTGAGGTCTATGCAACTCATGAGGTACTCTTTAATCTGTTGTATCCATTATTTTCGACAACTTCGCTACCAAATTCTGATTTTTGGTAGGTTAGTTACTTTTATTTGATTTTTCTTCATACTTGTGACATTTCTATCAAAAAGTAGGATCAGAAAGTGCATTTTTGTAGATAGAACTTGAAGTTTAAAGTATTTACTTCTGATGGGGTAAACACTTTCTTAGATTGATCGCATTGCTCATGTTGCATTTAAAACTGCTCGGAAACGACGAGGAAAGCTTTGCTCTGTTGACAAAGCAAATGTTTTGGAGGTAACAAATTGTTTTCTACTGGCCTGTATAATTTCCGGTTTTGAAGTGTATTTTACATATTGAGTGGGAGCTGTGGATTTGAAGTCTTCGCAATAATCCTCAGAAGTGTCACAAAAGAAAAAAATAACTCTGTGCTCGGGCCTCGGAGACATTTGATATGTTTATACTATGATTTTTGTGATTCTCTATAATTTAACAATGTCCAGGCTTCGATGTTGTGGCGGAAGAGAGTGACTAAAATAGCATCCGAATACCCTGACGTTGAACTCACACACATGTATGTTGACAATGCAGCAATGCAGCTTATTCGAAACCCAAAGCAGGTTTAAAAAGACTGTTTTTCTTTACTTTTTTTCGATGACAGGTCCGCGAATCCTGTATTGAGCTTTCATTATATTTGAATGCAGTTCGATACAATAGTAACAAACAACATATTTGGTGATATTCTATCAGATGAAGCATCCATGATTACTGGAAGCATAGGCATGCTTCCATCTGCGAGCCTCGGCGAATCTGTACGTACATCTCAATCCACCTGTTAAATTTCTAGAATCGGATATAGGAGAGTATGCATGGATCTTTCATATTAAGGGACGAGACATTTTTTTCTTATTTCAACACACTCCCGTTGGTGTAATGTATAAAAATGTGTTGATACTCATATTTCTTGTATAGACTATAGACGGGAAACGATCATATGTTAAGTATAATGATTCCGCCCACCATTGCACGAGGCATTTTCACTAATAAAGTGGCAAGGATCCTAGTGAAACCGGACATGTGTGAGTCATTAACGCTAGCCTAGTTCAAAACTGACAATAACGTACAAGTAGGAGGTGGGTCGTTATATTTCTATTGCCGCAAGTGATTTTGTTTAGAGTTCATTTTAGGGTCCCGGGCTATTTGAACCTATCCACGGTTCTGCACCCGACATCGCCGGACAGGTATGTCCCTTGTATCTCTAAACATACAACGTTGGCTTAAGGACTGAATAGTCTGTAATTTTTGTAGGACAAGGCAAATCCATTGGCAACAGTGCTAAGTGCTGCAATGCTTCTGCGGTATGGCTTAGGTGAAAGAAAGGCTGCTGAGATGATCGAGGCTGCGGTTAATGATACTCTCGATAGAGGATATCGTACCGGAGATATATATTCTCATGGACTGGTGAGCTTTAAAATGAACTCAAATATTGAATGGGATTTGCTGCTTCTGAGTCGATTTACAAGTGTTGTGTTTTGTAGTGGTATATTTATGTTTGTTTTGGCTCTGAAAATGGAAGTTTATTACTCAGAAACTTGTTGGGTGCAAGGAGATGGGGAAACGAGTGATCGAGTCTTTAGAACGAAGATTTGCTGCTGCTAAAACTCAAGTTTTCTAGTTCCAGGTAATAAATAATCATGCCTTTCACAGAGCTTGTTTAGTAATTATATGTAAAGATTCAATGATTGGCAACTTTCAATTTTGGGCGTGAATTTGGAGTGCAATCAATCCCTTCTATTTACTTGTCACTTTTTTAACCCAAATTTTAGTTTTATTAAATTTCTGTGCCAAAATTAAGAATTTGAATCAATTTTGATAGTTATTTGGATCAAATAATGTCATCAAAAAATCTCATTATTATTTTAGAGTGATCCGCTTAAAGTGTATGTGGCCGTTAGGTGTACGCGGGCCACGTAAATAGAATTTTTTTTGTAGTAACTTTTGTAAAATATATGTTTGGGTGACATATACAGGTATGCGGATCATGTGAGTAGATGATTTTTTTAGTAAATTTTGTAAAATATACATTATCACTAAAGATCAAACTTATGACCTCCTATGCAAATTTTACAAAAAACATGTGTATGTGTATGTGTATGTGTATGTGTGTTACTGTCACATACACCAAACGTGGGTGTGTACCATGTATGCGGAGTGCGGACACATATACCAACATGGTGACGGGTCTAGTACATGGGCCACACTAGAATAATAAAAGCATTTATAGATAAAATTATTTGGCCCAAATAGCCCAATTTTGACAATCAAAATTTGCAATTTTCTCTGAGTTGATGAAAATTAAGAACAATATACATTTGTACTCAATTATTCTAAAATCATTCAAAAACATTTCATTCTTCCGTACAAATGTCTTCAAAGTAAGGTTATAACTTTAATAATGAAAAAGTATATGCCAACCTTAATATTTAAATTATCAAAGGGACACAAACTTGAATGGTTAATTTCTCATTAATCAAATGATAATAATGACATACTTTCCCAAAATCCATAGAATCACAAAAACATCCTAATAACACAAAATCTCAACCATATGAAAAGTGATCAATATTAAACTTATATATCCCATATTGGTCGGTATACCATGGCATCCCGACTTTAAATAACTTATTGATATGCAAACAAATAAAAGAATAATGTGAATTGGTATAGATTTGACTCGTATAACCTATTAGCACGTACCGAAATATCGGTCTCCGAACTCTCCCATTCCGGGGAGTAACCTGCATATCTTTGTTAAGTGATGTATCTATCTCTGATGTTACAATCTTCAGTCTTGGGAAACTCTTACACACTTTATGGATTCCTTCAGGAGCCTGGCAAGACTCATGTAGATTAGTAAACATTAATTGCAAACAAAGATTAAACCGATCCATTATTGTAGATCGGTTTTCGATCATATGAACAACTACGTACTGCTATGAGATTGAGGAAGATAATGTTGGTTTCAGGGACTCCTTTCCCAAGAAGAACAGATATCGCTTTCACTGCTGAGTTCCCTGATCATTCACACCACATATATTACATCATGTTGGAATTATAAATCCGATCGAAATTACGACGGGGAGCGTAAATGAACGAAGTTAATGGAAGGAAGCCACACATTTAAAAAACTTGATCAAGTCATTATGTGATAACATTCTTCACCTTTATAAACTTAATTAATCTCACTTCTATACCCAATGTGGAACAAATTCAACAATCCCCTCAAGTCCAATCATAAAGTTTGGAAGGTTTGGACTTGTAAATTGAAATGAATCGAACAAGCTCCAATACCATGTTGGAATTATAAAGTCTGATCGAAATTACGACGGGGAGCATGAACGAACGGGATTAAGGGAATGAAGTCACACATTTAAAAAACTTGATCAAACAATTATATGATTGCATTCCTCCATCCAACCTCTATAAGCAACGTGGAACAAATTCAACATATCCCTTAATCACTTATATGTCATTGATCGTTAGGTACCTGTGGCAAGAACCGGATCGAGAAGCAAGACATGACGGCTTGCTATGTCCAACGGTAGCTTTTCGTAGATTAACTGCAAAGAAGATATTTTGAGAAATGAGTGATGATTTAGTTGTTTCATGTAGCAGTAATAGGAACCTGGCGTCCGTTTTCGCCTTCTGCGTGGATTAGGATTTTGCCAATCTTGATGCCTTTACAACAAGCTCTAAGGGCGTTCTCCATGCTTTCTCCACTGTTATCAACTCCATAAGACAACATATTTGGACTATTTTTTGGTCTGTGTGTGTTTACATGAATGAGATATTACCTTCGAATAACAGATACAGCGCATAATCTCTTGCAGAAAACTACACCAGGGTAGATAGATCCTGTAAAAGAATGCAGAAATTGGGGTGAAGATTTGTTGAAATATTGTCATGTGGAAATAGATATCTTGTAATTCTTAAGGAAACTGATATATTCACTTTTCTAGCTGAGACTGAATATTCAGATACTCTCTCGGCCCATTAAATCCTGAATTTCTATATAGTATCAGAGCTATAGGGTGGGTTTCGGGCTAGTTCGTACCGGTTTAAAGCTCTGGTAGATAACGCATAGGACTTAAGTGACAAAAATAGATCGATCTATGATTCGAGCACTACCGAGCATATTGAAGTCTGAACCAGACCAATGTCAGTTTGACTTGAGGGAAAGTGTTGAAATATTGTCGCGCATCGGTCTAGTTTATAAAGGAAGTGATATCATGAGTAATTGGCTTGGTATAACCTTTTCTATTTGATTCACTTCTCCCAATCCATTGAATCCTAAATTTCTAGAGATTAACTTAAAAATGAGCTGAGAAAGAAGAAAGGTTACCTGTGGGGGTAATGATCTGTTTTTCAGTGAATGGAAGATGGCCCAAGCCATACTCTACAACCTAAAAAATGATGAAAACCGACTTCGTTACTAGAAGGAAAAAACTCGAAAGAATGATCAAAATATACCAGTCGAATGAGCCGGTCCGAGTAGAAAACAAAGTCATGACTAGCTGTTTTTGAATCCCTCACAAGGGTGTGCATCCCTCTTATCTGTAAATGATTTCTTTCATGAGATATATTTCAGAATGAAAGATTCAAAGAACATTAAAAAGTACCTGGAATGTTGAATGCATTACAGAAACATTAGGATATATTTTGCAGAGATCATGTTGTCCAAGTTTTGTGTGTATATGTTGTACTATCAAGTCGATGGCAACATCGTTGTCTGATCCTCGAGGAATTATGACATCCGCATGCTTCTTCGATGGAAGTATAAATTCTTCGAAACTTGGCTTTACAAACTTGGAATACTGTTAAGACACAGGCATCAATCAGCAAGCTCTAAAGCATATAAAGTACATCTGAAAAATAAACATTTTTAAATCCTGAGATCTACTTTAACAAACAAAAACATTGCAATACAGAAATCTAATTTAAATCCTCCTACTTTCTCCAATGCATTAACTTTTAAACTCATAACTAGAGCCAATAAGTCTAGCACTCTGCTTCGCAAAAGTATACTTTTTAACCCATAAGTATACGTACTAGATCGAGCAAGGATACTAGACTAATAGTAAGGAGTTTATTGTTGAAATTATAGAGTCTAGCCGAAATCACAACAGGAGTATGCACAGATATGAGATAAGAGGAGGAGACCACACCGTAAAAGACTTGAACAAGTTATTTACTATGGTACCCCTTCCCTCTTATAAATCATTCCAAATTTTATCCCAATTCCAATGTGGGACATTTTAACATTCCAACATTTATGTATCATTATAGTAGTTCATTACCTTCAACCGAGAGACCAGAGGGGGAATTGCTTTAATGGTTTAATATTTTGTGGGAGGTCGTGATTAGTGGTTTAATATTTTGTTTTGAATGCATCTAGTGTTATTCTCGTGTATCTTTTGGGAATAACGATTTGTTATTCTTGTATTGATGAACGTTAAAAATAAGGTCTAGCATGTGCCATATTATCATTGTATGCAACTTGGAAATGGAAAGAATAAGAGAAGTATATATATACTAACTTGGTCAAGAACCTTGTCAATGGTTCTGCCTCTCTCTGAGGTATCACGTTGTAACCTTCTTGCAAGGCGTAGATCAGAATCTGCACTGCAAAAATGTTATTTTAGAGATGTTTAATTTACAGAAATCATAAATCTGAATATGTCAATCAAACGTCATGTTCATAAGAAGAAGAAGAAAAAGTGAAGCTCGAAATGAAGCTACCTGCATCAACAAAGATCGTCATGTTCATAAGATCACGTACACGAGAGTCATGAAGCACTAAGATCCCTTCCAAGATTATAACATCACAAGGGTTAACCTGCAGAATTTCACATCTAATCATGAGAAACCATGATGCTGATTATCGGACTGATGATTAATATCATCATCTCAAAACCAAGAGAAAGTTTGGAAGTGATTCAACTTAAGCTCGGGTATAAAAACCAAAGAAATGAATAATGTGATAGAGTGTTTCACTCAACTTGTCTCGACTTCCAAACCAAAGTTGAAAATGGATCATTTTCAAAAAGATATTTACACCATAGTAATATTCTAATGTAACAACACTTAAAGATGTACCATGCGAGCGTTTTGAGTGCATCTGTGTGTTATGTAATCATAATTGGGAATACACACTGGCCTTCCCAGTTTCAGTGTTTTCATACATGAAAGTAGGAGCTCTGCATCAAAAGCATCTGGAAAAAAATATTGCTAAACTTATATAAAAGGATAGAGAACAAATAGCATTAGAGGGTCAAAGACAAGCAAAAACAAACTTCTAAACCGGAATAGCAACTAAGAGCTCAAGCTCGGTGATATTGTAATCCATAAAATTTGTATTCTTATTAACACAGCCTTCTTCTAAAACTCAATTCATGTTCTCCAAAATGCATTGAGAAATATTTGGTTTTAATGTAGATGAATTTGCACACAAGAACAATAAATAGCTCATACATGAATGGGATAGAATGTGTAAATACAGAATGTACATTACCTGGATGATCAAAGTTATACTCATTGGCTTTCTGCATCTGCTCCTCACTCAAGGGCCGATAAAATGAATCCTGGAACAATTAAAATACTCTTATTTATGTAGATAAATAACATCTGATTAGAAAACATAAAAAAATCAGCAGGCTTTGAGAAGGAGAAGGCTTTCAGATGAACCATGCAATGATGCACACTAAATTGTGTTTCTTTGTGGCAAGCCTAAAGAGTGACTTCAAATTTAAACTTTTATCGAAATTAATGTTTCTTTGTTACATCATAGAATCTATACAATCCCAAGTAAATACCCATGATGGAAACCTACACAAAGGATCAAGGAGAAATTTTACTTGATGTACAAGAACAACTCTCTGATCACTGAGCTGTGAAATGATCATATTGCAAACAGTGGTCTTTCCAGAAGCAGTCCCACCGGCCACACCTTCAAATTTTAACCAACATCTAAGAAATTTAACCCAAACGCATCTGATTTTCAAGTCAGATAAAATAAGTCATACATACAAGAAGTCAAAAACACCAATAACCGAACTCACCGATCACAAAGGGTACTTTGTTTCCGCTATCCTGTAATTCACCATTCGATCGAGAATAGCTGAAATCTCCTCCAATATTACTGAGAGCAAGAAGAGGTTCAGATTCCATAATCAAACAAACTATCTACAACAGAATGTGGAGTGAAATTGTAATCGCAACCGATGATTTGTATTTATAGAAAAAATCGAATGCGATCACATCAAATCTCGGGATTTTATGAATGCGCACAAGGAAATATGATTTTGGCTTCAGATGAGCGGGAGAATCGCGTTCTTAGATACATCTATTTCCTTATTAAATACTAGGCACTTTCTTTGTACATGTCATATTGTGGATAATTGATTTAATTTATAATATATTTAATTTATATAATAATTGTTAATGTGATTTTGTTTTCTTATTTATGGTAGAATTGATGTGTATTATATATTTTAAATTTTATAAGGTTGAGGGATGAAGTGAACAATTGATTGATTATTTTGAATAAGACTTATTTTTTTTGAATTTCAATCATTTGTAAAACATACTCTAATGCACAAATGATATACTGCATAATCGAATTTATTATTAGAATACAGAATCAGAATCTATAATTAAAATCTATTTATTATTCTACGTAAACATATATTGATTTTAAAATGTAAAAATGTTATGAATAAATATAAATATTAATTGAGTCACAATATAAAAAATAATTATTACTTAACTATAAATATGAAATTATAAAACTAATATAATAGTTGTAAATATAAAATAAATTAATAAAATTTTATTTAAAAAATCATATAATATTTAAGTATGAAATGTTGAAGAAGAAGAAACCCAATGAGAATATAAATTATATATTATAGAAAAAAGATTTCACTATTGTGAAATTAATGAAAATTTGATTTAGAAAAAATATATATATGTGAAATATTGGAAGTATAATATATAATGCATTTTCATAATGAAAAATCAGAATGTATTATGAATCATAATTTATAATTAGAATTTAAAATAGTTATTGTTCTGTTTTAAAACAGATTATGCATTATATAACATATAATCTGTTTTCATAATTTGTGCAGAACACAACCTAACTTGCATAACTTTAAAAATTATTAATCATCCACACTTCATTGAATAGTTTAAGCTCTATATTATTGTGTTTGTAATTAAAGTAATAATTAATACCTAATTGAAAAATTGTTTATCTTGTTGGCGAAAAAGCACATAATACTATGAACATAAGTATTTGCTATATAAAGAGATTACCTCATGGAGTAGTCATTATTGTGTTTACTCATATACATTGTGTAGTGATTTAAGGGATCAATGTAATACGTAAATATAAAATTATAAAAAATACAAATATTATGTGAGTTGTCAAATTACCCCAATCAAATTGTATATATAATATATTACCACTTACATAACTTTTTGTATTCGTATATGTCAAATTTTAACCCAATCAAATTGTATATGTCAAATTTTAAACCCTAAGTTTCAAAACCATTATCTGTAATTTAAAGGTTGTTAGTTTCTGGATTCGTTGTTTGATATTCAAATATTGTAATGTTTTATAGCGAAAGACTTTTATTCGATACGATAGAATCGAGTTTACCTTGTTTATGTTCTTTCATACTATAATTTGAATGAAAAATTTGTTCGAACATTATTCATATTTCTGAAATTTTCTTCATGTTCATTCACTTTCGTGTAGTAGTTCATATTCATGTTCATTTTATTGGGATCAGTTCGTGTTCGGATTTTTCATTTGTGTTCGTACATAAACAGTATAAAAAATACTCCAACTTGAACGTTCGCTAACGTATTCATGTTTGTTTGAATTTTTGTTCGATCTAATTTTATTGTTCGAACAACATTCATATTTTAATTTGAACGTACAAATACGAATACAAACAAGTCATAAAATATATGTTTACAAAATGTTTGCACTTTTTAAGAACTCTAGGCTTACACGTAATTTCAAAAGAGCTTTTGTGGATCAAACATATTTACTATGTTGAACCAACAAGGGTGTGAGTTGTGAGATTCGGGGTACGAGAGTACGTGAAAGATTCGTTGATTACTAATATGATATATTGTATAAAATTTCATACAAATTAATTAAAATATGTATTTTTGTTTTTTTTGTTTTTATTTTTTAAATATTTACGCACCCCACACCCGGTGCGCACCGAGTACGCTAGGTTGCACGAATCCGAGCAAATCGTACAACCTAACATATTTATGTGATACTCAAAATACGATAAATTCAATCAAGAAGGCAACTATACCAGAGTGTAGCTCATCTAGTGAAAGAATTGTAGACCTATTGAATGGGAAAATTACGGCAATATCTCCATGTTTAAAATAGTATAACGACACCCCTAAAGTGAAAATTATATTCAAAGTCCCTAACATTCCAAAACCGTTCAAGACCCTCGAGTAAATAATAAAATTTTCGTCTTTATTCATGAATGATTTTTGATAATTTTTGTGTTATTTTAAAATTTTTAAAATTTTGGAGATACTTTCATTATATTTTGTTAAGGTTAATGAATCATATACAAATGATCCATTTAAAATATTAACGAACATTATGATTAATCACACAATTCATAAACTTCGAGAGCATACCGCTTACAACTTTTAAAAGTTATGGATCACCAACACGTATTTATCAATTTTGAGGTATTGGATGCAATTTAAAAACATTGATGGCATCACATTTACCCTATTTTAAAATTCGGAGACGTCTAACAAACACCAATCCATATTGAATGATCATGGTTCCAATGTTGATATTTGCAAAAGTAATACTAACATATAACAATTAACCTATCAAATTCTCTTAGTAAAAACACAAATGTAAAAAAGCACAACAAAAACAATGCATCAAACCTCAGTGCAAGCTGCTCGCTTGAGGCATGCTAAGAGACACTGGGATTCAAGAAGAGTATACAAGAGATTCGAGTGATTTTTCGATAAGGCTCTCATGATTTCTTAATCGTTCCAATCTTCAAGTAATATTCGAGGATGGATTCGCATAAAAATATAATCTCCATAGTGTAGCATTATCCTAGAAAAATAACCACATACTTCATGAATATGCCTCTTGAGAACTCGTAACAAAGTTTTACCTCTTCATCCAGATTAACTGACAATTCATCCTTTGTAATCGGCTTGTTCCGACCCAAAATGTGTACAACATCGTCAAGATTCCTTGGCGATAATTTCTGAATTAATATACAAAGCTGTTCCTTTTCAACCATAGTCATACGCCTGCTTCACAAATTTAAAAATTATACATTGACAGCATAAGATTTCTGAATTAATATACAAAGCTGTTCCTTTTCAACCATAGTCATACGCCTGCTTCACAAATTTAAAAATTATACATTGACAGCATAAGAATGTGTTTTTCAGAAAGATATACGAAAAAGGCCATATGGTTTTCAACTTTTCGTCACTACCTGCAACTGGTCATTACAGTATTCAGAAGTTCCTCAAGATTCTGTTCCATGTAAAGCAGCTGTTGAGCGCATACTCATCATGTTAAATTGTGTACTAGCACAAGACCATCACTCATTGCAAAGTCGCAACTGTAGTTAAGATACATACTGTGTCAGCGAGGTCGCTACTGTGCTTTTCGATGAAATCTTCAACTTTGGTACTCTCATTCTCCAAAAGAAAGTCTAAATCATCACTGCGCTGAAAGACAACAAAACCAGCTAATAAAAACTCAGAATGTCCTTTTATCAGAAAATTTCACTGAATCAGGTATAAAGAAATCCAAATATGCCATAGCATAAAGCTGAGACCGAACAATGTATAACGGCAATATAAAATCCCACAACATAAGGACCTAGCACATAAGATGACGATCATAATCATTTATTTTCTTGCGAGATGGGAGCTCAGTACTCAAGTCCAATCCAACACATTACAGCATGCGATTTCAGTCATTGTAATTTCTTTAATGCATGAAAATTCTTAAAAAATAAAAATCTATTATTCTACCTTATAATGATGTAGACTAAAATCAGACAGTTTTGCAAACTTAGCAAGAAACACCACCAATTAATTTAAAGAAAAAATCTTTATATCTTATGACAGACAAAAAATATTGATCAATGATTCCCATGAAACAAAAGCATGCTTTAGAGAGATGCTTACAAAACTTGGAGGCGATGATGTTTTCATCTTTTTATGAGCATGCTGTTGATGCTCATCATTGTGCATGGCCTCATCTGAATTTGAAAGACTTTTCTTGCATCTCATAGTTGACCTCAAGTTATATGCAGAACGAACAGGATATACCATCTAAAAATAAAATCAGTCATGAAAACAAATTATAACACATAAAAAACTTGTTAAAAATGCAGCAAAAATCTGAACATTGTATGCCATGTGAAAATAAAGTACCTCGTGAACAAATGCTAAGAAACATCCAAGCCATATATTTCACAAATAAAAGAACACAAAAACTTTCTAGGCATTAAAGTAATTAATACCTCCTCAACCTCGCGGGTAAAATCATGGGCACTTTGCCTTAACAATGAGACTAATCTCTCCCTTTTGAACTCTGAAAGTACTGACCCTATTGCATTAGAGAAATGGGGAACTTTATTGTGATCGCAATTTTTAGTCATAGAACTCAGGGATGAACACTTGTCTCCAGTGTCACAACAAAGGTTTCTAGGAAAAGAAGGTATATGTGGAAAAGGCAAGAGATCATCATCTTGAGAAAGTAATTCTACCACTTCACTTGTATAGAAACCAAACAAATCTGGTCCTAATTCATTGATTTTCATTTTATACCAATACTTTGCCTGCAAAAAAACAACTGCAATAATCATTCATTAAAAAACTCAACGAATAAACAACAACGCATAGTTCAATAAAAGAGAGATAAAGCCCAATGACTACAAGAACAAAATCAGGCGAAGCAGAAAGAAACTCATGCCCAGTGGAAAAAGAATTCTACTATCCCATACCACCGCTAGGGCGGATCTGCAGCCTACCAAGATATCGCAGAAAAAGTCTACAGATTATTCAAATGTCAAGAAAACCTGTTCTCACGCATACTTTTACGATTACTCACATGCCCTTATTCTGTATTCCGATTTTCCTGCGCAGATTTATTAATCAAGAAAAAACACTTACATACAGATTACTAAGAGTCCAATGATGCAGCCGAATCCAATTTTTCAACCATGAACTGAACCAAATCAAAGCGTAAAAATGCTACGGCGCAGGCTCGAGCATGGGAGAGACAACCGGAACTTCTCTCGCGGTTTGATATCATGATATTTAATCATTTGGTGAAATATCCTCTGAAGTCTCAACTCTCAAACTCTTGTGACCATTGAGTACCACTTAGGGAATTAAATTAAATTAAATATTGAAATAACGAATACTAAACCAAACTAAATATTGAATATCGATCCCGATTCGATAATGGTTTTGTACCAATACCGAAATACCGATGTTATGGTCCCTTTTTAGGGGTACCAACAGTCGTTCGGTTCGTTCGATAAACGAACTCGGTTCTGATTTCTTTAAAATGGGGAAGACGATTAAAAGCTAAAAAACCAAAATGAAGACACGGCAATATATAGTGGAAACCCCGTGAATTGGGGTGAAAACCACTCGACTAAGAGCTGATTATGCTCTTAGCCCGCCCACTAATAAAATAAATCAGAGTTCATACAAGACATGTTAATGAAAATGACGAGGTAAAGAAAGCAGGAAGAATTCAGCAGGGTAACAGCCTGTTCTTCTGCGTCCAAAGGGTCCTGTCTTTTCCTTCGTCTTGCCCTGTATTTATAGAGTTGTTGGCGAGTGTAATCCACGTCCTGTAACTGCCTCTGACAAGTTTGTTAGAGGTTGTTATCGCAGGATGTAAAACGAGGCTGGGACCGATGCGTGGTCTGCGTGATTGGGCCCGAAGCATGATAAACGTGACAGGGCCCGAAGCGTGAAACGCGTGAGCCTGTAACCGTTTAGTAACTGTTCGGACCGAACCCCGGAGCCAGCTGGCAGATAACGCTTTTATTTACTAAGGTTATCTTCGGTCCTATGTGTTGAACATCGGACTGCTCTTCGTGAAGGTGTAAGTGGACTGTAAGTGTTCATTCTGATTATTTAAGTCGGCCCAACTGCTATCGGGCTTCACCCACTACAGGGTACCCGGTCCTAGAGTTCTCATCAACCGAAATTAATACTAATCTTGATTTGATAATTGTTTGGTACCAATACCAAAATACTGAAATAATATCAAAATTAAAAGCAAATAAAAAAATTGTTTCAATCAATTAAATATAAAAATATTTTAAAAAGACAAACATTCGATTAAATTACTTTATTTATATAATAAAACAATATTTAATTCTTCTAGTTTGTATTCTAATATAAATATAGAATATTCTGAAATTTCTAAAAGCAAATATGAAAAATAATTATTAGAAAATAAATGAGAAGTTGATAGTTTACTCATGTGGAAACCAAATTATTATTCTTAAAGTCTATGTTAAACGGGGGAAATTGGCAAAATGACTCTCTGCCAATTTTTTGTTGGCCAAATAACCTATATTGAAAATTGATTGGCTAAATAGCCATCTTTTATACTATATTTGCTAACTAACCTCTTTTTTATTAAAATAAATTAAATAATTTATATATTACATTATTATATTAATAAAAAATATATAATAAATTAAATAATTTTTTGTATCGCTTCCAAATTTTGTACCGATCCAAAATTTCGTAAACCGGGATTCCATCCCAAATATCGGTGCCGCTCGGTTTTTGTCGTACCGATCGGTATGAAATTTTGTAATTATCCAAAATTTCGTATCTGACCGGACTTGGAAAAATCGGATTTCATCCCAAAAACCTGATGATGCTCCAAATATCGGTGCCGCTCGATTTTTGTCGTACCGGTCGGTATGAAAACATTGATATTAAGATCGATTTATTTTTACAACGTTAATATTTTGAATTCAAACCTATTAAAGTCAATTCGATCTTAATATCAATGTTTTCATACCGACCGGTACGACAAAAACCGAGCGGCACCGATATTTGGGATGGAATCCCGGTTTACGAAATTTTGGATCGNTAATAGCTTATTTCGCTCTTAGTCAAATGATTTTTTCCCCAATTCCTGGGGCTTTCACTATAAATCGTCGTGCCTCATTGTTATTTTCAGTTTCTTAATCGTTTTCCCATAAAAAACAAATCAAAACCGAGTTCGTTTGCTGACGAACCGGATGACTGTTGGTACCCCCTAAAAAGGGACAATAACATATGATAAAATATATTTTCATTAACAAAACAAATAACCATAAGATATGATCAAATCTTTATCATAACATTTAAAAGACTAAAATCTAAAATCAATACAAATAATTACAAATTGACAAGAACAACATAATTTAGCAATTTTCGAATGTAATAATTAATTCAAAAATCAAAATATTTTATTTTTAGATTTTTTAATGTTTTTTTTATTTTTTCAATTTTACCTTCTTACTAACAAGATTCAAAAATCACAAATTCTATAGAATCTGATTCATGTATTTTTGTAAAAACTAATAATTTTGATAATATAGGGAAAATGTAAAAATATTTAGAAAGTAGAAAATAGCAAAATAGACTACAAGAAACCGTTCAATAAAATAATTATTAAATGAATAATAAATAACACATAAATCTATATCATGAGACAAACTCATTGAATCTTTATACTAAATATAGATAGTGTATATGGATATGTACCATAATTATAAAATAAATTAAATTATTGATATATAAATATATTGTTTATAATAAAATAAAATTCAAAATATAAATTCAAAAAACTTTATATATTTTTTTTTCCTAAATCAAATAAATTGGATCCAATCTAACATGTTAATAACCAATACTAACATTTATTTTGTCAAAATATCTAAATCTTCATTATTCCAATCTTTGGAATAGTGAAGTTAATACATGGATTGATAGTTGATACATTCCCAAAACCAGTTGTAGTTTCTCACTTTCATAATCATTTAAAATTTTGTTCAACTCAAATGCACAGAGAATTAATTCCCTTTACACAAAAAACACATACCAAATCCCTCAATAAACAGAGCAGAAGAACGAGCAGCACAGCCTTCTCTCGTCAGAAACAACATAGCCACTTTTTCTACATTAACATAAACCCATTTCATTTTCTCAAATCAATTTTTTTCCAATTTTATACAATCAACCGTACCTTTCCAGGATCTTGAGATTGGTGTGGTGAGGAAGGCAAATTTCCGTTGCTCGTTGCCGCTTCACCCGCCGGGGTACCTTTAGATTTCTTTTCGTCCCTCGCCTTAGCGAATATCACCGTAAAACCATCCGCCGACGCCGGATTATTCACGTCCCATTCGCCGAATTTAGGCAACGGCCGACCTTTCTCCTGCTGCATATTCACATATCAATTCAATTTTAGCACAATAATAGATCGGGCGAAGACTTGAAATCTATCGAATTCACACAAATTGAAGAAATCAGGTCAAGAAATTCATCGAATCGTCGAACGTGTTCTCTGTGTCAAATGATCCGCGACTAATCGCGATGAGAATCCGATCATAAACATTCAGAGATACGAAGAAGAATCAAATGAAAAACTTACAGATGTCATCGAAGATGGCTAGGGAGAAAGGGATGAAGAATGTCTTCTCTGTAGAGAAAAATGGCAACGGTTATTCGGGAGGGAGAGGCAGAGCAAATTATGAATATTACTTTCTAATAATAATAAAATATTTTATTGAATTTTAAAAGCCATTAACAGTTGACAAGAAAACAAGTTGACTTATAATTAGAAATTAGTAACCTGCCTTGTATTCAATTAGCATGCCATATACGAATTATGATTTTGAATTACATTTTATTTATATTATATTTACTTCGGTTTAAAAAAAATATCTAATTTTTTTAATATTATGTTTTTTATAATCACTTAGGTTTGCTGTAACCGCGGAGAAACTTGGGCGGAAATACATGTTTCTCCGTCGTATACATGGTCATATCAGCACCCATGGTTACATGGGCGCTGAATTTTGTCCGCGGAAATACACTCCGCAGACAAGGGTTTGGGAGCACCTTGTCCGCGGAAATCACAATTTTTTTTATTAATTTATTTAATAAATATGTATTAAATATTAATTGTATTTATTTAATAATTAAATTAATAATTTTATTTAAGATTCAATAATCATATCGGTTCGGAATCACGTATCGGTTCGGATCAATATGAGTGGTACGATCGGTGTACCGATCGGTATCTAAATTTTATTTTTTAAAAATTAATATTTAATTACTTTTTTAGGGTTAGACCTGAAAAACCCAGAAATCGACCCTAATATCCGGTATCGAGCGGTACAAAAAAAATACCGATACCGATCAAAATTTTAAATACGAATACAATCGAAACGAAATTAAAGAATAATATAAATTAATAAATAATAATTAAACGACAAGATCATCGAAATAATTAGAATGATCACTATTTCTCGCATTACTATAAATAATAAATAAAATTGATGAGATAGAAAGATAAAATTAAATTTAGAAAGATGAAATGATGTAATGAAATATAAATAAAAAATGATATGGATGAGTGAGAATTTTTAGAAGTGGAAAGAGAATATAATGTGGATGTGAGAGAATGATGATGTGTAGAGAGATTTATACTACATAAATGGTTTTGGGCGCGGACAAGGTTAAATATAGCCTTAGACTGCATGTAAAGGCGGACAAAACCGTATTTCCATACGGTTTTGTCCGCCTTTCCTTCCGCCATGTCAGCGCCCATGGTCACATGGGCGCTGACATCTTGCCATGGAAATACGGTGCGCGGACAAGGGGTTGGGTGCCCTCTTGTCCGCAGAAGAACTGTTTTTCTTTTGTTTTTTCTGTTTCTCCTGGGTTGAATCACCCACTCAACGCCCATCTATGGCGGCTATTGTTCGCCATCTGACTCTTCTTCCGTGTCTTCTCACGTGCACTGAATCATAAGCTCCTAGGCATTTTTCTCGCGATGTAGATCCGATGAACAGAAATGCTCACTGGGTGTTCTTGGAAGCCCTGGAGTTGGAAAAGGAACGTAGGTTTGAAGTTGGGGATTTGAGTTTTAGCTGTATATTCGAGAATTTGTGTGAATTATTTATTATGATACGTTGTGGTGCTTAGAGCCTCAGATTGTTTTCAAAACATTGTTTTTTTTAGGTTTGCGAATTTTAAAATTTTCAATACCCAACGTTAATCGTTGAACTCTTGATTTAGTTCTCTGATTGGGATAACTAGTGCTTACATATTCTTCATTGATTTGTTGGTTCATTACTTTTCTGATCGTGATTTTGCTGCAAAGACATCCATATTTTTGGCCTGTTTTAGTGCTTAGTATTTCTTTGTACCTTCACACTGGTTTTTTGTAGTATCCTACCGATATTTGTTTCTTTGCATGCCTTCAGATATTGTTTGATACTTCTCACTGACTGTTCGATACTTCTTATACATTGCAGAGATTGTAAATCATTGAAAATTGGTTTATGATGAAATAATATTTAATTTATTGTTAAAGAGACTTGAGATAGGAGAAGATAAAGGTGAATCTGGATTAATTTTTGATGGATTTCCTGGGACTGGGATGCAAGCTGTAAGTGGAGTCTCTTCATTTGATTGAATTGTAATTTACCTTCTATGCAATTTTTGCGAGTTCATTTTGTGTGCAAATTATTCTTGTTTTGTGCTTCGTGTTTTCAAGATTTTTTGAATTCGTTGTTAGCTTTTGATCTTTTTGTGATTCACCAATTGAGTTGAGGCAGAGATTTTTTTAGGTCCACAAACTCTCCTTTTAATAAATATTAAAATTATAATATTTATTTAAATAGCTATTGTTTAAACTCGAGATTATCGGAATTAAATTAAAATGTAATATTAATGATGAATTGAATAGTAAATCGATAAAATTGATGAAATAGAAAGATAAAATTAAATTTGGATAAAAAATATGATGTGGATGAAAGAGAAATAAAAAATTATGTGGATGAGTGAGAAATTTTAGAAGTGGAAAGAGAATATGATGTGGATGTGAGACAATGATGATGTGTAGAGAGATTTATACGGTGAAAATGGTTTTGGGCGCGGACAAGATTACAGATAGCCTAAAGGCATGTTCTCTCTCTCAAATTAATATTTCTTATTATAAACTGAAGTTTTAAAGGACTTCACATGCACTTTTCCACTTAAAACACACATCAGACCACATGAGTGCTAAATATCCACAAATAAGTTTCCTACGGATTATGCCAATTTTAATCTTATGCATACAGCTATCAATTTGGGCACCCATTCATATTTCACAACGGTGCCTCTATTCATAATTCACAACCAATTCACAGCAAATTTTTACAGAGGATTTATTGTAAAACCATTTCAATTTTGACACAGATCAAGAAGTTTTACCCAGAATACAAGATGATCAGTTCTACTTTTTTCATTCTTTTCAAAATCCCCAAATCAGTTTATGTAAAACATCTTTAAGCTATTCTACAAAACACAATTACGACAGATCACTTACATTTCCGCCGAATTGACGTTCTGATCCACGTTATCGCTGCGGAACCTAGCCGTGAACGCTGCGCTTATACTTTGCTTTGAAATGTACCCAATTATCGCCGAATTATTCCAGATCTTGCAAGTGACGACGACCGAAATGGGTGGTAACGGCTTTTGTCAGCCCTTATCCGATCATGAATTTCAAAATCATGACTTCTTACTGACTTTTGGCAGGTTACCATGGTTAATAACCTTTAGATAATGAGTTGTACTGTACAAAATAAAGTCATGTACAAAAATGGGTGAAAGAATAATCTCATTGTTTGAATGTTATACTCATTTTATATATTCACTTATTTATAGTATCTTAAATAAAACAAACATGGTGTTATTAATTATATATGTGTAACAATCGAACATATATTTACCACATTATACAAATTGAATAAAAAAGAAATTAAACTATTTAAATATTTTAAGTGTCTAAAATTAATATATTTTATGATTTCTGGGAATAAACTTTTAACTATATTTACTTAGATTAACATAAATCTGGAGCTCATTATTTAAATTGTTTAATAATCCAGGTGTCTCACGTTATATATTTTACACATTTGAAAGTTTAAGTTGTATTCTGTATAAATTATGAAAACAAATTATACATAATATGTTCTTGAAACATATTCTAATTTGTAAATTTACATACATACATTTTTTACAAATTAAATATTCGACGTTTTTCATAATATTGAATTATTTTCTTCACTGATTTAGAGTTTACATTTCGATTTGTTGTTTTCTTCTTCAACGAAATTGCATTCAACATTTTTTTGTATATTGTTTTTTATAAAAAAAATTATTAATTTCTTTTAAATTTTAAAATATATTTGTTCAGAACGAATTATGTGGTACCTGATAATTACACATAATTATCAAACTTTTAACTATATTTACTTTCAACATTTTATCCCATTTAAACTTTTAACTATATTTACTACCACCGTACCAAACGAATTATCATTTATAATTTAATATATATTTAAATAGAACACTATCAATCTTATAATTACAAATTTTGTATTCTGAACAAATGGAACAATTTGTTTAATATTTAATTATTTTCCCAATATTTATTGACTTGTTTGGTACGGTGGTAGTAAAGTGTGATGGGGTGTGCTGAGTTGTGGTGAAATAAGCTATGTTGAGTTAAACGCATTTATGATAACATGATTTTAAAAATTGTTTTGTAAAAAACAACGGTTTGATGAACAAGATTTTAGTAAAAGTATATATTTACCATCAAAAAATATAATTTATTCAAATTAATCAATTTATATTTATCAACATTCAAAATTGCATCAATTTTACATCAATGTCAAACTATGGATAAAATTGATACTTCTTGAATTATACACGAAAAACCAAAAATCATACTTACAAAATTGAAAAAATAGAGGATAAGATAATCGCACATGAAAAGCCTTTGAGAACGAGATATTCTGTCGTAATAAGATAAATGCAATGCTTTTATACTGATATGGTATATCGATCATTACCAAAATTTAAAAATAATAATATTTTGTTTTATTAGGGTTGGACTAAAAACTCGGGATTCGATCCTAAAATGTGATAGCGGACGATACCGACGGTATACCGATTGATATAACAATATGCGATAAATGTGATAGAATGAAAACTCTAAATAATATGTATGATTAATAAATGTATTTAGTAATTTACAAAATCGAGTTGGAATGATAGCTACTATTAGCAGCGGTGACGAAAACGCAAAAAAATAAGGTTGAACGCAATACGATTTATCTTATGTTTTGAAAAATCACGTTTTAGTAAATTATATTCAAGTTACTTGAGTTTGTAGTGTCATCCCAAACAAATCCATTAACTTGTTTAATTTATATTAATATTGTATTTTAAAATAAATAAACTCAAGAAATTAGAATTGTTTCTATAGATGATGAAGGATACTCACGATAATCGATATGCATTACTTGGGTGCACCACAAACTTCAAAGATTTCCATGGAAATACGTGTACCAAAATTCATCTTTACTCCTCGATCTTCCGGATGTCCTCTTGTGTATGATCTTTGTTATATNTCTCTCATTGGGATAACTAGTGCTTACATATTCTTCATTGATTTGTTGGTTCATTCCTTTTCTGATTGTGATTTTGCTGCAAAGACATCCATATTTTTTGCCTAGTATTTCTTTGTACCTTCACACTGGTTTTTTGTAGTATCCTACCGATATTTGTTTCTTTGCATGCCTTCAGATATTGTTTGATACTTCTCACTGACTGTTCGATACTTCTTATACATTGCAGAGATTGTAAATCATGGAAAATTGGTTTATGATGAAATAATATTGAATTTATTGTCAAAGAAACTTGAGATAGGAGAAGATAAAGGTGAATCTCAATTAATTTTTGATGGATTTCCTGGGACTGGGATGCAAGCTGTAAGTGGAGTCTTTAACATTAAAGAAGTTGTAAGTGGAGTCTGTTCATTTGATTGAATTGTAATTTACCTTCTATGCAATTTTTGCGAGTTCATTTTGCGAGTCTGTTCATTTTGTTTTGTGCCTCGTGTTTTCAAGATTTTTTGAATTCGTTGTTAGCTTTTGATCTTTTTGTGATTCACCAATTGAGTTGAGGCAGAGATTTTTTTAGGTCCACAAACTCTCCTTTTAATAAATATTAAAATTATAATATTTATTTAAATAGCTATTGTTTAAACTCGAGATTATCAGAATTAAAATTAAAATGTAATATTAATGATGAATTGAATAGTAAATAGATAAAATTAATGAGATAAAAAGATAAAATTAAATTTGGATAAAAAATATGATGTGGATGAAAGAGAAATAAAAAATGATGTGGATGAGTGAGAAATTTTAAAAGTAGAAAGAGAATATGATGTGGATGTGAGAGAATGATGATGTGTAGAGAGATTTATACGACGGAAATGGTTTTGGACACGGACAATGTTACATATAACCTTATGGTAATACTATACTAGTCTATTCCTATCTAAATACATTTTAACTTGAGAAAATGAGGCTATTAATTCACTATTTTGATGATTTTAAAACAATGCGTCCGACGAAGTTTTGTTTGACATTGCAGTTCATAAATATTAATTTTATTCACTATTCATTCATAAAGTTTATAAATAAAACCAATTTCATCCATGAATTCAAAATTAGTCCACAAATATTGAGTAATACAAAATTAGTCTTTATACTTTACATGTAATGTCAGTATTAGCCTACGAAGTTCATTAATTTGGTAAATTTAGTCTTCCAGATTTTAACGGTGTTATTTTACGATGTTAAAATTGTTTGGCATTTAAGTCGGCTTACCCTTTGCTCAGCTTCTTTTGGGTTGTGTCTTTTAGGGATGGAAAAACAATCGATCGAACAGGTTAACCAACCTAACCGATTTTTAAAATTGGAAATATATCAAATAATTATATATTTCTCATGATTAATAGTATAATTATTTGTTATTTCGTTAGAGGTCTGATATAAACCAATGTACGGGCTCATTTGGTATATCGACCGGTACTAATTTTTAAAATTTTTTTGATTTTGTTTTTCATGATTTATAATATGTTTTTATTTCAATAGCCAATAAACCTATCGAAACTAATTTCAAAATATATTAACCTAAACCGGTGCAAACTGATTTCTAACGATTGAGTATTTTTAAGGAAAAATATAAATGAAAATCGAACTATTTAGGATAGTAAAACCGGTAAACCGATTGATTTCCCATCCCTAGGGGTAAAAAATTGGTTTTAATCTTTGTATGGTCGAACTCGAAAAAATCAGGGATCCACCCTATAATCAGGTACCGGACAAAATATCGGTGTCACCTTGTATTTCACGTATCAACATATTAAAACACTGATTATGTTTGATTACGATGTAGGGTTTTCGTACTGATTTAGCGAAAACATACATTAATGATCATAATTATCGCTAAATCCAAACTTTGCCAACTACTAAAGTTGTTAAACGTAATATCCCATAACATTAAAATTATGATGATCAAATGTGTCATTTTTCCTTGAGGGACTTAGGGTTTAGGGACTTAAATATGTCATATCATTAAAATTACGAGAATCAAATATATCATTATTTTCGGGTGACTTCAATTGCCAAAATTGTAAACATTGAAAACCATATTTAAGAAACACAATGAAGATTGAGGACAGGATTAGTCAAGCTATGGAAAGTACGTAGACTTGTTTTGTCACGTCAAAACTTTAAGAATTATAATTGCGCAAATTATGAAACTTGAAAGATCAAATTTGTCAAAATACTGAAACTTAGAGAACTTTTTTGCCTACATTTAACTTTGGTGTTTTAATGAGATCATATGATCACATCCATAATTTCAAAACATTTACTTTCATAGTGGAATTTGTAATCAAGANGAACATTGTTCGAATATTATTTTTTGTTCGTTTATAATTTGAACGAACACGGATATTTTCATGAACAAATATGTATGTTCGTGAACAAATATATTATATGAATTAATTTTTATTCTAATAGATTATTATAATATTTAAATTTACAAAATCATAATTTTCACTATCTGAATCTAACGGCGGCAGGGAATCAGTTCTCAATTCTTCATTAGATTATAAAGCCTATAATCCTATCTTTTTTCCTGATTGATTAAAATAAATGACAATGATTTTTTATGTTTTGACAACAAATTTTTTATGTAACGCATAATGTTTTGTATGGATGATGAATTATAAATGACTTGAATTAGTCTTCTTTGTTTCGTGAAAATAATATTTGATTATTTCTTCGGTATATTTATTTTTTGTGATTTTATTTGTAAAACAACCAAATTTAATTTTTGGTGAATTTTGCCAAATAGTACAAACATGTTCGAACAAATCGTACCAACAATGTTCGAAAAAAGTTATTCGAACGAACATGAACATTCACTTAATAATTTGAACAATGTTCGAACATTTTTTATGTTCGAATAAAATATGAACGAACATGAACACGTTCGAATAAAAATATGAACGAACATGAACACAACGCGTTCGGTTCGTTCGGATCGAATAACAACCCTATAATCACTTATGGTAATACTATACTAGTCTATTCCTATCTAAATACATTTAACTTGAGAAAATGAGGCTATTAATTCACTATTTTGATGATTTTAAAACAATGGGTCCGGCTAAGTTTTGTTTGACATTGCAGTTCATAAATATTAATTTTATTCACTATTCATCCATAAAGTTTATAAATAAAACCAATTTCATCCATAAATTCAAAATTAGTCCACAAATATTGAGTAATACAAAATTAGTCTTTATACTTTACACATAATGTCAATATTAGCTTACCAAGTTCATTAATTTAGTAAATTTAGTCTTCTAGATTTTAACAGTGTTATTTTACGATGTTAAAATTGTTTGGCATTTAAGTCGGCTTACCCTTTGCTCAGCTTCTTTTGGGTTGTGTCTTTTAGGGATGGAAAAACAATCGATCGAACCGGTTAACCAACCTAACCGATTTTTAAAATTGGAAATATATCAAATAATTATATATTTCTCATGATTAATAGTATAATTATTTGTTATTTCGTTAGAGGTTGATATAAACCAATGTATGGGCTCATTTGGTATATCGACCGGTACTGATTTTTAAAATATTTTTGATTTTTTTTCATGATTTATAATATGTTTTTATTTCAATAGCCGATAAACCTTTCGAAACTAATTGCAAAATATATTAACCTAAACCGGTGCAAACTGATTTCTAACGATCGAGTATTTTTAAGGAAAAATATAAATGAAAATCGAACTATTTAGGATAGTAAAATCGGTAAACCGATTGATTTCCCATCCCTAGGGGTAAAAAATTGGTTTTAATACTTTGTATGGTCGAACTTGAAAAAATCAGGGATCCACCCTATAATCCGGTACCGGACAAAATTTCTGTGTCACCTTGTATTTCACGTATCAGCATATTAAAACACTGATCATCAATGTAGCGAAAACATACATTGATGATCGTAATTATCGCTAAATCCAAACTTTACCAACTACTAAAGTTGTTAAACGTAATATCCCATAACATTAAAATTATAATGATCAAATGTGTCATTTTTCCTTGAGGGACTTAGGGTTTAGGGACTTAAATATGTCATATCATTAAAATTACGAGAATCAAATGTATCGTTCTTTTTGAGTGACTTCATTGCTAAAATTGTAAACATTGAAAACCATATTTAAGAAACACAATGAAGATTGAGGACAGGATTAGTCAAGCTATGGAAAGTATGTAAACTTGTTTTGTCACGTCAAAACTTTAAGAATTATAATTGCGCAAATTATGAAACTTGAAAGACCAAATTTGTCAAAATACTGAAACCGTGAGAACTTTTTTGCCTACATTTAACTTTGGTGTTTTAATGAGATCATATGATCACATCCATAATTTCAAAACATTTACTTTCATAGTGGAATTTGTAATCAAGATTCCCAGCCTTGTTATCTTGGGTGGTAAAAAATACTTTTGCAAAGTTGAGGATGTATACGAATCTATGACGGAAAACCGTCTCGAAAGCACAAAGTGACAGGATTCATAAGTTTTCGATTCAAGTGTTCTAAAGTTTCGTAAAAACATTTATATATATAAAAAGTTCATATATTTCAATGTGAGATCTTATACTTATTAATATTTGGAAATTCATTTCATAGAATATTTTATCTTATCCTAACTTTAATATATGTCTCAATCATCTACCTCGACTCATCTTATGAAAAACTTATTCCTCCCCTTCATCAATAAGTTGAGCAAATAATCGACATAATCTCGTCATTAGAACATCCCATTCCGAAATCACGATTCACAAGTGTATTACTATTATAATAGAAATATATGTTATTGGCTAATCTTTTATTGCATTTAGCTCGAATGGTCGATGGACCAAACTTAAATCGGAAGAATGCAATGGAATATCCGCACTATATTCGAATGAAATGAGAGGGACCACGAGAATATATGATTCCTAGAATACATGTCGATATATCCACTAGTTGATAGTGTATACATCTTTGTAGAATGATGAGCTTATATGAAAAGACATACACTTCATATCATAGTTTTTGAAACCAGTTCGAGACTGTGAATCGGTGCCACCGCTAATTCGATCCACTTCGACAAATCGTCTCATTTTGGAATCGGACCATATCAATCTAAATGCTTACAGTTAGTCGAAACAAGTCGTCCAGCTAGAATTAAACCTAAACTATTAAGTATCGAGCCTAAATTTTCACTCATGTATAATAAAATTGGAAAAAAATCAGAATTTTGATCCATTTACAACTAAATTATAAAAAATGAAATTCTAAATTTAATTCATTATTAAATAATATATTAATACTCTAAATATATATATTTTTGAAAACCAGTATAAATTGATCTGATCATCCAATTCAACCAATATAAGATATTTCAGATTACCCATCCAACCCATTTTAAAAATTATGCTTGCTATCTTAAGTTTTTTTGTTGGGAAAAAATTGTTAATTCCTTAAAAAATAATAGCATATAAAATTTCTTAAATGTAGATTAAGATGCAATGCTTTAAGTGGATCACTAACCCATAAAAAGCTAGTGAACAAATGAAGTTTAGCTTTGTGCAGATAAAATCTATGCGGTGCCCACTCAGTACGATATAACTCGGCAAGAATGTAAGAGTTGGATTCTCGACTCGGCTCGAATTATTAAATAAAATAAAAATATAAAAATAATTGTTAGAGTTTCTTGAAGTTTGCAAAAACTTCAAGTTTAAAAGGATCAATATTTATCAGTTATTCTATAAAGAAGATTTAACTTGTAAACAACAAGTTGGCTCGTCGATTCATCGTCTCCCCATAAGCAACCACTTTCCGATTCATCATCCCTTGTATGGATAATTCACAAGTAAATCGACTACATAATAAAGTAGTGAAAACACAAAAGTTACGTTTCCGACGAAAAAAAATGAATTACGGAAGAAATCAAAACAACGTCATTTTGTGTTAAATGTCAAGTGTCAGATCGAGTTAGATTCGACACGGATGAATGTGAGAATTTGAAGAGTCGGTGCCGTATAGGATAAAATAGGAAAAATAATTGTTGGTGAAACTTATAAGATACATAAGGTAAGTTTAATTGATGTAGATATAGTAACCCATGGGATCTTAGTCAAATACATTAATCACTTGATAAGTTGGGTTTGGTCATTTCATCAACACAAGATGTGAAGATGATAACGATATTTTGTCTTGTACCAATCAATATCGGATTTTTTTAAGATTAGGTCCTAATAAATAATAAATATTATTATTTATTATTACGATATGAAACGAAATTTCAGATAGATATGAAAATATTACGTCAACATTAACTTTGGGTAAAAAAGCAAAAAGTTCTACCCCTTGGGAGAGTGTTATGGTCCATGTAAATTTCATTTTCAAGGAAAATCATAGAATAACTATTACGATATTTTTAATTTTTCATTCGTCATCTATATTTTTGTGTCACACAAAGGGTAAAGTGTAAAAAATTATGGATATGGGTCCAATCAACGAAAGGTATGTAAATCCATCTTATTCTTATAAACTATTACTTACATTTTATCTTCTTTGCATCGCTAAAGTAATGTGACTCCAAGCAAACTGAATCACTCGCGAGTCAAATGAATAGATTCGCACATAAGTGAGTTTGAGTTCAATTTTTTTAACTGAGCCAAGCTCGATTAGAGTTCAAATGCCTAATGAACTGAGCAAGAGCTAATGTCAAGTTGTCGATGTTCGTGAATGAAGCAATTCACAAGCCAACTATTTATATAAATAAAATGACGGTTTCATGCATATCAATTATGTTCACATTCAATTCATCGAATTGAGCTCAAACCTTTCTCGAGGCAGCTAAAACTATCCATCAAACTCAAACCCGAGCACGAACCCATTTTAGTACACCTTGAACCAAGCTCAAACCCCACAAAATTGTTAGGTTCGATTAAGTTCATTTGCAGCCATATGTAATATGCTCCAACAAACACACTGGTTCAGGAGAAAAACATAAAAAAAGCTCGTCTTCTCGAGAAAGAAAGACGAAGATATTAGAGATAAATGAAACATTAAACATGAAAAAATGGTAACAACACTATCCACAGTTGTTAATTTCTAGAATCTGGTCAATTTACGTAGGGAGTGTGCTCGGATATAATGTATAAGAGGGATGAGACCACACTATAAAAAACTTGAACAAATCATTTACTATAGTCCATTTTCCCTCCTATAAACTAATCCACCACATTTTCATTTTCCAATGTGTGACAAATATCAATTATTTCAACACACCCTCTCAAGTCCAACCACCTGATAAGTTGGACTTGACCATTCAAACCGGTGGATTACCAACCGGCAATTTCATTAAACCGGACTAACCCCCGGTAAGGTCACTCATGATTTTTCCAACCCCGCTCCGATACCATGTTAAATTTCTAGAATATGGTCAATTTACGTAGGGAGTGTGCTCGGATATAATGTATAAGAGGTATGAGACCACACCGTAAAAGACTTGAACAAATATTTACTATAGTCCACTTTCCCTCCTATAAACTAATCCACCACATTTTCATTTTCCAAAGTGGGACAAATATCAATTATTTCAAGAACATGAAACTAGAGAATATGGATATGCAGTTTGTCCCAATGAGAATCCATAACTTTTGGTTGCTCTTTCTCTTGTTGCCTTTTGCTTTATGACAATAAAGTTGCTATGACCCTCGTCACTTATATTCTAAATAATCACACTCATCCATGCTTCACTAAATTATAACTATTTCCTTCAGACAAATACATGTGATTTCGCTAAAAAATAAAATTCATAACCATCTGTTCAAATCATGCATTACAACAACAATAACGATACCAAAAACGCCCATAACAGATTGTGAAAATTCAGCCAAAAATATGAATTTCAATAAAATCTAAAAGCTAAAGTAACTTTTCATCTACATACGTAATGAGACAACGATCCATCGTGGAATGATTCGAATGTATCAAACCAAGCACGATTCTCCCCCAACATATCTATAAAAATAACATAAGCCTAAGCTCCATCACCAAACCTACATTCAACCACGACAATGGAAACCAAAAGCTCCAACAGCACTAACCTCTTCTCCAAAGCCAAGCTCATAATGCCCTTCTACCGAAAAGGAAAGCCAGACACCAAAAACTCCTACTCTCCATCCGAATCCTCCTGCAAGCCGAAGCTAACTCCTTTGGAGCCAATCAGCATCATAATTGTGAACCAAGATCAGGCTTTCCCACCTCTGGCTCACAAAGTTTCATTTGCCCTGCCTGAAAAGATCAAATATAATAGCCGAGTGCACAACTTCTATGGTGCAGGTGTCGATGATGAGGGTGTCGACGACAAAGCTACTATGTACATATCAAAAGTGCAAGAAAGGTTTCGGCTAGAACTCGGGTATTGAGAACTAAACCAGTATCTAGTGATGAATTTCAACTCACAGCAACTCTTACTTATTACAAACTCGTGTCCTTGTGGTTTTTTATACCTCCCCCAAAACATGTAGATGCAAATAAACAATGAATATTGTATATTATGCAACAGATATTGTAAATACTGAATAGTTTACACTAAAGTTGTACTATACAAAAAATCAACTCTTTGCAAAATTTTCAGTATTCCTTTCAAATCTTTTCACATCCAATGATCCTAAATCGAACCTAATATTTAACCTGGTTCGATGTCCAATCCGGTTTTATAAAACGGGCATCCAACTGAGCAGACAACAACCACTTTACAAGAAAACATATTCACCACAGGGCCACCCCATGCTCCAACTTCCTACATAAAGTGAATCCATTACACTAATCCACCAACTGATGAACAACTTACATTAATGTTATGATTCGTAAGCAACAATAAAGGCAAGCAAACCAACATAGAGCAGACCCGAAGTGCAGAAAACGTGTGCATGTCCGGAGCTAGCTATAACTGTCTGAACCAATTCAGGGGATCGGTCCTCGAAGTGTCGAGTTACATCATACTCTAACCTTCGGTCCTAATAACTTAAATGGGCTTGCGTACTTCTTTAGCTAAGTGGGCCTTGGGTCCTATCATCTTCATTGGGCTAAACCCTTGCCGAATGTTGGATCTTGGGTCTACTAGGTTCGTCTTCCGCCACATAGGCCGGCCCAGAATGGTTTGGGCCTCCACCAGTTCCGGATACCGGGTTCCGGAGTTCTCATCAGATATAGTAATGTATGGTATCTTAGTAAAATAACGTTAATCACTTGATTAGTTGGGTTTGGTCATTTCATCAACACAATGTTTTTATACCTACTCGTCTGTACGTCAATACCGGACAACATCGATATTTTGTCTGGTACCACCCGGGACCCGATATTGAGTTTATTAAGATTAGGTCCTAAAAATTAATAAATATTATTTTTTATTTTATTTTTTTAAAAATAATATAAAAAAATTTGGTATCAATTCGGACCGAAACATGATTTCAGACTGATATGAAAATATTGCGTCAACATGAACTTTATGTAGAAAAGCAAAAGTTCTACCCATTGGGAGAGTGGTGTGGTCCATAGAATAACTATTACAATATTTTTCGTTCTTCATCTATATTTTTGTGTCACACAAGGGGTAAAGTGTTAAAAATTTATGGATACGGGCACAATCAACGAAAGGTATGTAAATGGATCTTATTCTTATAAACTATTACATTTTTTCTTCTTTGCAACGCTAAGGTAATATGACTGCAAGCAAACTAAATCAACTCGCGAGTCAAATGAACAGATTCACACAACTGAGTTTGATTTCAATTTTTTTATCCGAGCCAAACTCGACTTGAGTTCAAATGTCTAACGAACTGAGCAAGAGCTGATGTCAAGTTGTCAATGTTCACGAATCGATTTACAAGCCAACTATTTATATAAATAAATATGACGATTTCGTGCATTTTAATTATGTTCAAATTCAACTCAATCGAATCGAGCTCAAACCTTTCTTGAGACAGCTAAAGCTACCCATCAAACTCAAACCCAAACTCGAACTCATTATATTACACATTGAACCAAGCTCAAACCCCACAGAATTTTTACTACACCTTGAACAAATACATTGGTTCAAGGTGGAAAACATAAAAAAACTCGTCTTCTCAAGAAGAAAAACGAAGAGATTAGACACAAATTAAACATTAAACATTAAACATGAAAAAATGGTAAGAATGCTTTCCACCGGAAACTCAATATGACGACTAGACAATATGGATACTATTTGTCCCAATGAGAATCCATAACTTTTGG
This sequence comes from Utricularia reniformis, assembly GCA_009725065.1. Lineage (NCBI taxonomy): Eukaryota > Viridiplantae > Streptophyta > Magnoliopsida > Lamiales > Lentibulariaceae > Utricularia > Utricularia reniformis. Next base: position 76,677 of record RWGZ01001309.1, on the reverse strand, counting down.
TTGCTCTTTCTCTTGTTGCCTTTTGCTTTATGACAATAAAGTTGCTATGACTCTCGTCACTTATATTCTAAACAACCACACTCATCCATGCTTCACTAAATTATAACTATATCCTTCAGACAAACACATTCGAATTCGCTAAAAAATCGAATCCATAACCATCTGTTCAAAGGGGGTCGAGTCATATACCACAAAAACAATAACGAAACCAAAAACGCACATGATGGATTATCAAAATTTAGCGAAAAAAATATGGATTCATTAAAATCTAAAAGCTAAAGTAACTTTTCATCTACCTACGTAACCAGAGAGCGATCCATCGTGGAATGATTCGAATGTACCGAACCAAGCACGATTCTCCCCCATCATATCTATAAAAAGAACATAAGGCTAAGCTCCAACACCAAACCTACATTCTACATTCTACATTCAACCACAACTATGGAAACCAAAAGCTCCAAGCACACTAACCTCTTCTCCAAAGCCAAGCTCATAATGCCCTTCTACCGAAAAGCCAAGCCAGGCACCAAACAGTTAAGATTTGATTAAACCCTAAACCCTCCCCCAAGCCGAAGCTAACTCCTTTACAGCCCATCGGCATCATCATTGTGAACCAAGATCAGGCTTTCCCACCTCCGGCTCACAAAGTTTCATTAGCTCTGCCTGATAGGATCAAATATAATAGCCGAGTGCACAATTTCTATGGTGCAGGTGTCAATGATGAGGGTGTCGACGACAAAGCTACTATGTACATATCAAAAGTGCAAGAAAGGTTTCGGCTAGAACTCGGGTATTGAGAACTAAACCAATATCTAGTTATGAATTTAAACTCACAGCAACTCTTCCTTATTACAAACTCATGTCCGTATGGTCTTTTTATATACCTCCTCCAAAACATGTAGATGCAAATAAACTATGCATATTGTATATTATGCAACAGATATTGTAAATATTGAATAGTTTACACTAAAGTTGTACTATACCAAAATTCAACTCTGCAAAAAACGGGTTCGATAATTGAACCCGTTTTCGATAATTAGTTGTATTAATTACCGGGTTCGATAATTGAACCCGGTAATTAAACATTTCAGCATTCATTTCAAATCTTTTCACATCCCATAGCCCTAAATTGAACCTAATTTAACCCGGTTCGATGTCCAATCCAGTTTTTAAAAACGGGTATCCAACTGAGGGCCACCCCATGCTCCAACTTCCTACATAAAGTGAATCCATTACACTAATCCACCAATTGATGAACAACTTTCACTAATTCTATGATTCGTAAGCAACGATAAAGGCAAGCAAAAGCACATGGAGTCACAAAAACACCAATCAAGAGTTATTGGACCAAACAGTTAAGATTTGATTAAAATACACATGGTTTTTAAAGAGAATTCAAACAAGTGTGAAACTAGTTTTACACATAAGTTTGGGTTAGAAAACTAGGGTTAAAATTATCTGATTAGATAGACCTCAAATAAAGAAACAAACATGATATATACTTTGCCTCCCTTTTAACCTTTCCACCACCTTTACATCCTCAAAGTCTATTAGCATCCATCCCTAGAGACCCTTCTTGGCTAAGAAAAGATAAGCCTTAGACTTATTCCAAACCAAGAGAACAGACCAGCTTTACTCAAAGAATGGGTGCTGATTGGGGGCCGGTGGTAGTAGCGGCGGTGATGTTCATCCTCCTCTCGCCGGGTCTGCTTTTTCAATTACCGGCGAGAACAAGGGTGGTTGAATTTGGTAACATGTTTACCAGTGGTATCTCTATACTAGTTCATGCTGTTATCTATTTCTGTATCTACACTATCTTAGTTGTAGTCATTGGAATTCATATACATTCTGGATGAGAAACTATTTCCCACTTCATCGAATACTTTCCCGATTTTTCTCTATCAAGATTTTCGCATGAAGATACTGTCTATTGTAATGCATCAGTACACTATAAATTTCAACTTTCTAAATAATGAAGAAAGGATGATAAACTGACAGGGGATAACAGAAGCAATTAGGCATACAAATCTCGTTCAAAGGAGAAGAACCCCATCATTTTATTCATCAGGTTAATTAAGCGAACGGTAGAAATCAATAATCGAATCGAATTCAACAAATTAACGGCGACACAGAGAAAATGCATATATTACAGCTTGAAATGAACAAATTTTCCGATTACTGAATCAAGTCCGGGGAATTTCAATCAACCTAAACCGCGAAACACTTGAAAAGATGTATTGAGTTTAACCAGTATAGATGTGCACATGGACGGCAAGGATTAGAATGGCGTACAAAACGAGGAAGAGAAGCGTGTGAAGAGCGATCGCCTTGCCGTTGGTCTTCATAGTTCCGAATTCCAGTAGGCGGTTATTGCCCGGAACTTGGAAGAGAAGTCCAGGTTGCAGGAAGACGAAGAGGACAACGCCGACCAGCACTGCGCCGCAGTCCGCCATCGAAGTTCTATTTGTGGGATCTAGCCATGTTCTTTTATGCAACAATAAAGATTAAATCCAAGTAATTGATGTTTATGATTATTTATGTATGGTTTTTTATATTNCACGTAACGATTCCGGCCCGGAACCTGAATCAGCAGTCCCGGAGTAAGCAACACAAACAACACAACCGCTATGAACACCGGTCCCCAATCCGACATCTCGTTGTATGTGCGTGTTTTGGATGGTGTGCAAATGAGATGATGATATAAACATATAGTAAGGTAACGTGGTGAAGGAAGTTATAGCAGATTCAATGCATTCTTTGTGGTTTATGTGATGATACAATTTTGGAATTTGGGTGTTGCTTAGGAGATGGAAATTCTTATGGTGCTGAGCTTTAGGCACAAGACTCCATGGGTTCATGTTGATGTAGGTTTTCTGCATTCACATCGAAATAGTAGAATTTACATAAAATATGTGAATTCATAGAGTTGTTAAGTATGGAGATCGGTATTGGTATCGATCGGGGCACACATGGAAGATGTGATGTTCGACATTGGTACCGTTCGGTTGAGGACCAAAGTACGCAATACCGAAGGTGACAAAGGGACCGAAACAATCGGTAGGGGACCGAAGACACGTGACCCAAAAATATGAGATAGATGTAATCGGTCGAGAACCGAACTAAGATATGGTAGGGCCCATTGATCTAGGATATCGGCAGTTATAAAATAAGACATTGAAGAAAATAAGATCATATCAAATCAATATATATGGATGCATATATATAATTTGATCATAGATAATCATATATGGTGATATGATCAAATATTAGGAATATTTGTTAGTTATCTTAATATCTCAACCACCTCATCTATATAAATAGGTCTTAGAGTTCATTGTTATGTACTTCAATACTCTTGTATTCTGAGTTTTCCTCTTCGTGTGTATGTGTTGTGATCTTCTCAAGTGATAGTGAATTTGGTCTTTTCCGTCGGTCATGTGGTTTTTCCATTCAGGGTTTCCACGTTAAATTTCTTGTGTCATTGTTTTCTCTTTGATTTAATTCTAAGGTTCTACTTAATCTATCGAGGTTGTTCACAAACATGTTCAATCTCCAACAAGAGTGTGGCTGAAATTTTGATGACAAGTGTGAACGAACAAAATTTAGGGGAGTATGCCACATATTTCTCACCATTATAATTTAATCAATTACATTTCTTTAACCAATGTGAGACAAATTCAACACTTGATTAATTAGGTTTATATGTGTGATAAATGTTATCATATATTGGTTTAATCAAGTTTTTTAAGTATTGAACATCTTCTCCTTAATTCCCTTTATTCACGCTCTTCCATCGTAATTTCTGAAACCTCTATAATTTCAACAAAATGTAACAAAAAGATGCAGATGCAGATGCAGATAAGGATCTATTTTTTACCTTTCCATGTATTGTTCTTTTGATCAATGGCATGGGCAAAAAGTGCACAAGAACAAAGATGTTGCTTCCAAAAGTGAAAAAATATGGTCAAGTATAGCAAAAGGGTTTGTTTGCATCTCTAGGTGTGAGTGATTATTTATTAGAGTTTTGTAGCTTCCGATGTAGAAGTCTAGATTTGAATAAATCCGAAAATATTGAAAAACAAAACAAAACAAAACAAAATAACGTTTGAATACTAGAAAAAAACATATATCCATATTTTATGGTGGTCTCGTAGGGGGAATTTATACAAATACATTTTTATTAAATCAAATTTTCAAAAATACCTTTGTTTTTTAAACACTTTGATAACTATATTTTTTTTCTTTATTATTTAAATTATAAATAATACATTTTTATAAAAAATATAAAGGTAAGAGTCTTTTTTATAATTTAAAAAAATACATGACTACTTATTTATAAAATAAATATTATGAAATTAATGTTTTATTATCGGTAAGTACAACAAAAACTAGGCGATACCAGTATTTTAACTGGTACCACTTGAGATCACGTTTTCGGGTAGAACCTGAGGTTTCCCCGGTCCGACCTGAAAAAATAAAAAAATTATATATTTTTTAATTTGTTTGTTTTTAAAAAATTAAATTTTGGTACATGCCGATATATCGAACATACCGATTCACCGGCCTATACCAATGTTTCATGCAATGTTTTCATTGTGATCAGAAATTCGATTCCATTCCGAATCGGTATGTTCGATATATCGGTCTGTATAAAATTTATTTTCTCAAGTGGTACTAGTTAAAATATCAGTGTCGCCTAGTTTTTGTCGTACTTACTGATAATAAAATATTGATTTCATGATATTTATTTTTTAAATAAGTAGTCATGAATTTTTTAAAATTATAAAATAGATCCTTACTTTTATATTTGTTATAAAAATATATTATTTATAATTTAAATAATAAAGAAAAAAAATGTAATTATGAAAATATTTAAAAAATTAAGATATTTTTGAAAATTGGATTTAAAAAAGAATGTATTTTTGTAAATTCCCCGATCTCGTAAATATCATAAAGCTACCAAACCATGTTAGAAACGAGCTAAAATAAGAGATTAAAGCAAAAATAAAAGACAAGGTATCAAATTTTGAATTTCAATATATTTGGGCTAAGGCCATATAAAAAATAAAAGCCCAATACATACCTTAGGTCGAGCATCAATCCAACAATATTAGTCCACGTAAACCCATTTTGAAGTCAAAAGGAAAACGACATGGCGGCAAACGGCAACCAGCAGATAAAACTGTGGACACGACACTTCTTTAATTCTTTTAGAATGAACGAAAACGAACCTCTGATCGCGAACTCCTTCAATGGCCACTGTGATTTCTCCTTATTTCTTCAACTATAACACCAAATTCTGCTCTCTACCCAAGCCGCTGCGGTGTAAGCGTTTCGTCCCAAGAGCTTCTTCTCTCGCAACTCGCGATCTTGATGCCGATGATTTTAGGCATCCCCTTGACAGACAAGTAATTCCAATTTCTCTAGTGATTTTATTCATATATTCTTTACCAGCGTTTAGCATATCGCGATCATCTTTCAGAATACGCTGATTTTGAGAGCAATTCCTGGGCTGAATGAAGTAGGGAAAGCTTTGTTAGGTAAATTCAAGCATTCAATTCAATTTTAATCCCTCAAATTAGATTTTTTTGACAATTTTAGTTCCTCAAATAATATACTAAATATCTTTCAATTAATTAATATTTATCAATTTTGGTACACCAAAATATCTATAAAATTTCCAAATTTGTAGGTTGTTTGCCTACAATGGTCATTTATTGCCAATTTTCTACCTAAGATGTTGATGAAATTTTGGATGCATTAATGTAATTATTCTTTGATATCGTATATGAAAGATCCATTAGCATAAAATTATTACTTCTTTGGAGTATCCAAGAATTCAGTTCATAATTTATTTGGATAATTAAAATTCAATTAGAATGAATTTTATGTAACACACCATTAACATGCACATATTTATCAGTAAAACCTTATTTACGTCATATTTTATCATTAAAGTTTGTTTCATGTTTTCAATATAACAAACTTTTTCAGTAATATGTCATGTCAACTTATCAAGAACAATTGATATGATATAATCGATACATTTAGGGTTTATGTTACGATAGAAGATTGAGTTTACAATAGGATTTGTCGGAGGCTGGATTATGAATAATGGAATGTGTGGGGTGTCAGAGTTACATTTAAAAATAGAGAGTAGTGACAAGGTGAGTCGAGTAATATTGAATTTGGAAATATCACAGATGTATTTTGGTAAATATGTATCAAAATTGATATACATTGTTTAATTAAAGGATGTCTAGTGTATTATTGAAAATTGAGGGATCAAAATTCTCACTAATTTGATGGACTAAAAGTGAATTAAACCTAATCGGACAAGGAAATGGGGTTGATTTAGTCACTACTAATTCTCCAAACAGGAAGTGTTGCAGAGCAAGTTATGCTTCTGGAGAACATCGGAACTTCGCTTCTTGTTTCGAAAAACCAGGTCTCTGTGTAATATGAGCAAGGAAGTCATATCGGTCGGTACCGACCGATATGAACGATTTTTTCGATATACCGTTGGTATATCGGTGATATATCAGAAAACTGGTATACCGGTCACAACCGATATTACCGGTATGACTGATATACTGGACGGTATACCACCGGTATGACTACCATTAATATGAGTAATTTACTCCTTACAAGATTGATGTAGTGGATATTTGGCTTGATATACAGCTACCTGAGCTTCATGATTTGATGATCGAGGCAGCCAGTTTACTGAATGTGGATCCACCGGAGTTATATTTGCGCCAGAGCCCCGTGCCAAATGCATATACTTTAGCTATAAGTGGGAAGAAACCATTTGTAGTTGTTCACACGAGCTTAGTCGAGCTTCTCTCAAGGAAGGAGTTACAGGTCATTTTAATTTGTAGCCAAATGTAGTGTAAATTCATGATGCAGATGTCTCTTGCAGGCAGTTTTGGCTCATGAATTGGGGCATCTCAAATGTGACCATGGAGTTTGGCTCACTTTTGCAAATATTCTCACACTTGGAGCATATGCTGTTCCTGGTACTATTAGCAACTAAAATCATTCAAACTTGTTGAAATTATAGAATTTGACCGAAATTATGATAGGAGTGTATACAGATATAATGTATAAGGGAATGCAGATCATATTAAATAACTTATTCAAGTCTTTTACAGTGTGGTCTCCTCCCTTTATACGTTATATTCTTGTACACTCTCGTCATAATTACGATGAGATTCTATAATTCCAACATAGTATCGGAGCTAATTTTATTCATTTAAATTCGTAAGTCTAAACTTTATAGTTGGANCAATAAATCTTCATCTTTACATCCTGCAATTAAACTCTTTATAATTCAAATTTGATTCTTTGGCAGATGGCATTAAAAACCATAATATAAATTCCGCATAGCTTTTCCAATGCTCAAATTAATTACCCTAAATTAAATATACAACTGGGGACAAGTTTGGTAATTATCAACCCTACAAACTGAAATTTTAAATTATTAAAACAATATTTCATCTATTCATAATTTCATATCAATAAAATTATTTATATCCTTTTCGATAAAAATTATAGGATTTGTTTGGAACAACTATTAGAAACGTAATGTGTAATGAAATGGGTGAATGATATGTCATCTTTTATAGGTTGATTTTGTAAATATTTTTTGTATCAATGATCATTCTATTGTAAAAAAGGGCAACACTAAAAGTAGTTCTCATAATTTAATAGATTTTATCAATAGATTTTCAAATCAATAGCACGTTCATATCGCTTTTCGTTCATTGTAGTTGTACTCAAAGTTTTATTATTATAATATAAAATATTGCATAAGTACTCCTCAAACTTACGAACGGTGTAAATGTCATGTCTTATAACTTATGAAATTGCAAGAATGACACCTAAAGTTATCAATATTGTTTGTTTTGTATGTCATCATTCTTCTATAGGTTAGGAAATCTCTTCTCAAATTTGTTGATTTTATAAATTTTTGCTATCAAATTTAATTGATTTTGTAATTTTGTGGATAAATATCGAGTGATGTTTGTAATTGACCCCTAAACTTTATAATAGTGTAAAGGCGGTGCCCCTAAAATTTGTAAATTGCATACAAAACCCTCGAAGTTGATATAATGTGTGTGGTTGTCCCCAAACTTTTAAATGTTGTAAACACCGTGTCTCAAAGTTTAAAAATTGTGTGGTTGTCCCTCGAATTTTCAAAACCGTTTATATTTGACCCTTATACTCGTTAAAATTTTAAACGTCCTCAAAATTTGTATTTGACCCATTAATCTTGAAAAGATGTTATGACTGTGACTCCAAACTTCAAAATTTTAAAAATAACGCATAAATTATCAAAACAACTTATACGAAAAAAGACGAAAACCACTACTATTCACTCTATAGTCATTTTTGAACGGTTTTGAAACTTTGGGAGCTTCTCACACAATTTACAATCTTTAGGGGCATCGTCTTTACACTACTTTTAAACATTATGGACCAATTACGCAATTTTCTATATCAGAAAAAAAAATAAATGCCTTGAACAGAAAAATACTTACAAAACTTATGAGATTAAATTTGTCAAAATCACCAACAATGAATACTAGTGATATATTTCATACATACCTCTATAGCAAAAACCACTTGAACTTACACTCTGCTTGTCGCCGTCGCTACACATATTGGATTTGTTTTTGACCGGCGATGTGTTCGAAAGCTTCTTATTGTTGGGATGAATGGATGTGCGGAAGTTGGATGTAGACCCGATGTCTTTGTAGAGAGAAATGCATGATCCCATCTCTTGTTGAAACGAGAAAGAAACGCAAATGAATCTTGTTCATGTATACGATTTAAGGGTAGAGAAATAAAACATTACATCAACATGAATAGAAGTTAATAAGGAAGAGAGGCAGGCAACTCGATCGTGACTTGATAGAGTTCAAGATGATATGAAAAGTCAAATTTAGGTTTAGGAACTTAGGATGGTCACCACAAATTCTTGTTATTGTTCTTCAAGAGGCCTAAGAATAGATTGGTCTCCACAAATTAAAATACTATTTAAAATACCTAAAAGCCATTCAATTTATTTCGTTTTAAAAGTTCCCACCTTCCCAAATTTTCATTTTTCTAATTTTATTTTAAGTTGCATTTTAGCTATGAATTAAATTTTATATTGAGGTTTAATTATGAAAATCAGTTTCAATCTTCTAAATTAACCATTTTAGGTCATTTGCATTATGTGTAAATCTAGAATTACTAGTGAACAAACACCGGGACTGAGTATCGATAAATAAGCCTAGCCCATGACTTAGGACGACCCAATAAGAATTTTGTGAGGATGACACGATGAGGACTATGATAAATAAGTCATATTCGAGAGGGATGGGTCTGACTCACCCGAGGATCATGGAACGAGAAGTAGAGAATTCTCTAAGTAACGGAGCATTTCTTGTAGGTTGTGAAATGATTCGATCATAATGGATTCAGAGTGGTCATGGTAGGGTAAACGAGTCACACATGTTTTAAGAAAACGATGACCGTTATAACATGTGCAGAGTCATTGCATACGTTACCATATATAGTGGATCTAACTGTTAATGAAGGCGATGAGTAAGGGTACGTAAAACATTCCAGTCCTTAGGAAGGTCTATAGTTATATATGTTCGTGAGAATAGGATGTGAACTGAGTTTTTTACCTTATGAATCTCGAACATTGTCACCTTATTGTTGATATTTGTGAATCATCTCCTCCATTGTATCATTTGTTTCTTGTACATTGATGTTATAATGCATTTGTTGAAGATCTTTTCTACTGCCATTATGGTTTTTCCCATTCATTTCGGCTTTGTTATGTGAAAGTCTTTGCGTCTTCACTTTGCCTTCTAACATAAGTTATCTCTATAATAATAAATACAAAAATATGGTTCTATAAAACCTTAATGATCTTATAATCGGGTGACTATTAGTACCGTTTTAAAAGAAATCATATTGATTATTGTCACCCTTAAAAAAGAACCACGATGACTAGTATAGTAAGTTATATGTATAGGATCAATAATTGAACTTCTTTAGTAAAATAAAGGCATGAGAATTGAGATATACATCCCAAGGCCAAACGAACTATTCATTAAAAAAAGAAAAATATAATCAATTTCTTCCATCCTTCTTTTACTTTAGGGCAAATTGGCTATTAAAATTTCGTTACTTTACTTTATCATGAGTCCTGGGAGTAAATATATAATTTTAAAAATATTTTACGTTATTAAAATAAAAAAATGATGTGTTTATTCTTAAAATTTCGAAATTTTATTAATTTAGTTCTCAAACATTAATTTATAATTCAAAATCCCAAAATAATCACAAAACCCCTTTTCCTCAGTCGTTTCCTTCAGATTGTTTCAATTCCCTAAACACAATCCGTGATTAAAATTGTCATATTAAATCGGTTTTTACATCATTCACGATAAAGAGTGAGCGAAATCCGTTCAAGGGATGAATTTGAATATGAACTCCGCCGAATCACTAGTGGCTCAAATCCAAGGTTTGTCCAGCAACTTGGGGGATTTGAATCAGCTTCGAACCTTCTTGATACAGTCGGAAGATTCCATCCTGTCTGAATCCGCTAGGCTCGAACCTCTTCTCAGCGAACTTGATCCTTCAATACATTCTCTTGGATATCTATACATTTTGTGAGTGTGCTCTTAATTTTGTTGTAATGGGATTTAATTCAATATGACTCCTCGTGCACCTCTGAAATTTCCCATTTGAGTTGGTTTATAGCGTCAACATGTGCTTGACTTCTTTTCTTATTGAAATTCTTTTGTAGTTTAGTATTGTTTTCAAATATTACGGGAACTAGGGTTTTTTAAGCGTTCTAAATTGCTTCCATGGTGCATTATCCTTTCTCTGTGGGATAAACAAATTTTATCACTTCAGACACATAAGCTCTTAATTCGATTTTGAAGTTTGTAGAAGGATGCAGGTGCTTATAGAAATGTGGTATTTTATTATGGGTATTTTATTTTGTCTTGAGTTTCAATGTTTATTTAATCTTCCAAGTTCATCTGTGGTTTATACGCACTTTTTGGCATTTTACCTCTTGATTAATGGCACTAATGTTTATTTAGATGTTAGGCTTATTTGGTGATTTGCCTACTGGGTCAATTTTATTAGTATTTCTATCCTGAGCCTTGTTCATCATACATTCATTTGTCAGGGAGGCTTGTACAAGTGTTCCAGTCGCAAAAGAACAACTAAATGACCTCCTGATTAAGATGACTAGGTTTATTAATCTGTGCAGCGCAGAACAAATTGGTCTCGCTCCTGAAAAATGTACTGCCATTTGTCCTTATGCGTGTAATTTGGTTTCCAGCCATTTTCCCTTGTTTCCTGAACTTATTGGTATTTGCCTTGCAGTTATATCAGTCTGTAAAAGATTCAAGGATCACGTTTTATCACTTGAGGACCCCATGCGTGGTGTAGCCCCATTGTTGACTGCTCTGCAGAAGCTTCAAACTTCTTCTGAGCAGTTAACGACATTACATCCAGACTTTCTTCTTCTATGTCTGCTATCAAAATGCTTTAAAACAGGACGATCCATCTTGGATGATGCCATATTTGATTTTGATCAACCTCGTGACCTTTTCTTATACTGTTACTATGGGTAGGTTTGCCTCTTTGCTTCAGATTCTCCCTTTTGGCCTTGTTATCTTCACTAAATAATTATTGCTTTCTTTTTTTATGGACCTCAGGGGTATGATTTGCATAGGGATGAAGCATTTTGGTAAAGCTTTGGAGTTATTACATAATGTATGCATAAGTTTTCCTGCTTAACAATCACTGGAATGTATATCTAATTATACGAATTCATATGCAAGAATTCATTTTTTTCGAAATGTCGTTGTAACAGGTTGTAACAGCAACCATGCCCATAATGAGCGCAATTGCTATCGAAGCATACAAGAAATACATACTGGTTTCTCTCATTCATCTGGGCCAATTCTCTACTAATCTCCCCAAGTATACTTCCTTAGCAGCTCAAAGGAATCTGAAAAACTTCTCTCAGGTATATACCAAAAATTTGGAGTTGCATTCTGTTGCAGTTTGCTATTATTTCCTTGTCATGTGTTTATTTATTTTCCCTTACTTGAAGTAAAGAAGAGCAATGCAAAAACTTAGATGAATAGGAAATACATTCGACTGTTATCCAAACCCTCTTTTTAAAGTTTTTCTCTGCTTTTGTTTGCTTTTAGGAACATGTGAGCCATGTTTTCATACCGGCCGGTACGTCAAATACCGGGCAGTATAGGTATTTTTTTGGTACCGAGTCTTAGGGTCGGTTTTAGGGTTTTTCGGGTCTAACCCTAAAAATATAATTAAAATTTGGTATAGGCCGGTATAATTAAAATTGCGGGCTGTGTCGTGAATTTGGTCAGCTAACTCCCTGATTTTTAATTGTGCGTATCTTATCTTTTTTAATGCAGTCGTACCTTAATTTGGTATCCTGTTATGACACTGGGAAAGTATATGAGCTTGAGACATTTGTGCAATCAAACAAGGATATATTTGACAATGTAAGCTGTTTTTACAATTGAAAAATGTAACACTCTATTGGAAGTATTCTCGTCATTATTCCAATATAACATGTTGATTGGCAGGACAAAAATCTTGGATTGGCGAAGCAAGTAGTGAAATCTATGTATAAACGTAACATTCAAAGGTTAACTCAGACATATTTAACTTTGTCTCTCCAAGATATTGCAAATACCGTTCAACTACACAGCCCCAAGGAAGCTGAAATGCATGTGCTCCAAATGGTGTGTGAAATTTGAGTATTTTTTACCCTTCTCGTTTCTGTCAGCTCATTTCGTACTCTCTTTTATTATGTAGATCCAAGAGGGCGAAATTTATGCTACTATCAACCAAAAGGATGGAATGGTGAGATTCTTCGAGGATCCGGAGCAGTACAAAACTTGTGGTATGATCGAGCGCATCGACACATCCATTCAGAGGTACAAACATTTATCATGATACTTTTTCGTGTTCGTTGGTCGGGTAATACATTAATTTTCGTATGTAATTTTTCGTTAGGCTTATGATGCTTTCAAAGAAGTTAGCATCAATGAATGAGATCATGCTTTGTGATCCTTTATACCAAGGAAAGGTACTTGCAAACCACACCAGAAACTATATATTTTTCAGCAGTTTTTATTAGCTTTTGATGTTCGAAATCACGAGTGTTTGTTTAACTAGGTTGGGAAGGAGCGCCCGAGATTCGATTTCGATGATTTTGATTCGGTTCCGACTAAATTCAACATATGATTGTAAATGTTGCTGGGGATAGGGTTGTTGGAATTTTGAAGAATGCATCTTCCATCTTTTGTTTGAATTGTAAATGATGCCCTGTTATAGCTATCTAGGGACTTGCTTGAGTTCCATTAATAGGTTTCGGGTCAAACCCGACCCGTGAAAGGGTATGGATTCATCCAGCATATTAGAAAATTTTTCCTAATAATTTTATAACGAGAAAATTACAACAGTGACCTTCGATATTTAAAATAATGTAAAGACTACACCTCAAAAGTTTGTAAATTACATGAAAAATCTCCGAAATTTCAAAATCGTTCAAGAATTACTCTCGAGTGAATATTAGCGATTTTTGTCTTTTTTCGTTTGAGTGGTTTTGACAATTTATGTGTTATTTTTAAATTTTCAATGTTTGGAAAAATAGTGATTATATATTTTCAAGGTTAATGAATCAAATACAAATTATGTATATATCTAAAGTATTAATGAGTATTTGGGTCAAATATAAATAATTTTGAAATTTCTGGAACTAACCACATAATTCTTACTTTGAATGCATGTTTTTAAAAAATTAGGATTAATAACACGTATTATATCAACTTCAATTATTTTGAATACAACTTACAAACTTTGGGTATTTTTTAAATTTGGGCTAGTCTTTTTATAAATATTAATAATTTTAAAACTCTTACAAACTCGCAATGTGAAGAATCTATGAAAACGGATCCGGGTCAAGGGTCGGGTCTTGGAATCTCATCGGTTTCTTTTTCTGTCGGATCTTGGTATCTCCACATCAGCGAGTGTGCAGCCCTCCTTAATCAATCTAATCCAACGGAGCAAGGGCGAAGCTCCTCGTAAACGCTGGATGAAATTCAACCTCTATTATCCCTTTGGTTTTTTCGAAACTTATTGAGAAAACATTTGACTGGCATGCGCTAGAGTCTGTGAAAATGGAATTGCTTCAGAATCCACGCTGCATTTCACCTTCGTTTCGGTCTCCGGTAACGGTTTCTCGTTTTCGGATTCCGATTTCTGTTTCCTTTGTTAGAAACCAGTACCGAAGAAGAAGTTCGTGTGCGGTTTCGAACTCCGGTACTGAAGTTATTTCGAGCAAGGTCACGAGTAAGAAAGATGAGGAGCTTGTGGATTTGAAGACTTGGATGGAGAGAAACGGACTTCCGCCTTGCAAAGTTGTGCTTAAAGAGAGGAATTCTCACGATTTAAGCCATCAACCTATTCACTATGTGGCTGCCAGTGAAGATCTTCAGGTACAGTCTTCTCATTGACTTTTTGCACTTAAATTTTGCGTTAAGTGAATTGCTGATCTTATAGATCATTACAGGCAGGAGATGTGGTATTTTCTGTACCAAATTCATTGGTAGTAACACTGGAGAGAGTTTTAGGAAATGAGACTGTTGGTTAGCTGCTTCTGTGATCATGTGTATTATTGCTTTCATATGTTAATTTCTTACATTGACATTGTTTATATGATATAGCGGAACTTCTTACGACAAACAAGTTGTCGGAGCTGGCTTGCTTGGCTTTATATCTAATGTATGAGAAAAAGGAGGGGAAAACCTCTTTCTGGTATCCGTACATTAGGGAGCTTGATCGTCAACGAGGAAGAGGACAGTTAGCTGTGGAATCACCACTTTTATGGTCTAAGACTGAATTGGAATATCTGACAGGAAGTCCTACTAAGGTAAACATTTTTTCGTTCATCTGCAACAGTTATTGCATTTCTGCGTCATGAGATAGTTATTGCATGATTATGATCCAGGCTGAAGTTTTAGCGAGAGCCGAAGGAATCAAGAGAGAGTACAATGAGTTGGACACAGTGTGGTTCATGGCGGGATCGTTGTTTCAGGTAAAGTTTTGTGTGTATGAGTCATGAATTCTGATACTGTTTGTTTCCCATAAAAAATTGTGTTCAAATCCTTATGATGTTATTTTCAGCAATATCCATATGATATTCCCACAGAGGCTTTCTCCTTTGAGATTTTCAAACAAGCCTTCGTTGCTGTCCAATCATGTGTGGTGCATTTGCAGGTTTGTTTTCGGACTAAACCGATTTGTTCATGCAACACTAAGAAATCGGCTAATGCAGTTATATAATTATTTTTATCATTTGAACTCAGAATGTCAGTTTAGCAAGGAGATTTGCATTAGTTCCTTTAGGACCTCCGTTGCTATCCTACCGAAGCAACTGCAAAGCAATGCTAACAGCTGTAGATAACGCTGTGCAACTTGTCATTGATCGTCCCTATAAAGCTGGCGATCCTATTACTGTCTGGTGATTACTCTTGTCTCCATTTTAGCATCCGTTTTTCATATATACCAACTATTTCATTAGATTTTCTTAGTATTTTTCCATGTATCAAAATGGTTATTCTAACTGAGTTTCATCTCGAAAGGTGTGGTCCACAACCTAACTCAAGGTTACTAATTAACTATGGCTTTGTGGATGAGGATAATTCTTATGATCGAATGGTTTTGGAGGTAGAGTTACATTTTCATGCTTTGCAAGTTACAATTTCCTTTTCTTTTGGTTTCACTAATCAATTTTCTTCTGTTTCATAGGCTTCTTTAAATACCGAAGATCCTCAATACCAGGACAAGAGATTGGCTGCTCAAAGAAATGGGAAGTTGTCGGTGCAAAGCTTTCAGGTGTATATCTTGCCTTGCATTCATATCTTTGAGGAATTTTCCATGTTATAAAACAGTTAAATTCGGCAGGTTTTCGTTGGAAGGGAGAAAGAGGCTGTGATGGATATGCTTCCTTATCTACGGCTGGGATATGTCTCTGATCCTTCAGAGATGCAGTCTGTTTTATCGTCACAAGGTCCAATATGCCTGGTAAAGCTAACATGTCGATCCCTTTCGTCTTTTATTTCTCTGTGGTTTTAATAGTTTTAAAGTTCATGCACAATGAAAGCTTCTTTGCTTAACAACTTTTGAGGTATATTATACACACAAACACAGGTGAGTCCATTGCATGGAGCGTGCTGTTCTTGAACAATTGGCAGAGTATTTTTTGAGGAGGCTTGGTTGTTACCCAACTACTCTTTCTGAAGACGAAGCACTGGTAACTCTTGTGAACTTTACAACTAATCTAGCTTTGAATTAACAAGCCAATATGGTCGTTCTCTTGTAGCTTACAGATAGTAACTTGAATCCAAAACGAAGAGTAGCTACCCAACTTGTTAAGCTGGAAAAGAAAATACTGAAGGCATGCTTGGAAACAACGATTGACCTGATACACGAGTTACCAGATCACTCCGTGTCGGCATGCCCAGCTCCATACGCTGCTATTCTAAAATGGTTACTTCTAAATTAATCCCTTCCAATTCTCATTGTGAGCATCACTCAACACAGAAACAACAATTTTGCAGATCTCTATGGAAATGAATCCTTCCACCCTCTTGCAACCTTAAACTTCAAGTTGTTTTGTTTGGTGTAAATCCTGAAATCTCACACAAGAGGTACATTTTGTAGAGTAGAATTGATGAGATGCTGTTGAAAAAATGCAAATTTTTGATCTTGTTCGAAGCTAGTAAACCTTTTTACAGGTGAATCTCTCATTCTATGAAACAAACTGAGAAACAATCAAACGAAACTCACTTTTTGTTACAATTTGAGCTTGGTTCTCCACAATTCTCCTATCACCTTTTTAGGTTGTGGGTTATCTGGACCTCTGTCTCTCTGTCCAGACGTGAAATATAACCAACCATCCCAGAACCCAGTCATTGTTGTTTTTACTCGGAAAGGAAGCTTCCCAATGACAGACCATTGCTGCAGGCAGGCACAACATTCAAATGTTAGTATTATTTCTTTCAAATGTTAAGAATCTGTCTTCATACCAATGTATCCAAATGAAACTGGAAAATCTCCCCGACTAACATCATCTTTTTTGTGACAGGATGATTCTCCGTCGTGCCTCCGACAATTATTATCGAGTTACCCAATATTACCCATGAAGACTCTATGTGTGAATCTGGCTTCGGCATCGATGCCACAGCCTTCCACGCCATATCCTTATCGAGCATATAAACATCTCCATAAATCACCTGTGGTGACGCATATAAATATCTCCATAAACTAGCGTTATGTATGGTATTGCTGTACACAATGCACAGACCTGAGGCCTCCTAGAGCATTTGAAGATGGGGGAACCAGGCTTTGGCATGAAATCACCCTCTTGCCCACCAATAACATAAAGCTTATCATCAACAGCAACACAAGCCCTATTGGAATAATAATGCCAGTCAGTTTTCACAATACAGAAACTGGAATACTAGCGAGTTGAATGAATGAATGCCTGTGCGGTCCACCTCGTGGTAACGGTATCTCATTTCTCCATTCTTTCTCAAGAGGTTTACCATTATTAACCGCAATACTCCAATGTTCCACTGCAGGAGCACCACGATTCTCTTTACTACCTCCCATCACATGAAGTCTTCCTCTCCAAAGCTGTGTTGCTGGAGCGTACCTGTTGAAATATGAGAGCGTATCAGAATTTAGATGTGGAGTGGATTGGATTGATTTATAAGAGAGAAAGTAGACCATAGTAAATGACTTGTTCAAGTCTTTTACGGTGTGATCTCCTCTCTGTTATATGTTATATTCGTGCACATTCCTCACGTATATTGACCCGACTCTAGAAACTTTACATTAAGAGTACCTTAAGTGGTTCCTCAGAATCAAGTAAGTTTTTTTTGCATTTTAGTCACTTGAAAGATAGATAAAGAGTAAGAAGTAGTATGATACCTTGAGGCTGGTAAAGGTGGAAAGTTGTCCCACTTTCTCATCTCAGTGTCTAATACAAATGTACGGCTGGTTGGAGGAACAGTGCATTGTGGACCAGGTTGGCCTGCCACAATGTATATGTATCTTCCATCACAAGCAATTCCTAAATGTGAATTCGCCATCTCCTTTGGTGTCTCAATTCTTCCACACCAAGTGTTGTCACTGAAGTTGAAGATGTCAGCATGAGAATGAACCTAAATTCAGATTTTACAAGAATGGCATGTTAATTTTCAAGGGTCAAACCAATTCACATTAGGACAACATACAAGAGAAAAAGATTACAATGTCAAAACTAAGTTAATTACTATAGTACTCATTTATCTATTTTAGATCCTAAATCAATTGGGATGTTTATATTCCAACGCCATAAGTCCAACAATATACATTAATTAGTAGTAACCTTAGTAACCATTCATCATTATAAATGCCCTAAATCTAATATGGGATGTTTATGAAAAAATAGTTTTCGGTACCCAAATTTTCGTAGTTTTGCAAAATGTGGTCACATAGTTTGTAACGACATATTAATCTTCAAATTTTAAAGTTTTGATAAATTTGATTTTCCAATTTTGTAATATTTGATGAATCAAATTCCCGAGATGGTAAACAGATCCTCGGATTTTGAATTTGATCGAGAATCTATGTTAACAAGATTGAAACTTTTGGAGATCAATTATATCATATACACTCAACTTTATGACTAATTTTGAAAAAATTATCAAATATGAGGATTGGTTATTATATCTATTTGATGATCACAATTATCAAAATTATAAAATTTTAGAGACAAAAATTGTTAAATCCATTAAATTATATGGATTAAATGATATATCAACAATTTGATTATAGAGTTTTTCGGCTTAGTTATTCAAATGGCGGAAATGTTTACGTACGTACATAATCGATGGTACCGTATCCTGAAAATACGTAGAAGAGATTTTTTATCTGAATCGCGAAGCCATCCAGGCGAGGCACCGGAGCTGACGGCATCTGCTCCCATTCCAAATCCAGTGCAGGCAAATCGCCGAATGTAGGCGATAACATCTGATGAAAAAGTAAGATTATCATCAATTCTGATATAAGATCGAAACAAGTAGAATTAGAAGCACTGACCTCTTTAGTTATGGTGTAATTTCTAGGTTGTGGCTTCACAATGATGTGATTATCCTCTACTGACCATCGCGTTGCAATTGATGGATAAGCAGGTGAAGTTGAAGAGGATGACGCCCAGAAGAGATTGAGCATCAGAGATATACCGAGGAGAGATACGAGTGTCAAAATGACGGCGGATTTCGTAAATCCGTGGCTTCCATGGCCAGATCTCAACATTTTGTCGTGGAATTGGACGCCGAAGAAGATGAAGAAGAAGAATCATTAATGGAAGAAGAAAGAGACGCGCTCGAGAATCGAAAAAGTGTTGCTGCTGTATCTCTGGGCGCCCGTTGTTTATGCCTTCGCTTTTCTAGTTGCTATCAACATTTTATTATCATCATTATTTTTATTCAACTATTTGAATAAGATAGCCTCAGCTTATCTGGCCCATGTTATATAGAATGGGCCTCAACGAGTCACTTGGCCCAAATAAATGCCCAATTTTTCAATACGTAATTTAAAAAATTAGTTTTAAATATAATTGAGAAAAACATTCACAATTGAATTTCTCACCCAAAATCATTAATAATGGATTTATGATATTTAAGGTCTCCATTTTTATATGATTTTACAAATTTTTTCTTCAGTATTTCTTAATTTTATTTAAGTACTCGGCGATACAGCAGTCACCGTCCTACGTCACTTTAGGCCGTTGCCTTTATTTCCTTCCGCGTTCTTCTCTCCCTAAAATAGAAACAAATATTCCCTTGTTGATTCAGAAGCATCGCTATCTTTTCTTCTTCTACTGCCTTCCTTCATTAGAGTTTTCACCCCTAGGGTTTCCGAAGTACTGACATTTACGATCTTGTTCATCGTTCTCGTGTTCATATAGGGGCTGTGTATTTCGGAAACCCCAAGTTCCTAGGGTTTTGCTTATGCTTACGGATTTGATTTCTATTTGGAAAGACTTGGGCGGTAGTTGTTGACTGTAAGAAAAATTATATTTCTTCTGGGTTGCCTTTGGGAACTTGAGGATTGGACTCGCATCAAGGTAGTTAATTTGTTCTTATGGGGTTTGGGATTTATGCTATTGGTGTCACGATTAATATACAGTTCGATTATGTTTTCCCCAGTTGTTTATTGCAAAAATATCTGATGCTATTACCATGGGGTCATTTTCTTGCTTTATCCAGAGGCTAGTTTGGAACTGCTGGATTTTGAGTTTTTGGGCTTGAAGATGGCTAAGAAGCATAGATTTGCTCCTGGGTGCTCTACTAGTCATGCGCCTCATGATGCATCTGAAGGATCGAATGATTCAGGGCATGCTGATTCTAGAGAACTATCTCCTACCCTCAAAAGGAAATGGATTGATGTGAATTCTTCGTCTAGAAATGGCTTGGCTGTGCCAATGCAGATTATATTGGTGTCCAAATTGTCAACATCTGATAGAAAGAAGTTGCTGCATCGTTTGAAATTTGAGCTAAAAAAGATTCAACTTTTACAAAGTAAAATCGTGTCAGATAAGAAAACGAATGTTAATGGAGCTTCGAAGTCATCTCGATTGGGTACTGAAACAGAAGAGGTGCAAAAGGGGCAGCAAATAAGTCGTATGAAGAAATCCTCTGGTTTTGTATCAAAAGAAAAGGGGCAATCTTTAAAGAGAAGTTTATCTGGGAAATTCGAGTCGATCAACCAAAAAATGAGTGTGACTCCTGATGCTGGATTAATGAGGCAATGCGAGATTTTGTTGAAGAAGTTGATGTCACATAAGTATTCTTGGGTTTTTAACGCCCCTGTTGATGTAGCCAGATTGAATATTCCCGATTACTTCGACATTATTAAAAACCCCATGGATCTTGGGACGGTAATGGAGAAGCTTACTTCTGGAAAGTATTCCAGCCCTTTGGATTTTCTTGATGATGTTAGGCTGACTTTTGTAAATGCAAAGACGTATAATGCACCTGGAACAGAGGTCCATTTTATGGCTGAAACACTGAGCCAGTTCTTTGAAATTCGATGGAAAACTATAGAGAAAAAGCTTACAAAAACCACTTCGAAAGCTCCATCGAAGAAATCGGGAGTTATTGAGGAAGTTGAATCGGTAAAGCCGAAGAAGAGGAAGCTCAGCCCAGTTCGACAAGAGCCCAATAAGCGGAAGATGACCAATGAAGAGAAGCTTAGAATGGGTACAGAATTGGAAGAGTATGTTGGTGATCTGCCTGAAATTATTCTTGAGTTCTTAAAGTCTCAAAGTTCGAATAGTGTAGCTGATGATGAGCTTGAAATTGATATTGATTCCTTAAATGATGAAACTTTATTTACCTTGAGGGCTCTTTTAGATGATCATTTATTCGAGAAACAGAAGAATCTCGTCAAATCTGAAGCATGTGAAATTGAGGTAATTTATTAATTCAAAGTAGTGTTCTATGTCAATTTATTGTCTTCTAGCTTGAGGTTTATTATATTTCTTCTTCAGCTACCAAACGTATCCGGATTCAGCAATTCCTCAGCGCATGCCGAAAAAGGTTCTTTTTTAGCATTACAAGTTGATATAGTTTCAAAAATTAGTTACCATGCTTATTCGTATTATCCCGTCATATAAACGACATTCAGGAAGTGACCCTGTTGATCAAAATGTGGACATTGGAGAGAACAATGTTGACCGGGTTGAGAATGGAATAGCCGAAGAAGGTAAATTTCTTTACTGTTATAGTACCTTTTTGGGGTTTATTTTCTCATGTGAATTGCTGTAAAAAATGGCGGCTGCTAATACTTCAACTCAGTTTCTTCGTAAAATGCTAGCGTTGAGCTTTTTTATTTTCCTTTTGTTATAAGAACAAGAACAATATGTCTAGTTAATGCAGTTTTAGAA
This sequence comes from Utricularia reniformis, assembly GCA_009725065.1. Lineage (NCBI taxonomy): Eukaryota > Viridiplantae > Streptophyta > Magnoliopsida > Lamiales > Lentibulariaceae > Utricularia > Utricularia reniformis. The sequence continues at coordinate 54,617 of RWGZ01001309.1, read as the reverse complement.
TTATTCTGATGATGCACTTGCTTATACATAATTTAAAGCCTTTCAATATGAATTCCAATTGTCTTAATTCTCTGTAATTTTCATTATTTTTTTGCATTGTTAAACGATCAGGAGAGCGTGTGCAGCTTGAGACACAGGTCTCTCCTGACAAACTTTACAGAGCTGCTCTGTTGAAAAATCGTTTTGCTGATACGATCTTAAAAGCTCGAGAAAAGACGCTTGTTCAGGTTACCGATTGACCACATTCGTCGACTTTTCTGCGTTTAGCTTAACAGATCTTTTGGCCTGTAGCTTAATTTTGATTTTATACACCTTGTAGGATGATAAATCCGATCCCGAGAAACTACGTCGAAAAAGAGAAGAACTCGAAATGCTGAAAGGAAAAGGTTGGTTTTTTCGCATGAATTCGTAAACCGAAATTTTGAAAAATACCTCTATTTTACCAGAGAAGGCTAGGCTTCAAGAAGAAGCGAAAGCTGCAGAAAACGCACGAAGACGATTAGAAGCCGAAACTGCAGCAAAAGAAAGGAAGAAGAGAGAACTCGAAAGAGAAGCAGCAAGAGAAGCATTACTCAAGGTTAGCTTTTTACATCTTCACTGTCTTTTGCATGATGCTTAATTGTAACATTATTCGATATAGATGGAGAAGAGTGTCGAAATGAATGAAAACTCGGGGTTTCTCGAGGATCTTGAGATGTTACGAGTCGGCCCTTGTGAACAAGTACCTAGTTGTGTTGATGAAACTAGTCCAGAGAAGTTATCACTAGATGCATTTGGAAGTTTCAAGTTTTTGGGGAATAGTAATCCATTAGAACAACTAGGATTGTATATGAAGGTTGATGATGAATACGAGGATGCAGAACGACCCCTATTTGATCATACCAACGTTGAAGATGATGTGGAGGAAGGAGAAATCGATTAGATCGGTCTCGAGAAACGGGAAATGGGTGTTATATTAGCAAATGATGGATTAACAGGCTCTGATTACTCTCTATGAAATGGTATGGTTTTTCTATGAGGAACATGTGGATTGCTATGTAGTATTCTACTGAGCGTGTGATTGCGGTTTTGTTTTTTTTAAATTCATTTTAATAGAATAGATTGTAAACATGTGATTTGTGAACTCTGTGAACTCTAAAGTATAACTTGCAACATTCTTATATTCATGTTGTTTGTGTTTATAAGGCTATTTTCAACCTGGGTTCATAAGAATGTTTTCAGATTGATCGATATGGTAAGAATTAAACGGTATTGATATTTTAATTGGTCAAAGCACGAGTTTTTCGTGTTGAAAGCTATGCGGCATCGGCTCGTCCCACCGACTCGGTGCGACTCGATTCGACACGACTCGACAAGAGTATAAGAGTCGTATTTTTGACTCGGTTATTATTTTTAAATAAAATAATATTAAAATTTGTTGAAAGCTACATAAACTATATTTTTTAAACTACAAATAGTTTATCAATTTATCATATAAGATAATTCAACTTTATAAAAAATGAATATAGTTGTTCTATTTCATGTTTCCCCAAAAGCAACCGTATTTCGGTCCATTATCGTTTACACGATTAATTCACAAGTAGATAGATTATATGACAAAATCGTGAATGCATATAAGTCATTTTTCTAAAGAATAAAAAATATAATTAAAGAAGAAATCAAAACGACGTCGTTTTATGTCAAATGTCAAGAGTCGTAGCGAGTTGGAGAGTCGGATGCGGTCCGACATGTGTACGTGAGGAAAATTGGAAAGTCGACCCAACAGATGTTGAAAAGGTGGGAATGAACCGATACAATCCATACAAATGGGTTAACCCGTGAACACAAAAATAAGTGTACGGATTGAACTAAGTTATCAAACTATCAAATCGTAAAGGTATGACCAAATTTTTATTATAATTTTATTATAGATTTAAAATTTAAGTTTATTTATTTTATATCAAACCAATTTTTTAATCGTAGACTGACAAAAAAAAGTTTACATTAGTGGATCAATCCGTACACTTATAAATTCCAGATGTTTGGAGTTAAAATTAACGGATTATTTGTTAAAGTACTAATTAAGAATATCCTTGGAGTTTGTTAATCATGCTGTAATCCTCATCTCTGCCGCCTTCGCCGCCAGTTTTCAATTCAGATTCATTTTGATTGTTCAAAGTGGCGAACGACATGAATTTCCTGATAAACTCAAGTGGCGTTCCATTTTTCTTTACAGGCTTTTTCTTCGTCTACCTTTTATCATATTTCCTTTTACTCCGGCAGTGGCCGAAGAAACTCCGACCTGAAGCGTCGAGCTGCGTTATCTCACTTGCACATGGTACGCCGGCTGCACTCTTAGCCTGTTGGTCTATCTACTCCGATCCCGCGCGGAATTTCAACTCGCCCAATACACAATTCCAAAACTGTCACGAAACCATCTTTAAATCTCCTAACTATCTCTCATCTCGCAGGAATTACAGAATCAGAAGAGGAAGCACCCTCCAAGAGCATGATCGAAGAATCAACGGGAGAAGGAAGAAGACTTGGGCCATTGGATAACAAAACTCTTAATTAATCACAAGACCAATTAAGGATATTGGATGTACTACGGAGGCCCACTTTTGAGTAACAGTCATATAACCGTTACTTCTTTACTTTTGCGATTAAATATAATCTGTGTACGAAAACGATTCAACATGAAATTTGAATATCTTTCTAATTCTCTCTATTTCACATCCCTCTCCATTCTTCTACATTATCCCTCTCCTTTCTTAACAAGTGGTATCGGAGCCATAACGGCAAAAACAACAAGCTGGGGCCTAAAAAGAGAAACAAGGTTAAAATCAACATCAGCGATTTCACAGAAAACCAGGAAGAATCGGACTGCTTAGAAGCTTACATGCCTAACCAGGATTTACCAACGCTGGATTTCCAAAACCAGCTGGATCAAGTCCATCTGGATATTCAGACCTCGGTTCAAGCCTTAGAACAGAGGATTGGGCGCAGCATCAAGGAGATAAAAGAGAATAACGAGTCTATCCAGACACAGCTTATGGCTATGTGTCAGCAAATGCGTTCCTTTATGGAGGAGAAATCCATACTGGGACAAGCTCAGAATTCTTCCCCTGCGACTCGTCAACCTATAACTGATCCAGAAGAGCCAACGCGACAGCTTCCGCCAGAATCATATAGAGGACCCAAATTGGAGCTACCGACCTTTGAAAGAACTGACCCTCGATCTTGGTTGAGACGGATTACCCAATATTTCTCTGTAATGAGACAGATTACGAAGAAGGATTGGCTCACTTACGCCACCATTGCCTTCGTAGGAAAAGCTGATAAGTGGATACAAGGTTATAGAGCAACCTCCCAATCCTCAGACTGGGATCTTTTCGTGAGAGCCCTTATGAAGCGTTTCGACTCATCACATCCGAGACGTGTATTGGCAGATTTCATGCATTTGAAACAAGAAGGCACACTAGCAGATTACTTGGATAAATACGATGAAGTCAGGAGTCATGTAGCAGTATTGCATCCGAATTTTACATCCGAAAATTTCATGACAATATTAATCGGTGGCCTTAAGGAAGAATTACGGGTAGCAGCCACTTTCGCAGATCTACAATCAGAAGAAGATATTATTGATTTCGTAAAGGGAAAAGATGAGGAATTCTCAGCACTCAGGAAAACCATCCCTCTTAGCGTCCACGGGCAGAATAAAAACACCCCAAGTAGTACTAATCCCATCTCAGTGCCACCCAGTCGCCCAAGATTCAATCGTCATCACATCCCTGATGAGTTAGCTCGAGAGAGGTACGAGAAAAGATTATGTATTAAATGCGGAGCACCTTACTCCAGAGAACACAGATGTTCAGCAAAGCAATTATACCTTCTATCAGGGGAAGAGGAAGAAGAAGAAGAGGTAACACGCTCAACTGAAATCGCTCAAACGAGTCCTATCTTTCAGAACTCAATGGGTACATCCGAAACCCCACACGTAACTATTAATGCTATCAGAGGAGAATCAGCAGAGAATCACTTCCGCCTTATAGGACGCCACAAATCCAAGAATATACTCATCCTTATCGATAACGGTAGTACTACCAGTTTTCTGGATGAGACGTATGCGGCATCTCTTAATCTTATCACTGAAGAAGCAACACCACTATCCGTTGCAACAGCAAGTGGCCATCGCACGATCAGCGATAAAATCTGCAAAAATTTCTGCTGGTCGATGAATCTCCACGAATTCTGCTTTGATTTCAGATTATTCAATCTGAATGGTTCATATGATATGATCCTAGGAGGAAATTGGTTACGTCAATATGATCCCGTATCTCAGAGTTACCAATCAATGACGTATACAGTTCATGCCGGAGGTATTCCCTTATCTATACCCTGCATAGGATCAACAGCAGAGTTATCACTTATCAGTGCACATCAACTTCAAAAGTCCCTCCGGTCTTCAGAAGTGTGCTGGCTAGCTCAGTTATATTTTATGGATTCGACCTCTGAACCAGCACCAAATCCAGATCCTAATCTGCAGCAATTATTGGATCATTATTCTGATATCTTCAAGGAACCGGTTGCACTACCTCCTCGCAGGGATATTGAGCATAATATCTCCCTGATACCGGATGCAAAACCAAAGAAGTTTCCACCTTACCGCATTCCTTATCATCTAAAGGGTGAACTAGAAAAAATTGTAAAAGAATTGCTCCAAGCAGGTCTAATCCGCCCAAGTAAGAGTCAATTCTCCTCACCAGTTTTACTTGTATCTAAAAAAGATGGAGGATGGAGGATGTGCGTAGACTTCAGGTATTTAAACGACCTTACGGTAAAGAATAAATTTCCTATCCCTCTTATTGATGACTTACTTGATGAACTTCATGGTGCTACATATTTTTCAACACATTTAGGGCATTATGAATTTCTAATTATGCCTTTTGGACTCACTAATGCGCCTTCTACATTTCAAGCTATGATGAATTCCATTTTCGCTAATGCTATTAGGAAGTTCGTATTGGTTTTCTTTGATGATATATTAGTTTATAGCAAATCATGGGATGAACACATATCACACTTAACACAAACATTATATATTATGCGATCTAACTCATTGTTTGCAAAGATTTCTAAGTGTTCATTCGGCCAAAAGTCCATCGGATATTTAGGACACCTCATTTCTGCATAGGGTGTCTCCACAAATTCCTCAAAAATTCAGGATATTGTAGATTGGCCTATTCCAACCACATTCAAAGAATTACGAGGATTTCTAGGCTTATCCGGATATTATCGAAGGTTCATACAAGGATATGGTCTTATCTCTAAACCTTTGACTCAACTTCTAAAAAGAGACTGCTTCCACTGGAATGAAGAAGCCACCACAGCTTTCCGACAGCTTAAACAAATATTATCTACTGCTCCCGTATTATCACTTCCGGACTTCCAAAAGGTTTTTACAGTCGAGACAGATGCCTGTGATGTGGGAATTGGAGCGATATTATCTCAAGATGGACATCCTCTATCTTACTACTCTAAAAGCCTCGGTCCTAAATTTTTAGGATTCTCCGTTTATGAAAAAGAATTGATAGCTANTTGGATTTTGAGTTTTTTTTTTCAAATTGAATCCTAAATAAATATTAAAATAATATTTCTTAAAAAAATTGGTTTCAAATCCATCCCTAAATAAATATTTAAATATTTAAAAAAAAATTGGTTACGTACATATCATACTATATCGTTGATAACTTGATATATTGAATTTTATTTCATAATATACAATTCAAAAATTATATTTAAAATAATTGAGTTGATAAGTTAAACAGAATAACTTCAATAACACATACCAACCAGTATGATATCGATATATTGGTCTGTACATGTATTTACGAATACAAGGTGATATAAAGTGCTAAAAGCCATTCGCTCTATAAGAAAGTTGTATTATTAACATTCAAGTCCATGTTGGGAAAATTCCCTCTCGTTAGAAGAATTGCATTTATCCGAGGTTTGATCAAAATAATGAGTTAAGAAACAAATATAAGGGAAAAAAGTATAAGACATAAGATTTTCCGGGAAACTCAAAACTGGAAAAATCACTCGAACGATAATTCGACCGTGAACTTACTATTACAAATAAAATAAAATAAAGAACAATGTATTAAGTCTTTTGATTGATCACAATTATCTTGATGAGACCGTTATTTATATATTTCATATTATGATATAATCTATGGGATATATTATTTAATATTCTATAATATTTTCTCTACATATCTTTAATTATATTTTTCATATATTTAGATAACTAATATATATATCAATATTTTATTATATATGTAACAAACAAGATCTGTCATATTTTCTTCCAAATATTTTGTATGTCATTCAAGGAAGAAATCTTTCACAATCTTGAATCATAATCCAAAACTAATTCAATTAATATTAAATAGACTTATCACAATCGATCGATTAGTATCATTGATAGTCTTTTAGACTAAATATATTAAATACTTGTGTATATATATTTTATGAGTGATATTTGTAAGTAGCTCCAAACTTTATAATAGTGTAAATGTGGTGCCCCAAAGTTTGTAAATTGCATATAAAACATCTGAAGTTGATATAATGCACGCCGATGGCCCCCTAAACTTTTAAATATTATAAATACAATGCTCTCAAAGTTTAAAAGTTGTATACTTGGCCTCCTTAACTTCCAAAACCATTTATATTTGATCCTTATACTCGTTAATATTTTAAGCGTTTCCATAGTTTGTATTTGACTAATTAACCTTGAAAATATGTAATGACTATATCTCCAAACTTTAAAAATTTTAAAAATAACGCATAAATTATCAAAACCACTTATACGAAAAAGACGAAAACCGCTAATATTCACTCGAGAGTCATTCTTGAACGGTTTTGAAATTTTGGAGGCTTCTCATGTAATTTACAAACTTTTGGGCATCGTTTTTACACTATTTTAAATATTAGTGGTCAATTACACAATTTTCTCATATATTTATGTATGGAGCCGTATAAACGACTTATAAATTATTCAACGAAACCAATGTATGATCAGATTGGTTTAGTTCTGTAAATACTAATGTTTTTCGGTTTCGACATATACCGAATTTTTCAAAATGAAATTAAATAAATAAAAACTAACCATAACATTACATAAAATTATATAATTAAATATTAAAAGTATTTTAAAATCAAATAAAATGCTAAATTCACCAAATTAGCGAACTAAACTTTTACCAAACCGAACACCGAAATTATCAAAAATTTTAAATCGATTTTCATAATTTGATATTTGTTCAATAAAAAATTTGATATTCGGCGCAATAAGTATTTTAAATGAGGTTAGATGTAATATTAGCATTAACTTACCTGTCAAACCATAATTAAATACAAATTTAATTAGAAACAAATGGGAATAATAAATTATTGAAAATTCTAATTTTGTTTCTATATTAGCAAAAACCCAGCTAACGGCATGATTTTAATAATATATAAATGAGAAAATTACAAGGATAACCCTATTGTATAAAGGCGATATCCTTATAGTTTCAAAATTACGTATGAAGCACCCAAAATTTACATAATGTGTAGTTGACCCTCCAATTTTTTAAATTTGTAAACACAATGCCCTTAAAATTTAAAAATTGCATGATTGACCCCCCAAAATTCCAAAATCGTCTATATTTGACCCTTACGTCCGGTATTTTTTTGAGTTTATATACGAAGTAAAATTACCATGAAATATAATAACAAAACATTGTAAGACAAATTAGTTTTTTAGCAAGCAGATGTTACATATTTCTTCGATACATATTTATCCGAATCAATTCTGAACTCTTTAATATATTCGGAGGCTAAATATCAAATCAGTAAACAAAATCGATCAATTTCAACATGTGGAAAGAACAAGGTCAATTGTGAAAAAACTAAAAAATATATCGGACGTGAGGGTCAAATTTAAACGGTTTTGAAACTTTGGGGGACAACCATACAATTTTTAAACTTTGAGAGCATAGTGTTTATAAATTTAAAAAATTAGAATGTTAACAACACACATTATATAAACTCTATGTGCTTCGTACGCAACTTTGAAACTATAAGGGTATCGTCTTTACACTATTTCAAATATTAGAGGTCAATCACAAACACCATTCATATATAAATATTCATTATTTTGGTAATGTAATAAAAGTCAACTACATCATCCAATTGCGTATTAATTTAATTTTAAAATATTTAATTGGTGATTTATTTAGGTTAGGCCAATGGCAATGTAACACGGAAGTCAAATTGTGTAATTATAATTAATATCACTAATTGAATTATTTTATGTTCTTCCAATCCCATGAGGCCATATTAATTACTAATTAATATCCCAACAATTTTCTATCCGTTTTCTTATAACTTAACAATTAAATAAACATTATTTCAAACTTCAAATTTCTTACCCCTTAAAGGTCACAAATGTAATATTAACTAATTTATTTGTGAGAATTAATGATATATAATTAGACTTGCAAACGAACCGAACTGGTTTATTACAAAATGGAATAGAGTTGGTTTAATAAAAAACTCTACTTCAAATTCGATTTTTTTGAATAGATCGAGATCAATTCGTTTGAATTCTACATGAACTGAATGTCTATATTTTTAAGTTGTTCGAATTTGTGAACTAACAATATTATTACAATATATAGTATTAAATGTATGATCATTATTTTGCCTAATATGTGATACTTGACTGCATCCAAAAATTTCAAATCGAGCCAAACCCAATCCATTAGTGAAATCAAACATCGAATAATTGATTTTTTGAGTTATAGAACTCGGACCGGACTTAGTCATATTGTAGCTGAATTCGAACCCTAAAAAGATAAGTTCGGTTAATATTCATCAAACTTTATCTTGCGAAAGTAAGTCACATAACAATATTATCTTCATTCTATTTTTTCATGCGCACAATGTTACATGTAATATTTGTATTGATAATAAATATTATTTTTAAAATAGAATTAATAAATGTTCTTGCATCACGTGGCACTTTGGATGGAGCCAGCTGGCCCATAATTTCAATGCTCTGACCCTGGGAAAAATTTTAGTATAACATTGTCCGAACTAATTTTAGTATAAAAATAGTATTGATTATAATAATTAATTTATTTTGCTAGTGATACAAGTTTCTTTGTTTTTTTGCAAATCTACCCACTGAATTTGTATCCATTTACTAATTTATCCATATTGTTACTCTTATAGCACTGAACATTCTGTTATTTATACGACTTTTGATAATTATTAATTTTATAAAAGATTTATTAATAAAATAAAATAACTTATATGCATTCACATACTACTCCTAAAAAGTTACCAAATCAAATATATAAAATTAATTAATCAAAACATAATAAAATAGACTAATATTATATTATAAAATTTGGAATTGAAGAATAATATTCAACATGAATTAGATATTTTCATATGAATGCTTACTAATTGAAATAAATTATTTTTTTAATAAATTATTTTATATAAAATGAAAATTATACCTAAATGAAAAAAGTAGATAGAATTCATAAGAGAGATTGAGTTTTTTTCAACCTTATAAGAACACATATCTCCATTGTTATTTTTTTATAACAAAACAATTGAGTGGTGTTTGTGATTGGTCTCTAATATTTGAAATAGTGTAAATACGATGTCCTTAAAATTTCTAAATTGCGTACGAAGCACCTAAAATTTACATAATGTGTGTCGTTGATCCTCTAACTTTTTAAATTTGTAAACACCATACCCTCAAAGTTTAAAAATTGTATGTTTGGCCCCCAAAGTTTCAAAACAGTTTAAATTTGACCCTCACGTCCGGTATTTTTTTGAGTTTTTTCGCAATTGACCTTGTTCTTTCTACATGTTGAAATTGATCAATTTTGTTTACTGATTTGATATTTAGACTCCGAATATATTCAAGAGTTCAGAATTGACTCGGAGAAATATGTAACATCTATATGCTAAAAGACTAATTTGTCTTACAATGTTTTTTTATTATATTTCATAGTAATTTTACTTCGTATATAAACTCAAAAAAATACCGGACGTAAGTGTCAAATATAAATGATTTTGGAACTTTGGGGGCTAATTATGCAATTTTTAAAATTTTAGGGTATAGTGTTTACAAATTTAAAAAGTTGGAGAGTCAACCACACACATTATGTAAACTTTTGGTGCTTCATACGCAATTTTGAAATTATAAGGATATCGTTTTTACACTATTTCAAAGATTAAGGGTCATCCTTGCAATTTTCTCCAAAACAGTTTTTTATAGAAATCAATCTCATTAATAAAGAGTAAAAAATAAAAGTAATATCACCACCTCATTGAATAGTCATTTTCTGTCAATTTGTTAGTGTTATTTCATAAAACGCGAATATGTCAATGTTATTGCTAAAATAATTTAAAAAGTAATGCTAGTGTTAAAATAAAAAGTTTTTAACACTATTATGGGTTCAAAAAAACTCTCATTTTGCTTCCCATTAATGGTTTCATTGCTAATGCGGATCCATATAGATACACCAATTTTATTTTTATTAATAAAAAAATTTAAATTAATAATATTTTATTGATTTTTAGGACAACCTAAAAAGACCCAAATTATACCCTAAAACCAGGTACTGATTGTATCACTCAAAATCCATTACCACATTTTGCGTCGGATTTAAAATATTAGAGGAGTTAGAGCCACATAAACAATTGGATAGTAAAATATATAATTATAAAATTTAGAAAGTAATATTTACATTTTTAAGTTATTTTAACAAATTCTGATGTTATTTTTATAATTATTTTAAAGTTTAGTTGTTTTGTACAAACAACACTCATTTTTATCAGTATAACTTTATAATAGTGTAAATGAAGTATAAAAAAAAATTTTATTTCCATACAAAACTCTAGAATTTGATATAATGTGTGTTGTTTGCCCCCAATTTTTAAATATTGTAAACACTATATTATCAAAATTTAAGAATTACGTGATTGACCTTCGAACTTTCAAAACCATTTGTATTTAGTTTTAATACTCATTAATATTTTAAACGTCTATATAATTAATATTGACTCATTAAACTTGAAAAGATGTAATGAATATATCTCAAAACTTTGAAAATTTTAAAATTTATACGAAAANTAAGGAGATGAGTGGGAAGTTGGAGCAAAACGAGGCTAGGATGAACCAATTGGAGGCCAACCTGACTCTTGGCCAGGAAAGGAGACGAGTGTACGGGGAGCATACCCGGGATACTCATCAGACCTCAGCTTACGAGGGAGATTATATTGAGAATGAGAGGGCTAATGAGCCCATTGGAAATCGAGGAAAAGTTCTGCCGTCAGTGGAAGTTTTGCAAAGTCCTTGGAACACGTCTAACGCTCTATCGCCATTTTCCATGGCCATTATCGGAGCCACTCGCTCTGAGTTTATTGAAATGCCTAAGAATCTTCCACAGTATAGCGGGTCGACTGACCCACATGCTCATACGTCGAATTTTGAGATTAATGTGAGTTTGATGAATTTCAGTGATGCGGCCATGTGCTTCGTTTTTGCCGCTTCTCTTAAGGAATCAGCCTTCCGATGGTTTAATCGGTTACTGAGGCGTTCGATCGTTTCATATCAGGACTTTAAGGATCAATTCTACTCAGCTTTCGTGCCTTTCAATACGCCAATAAAGTCTATTACTTCTTTGACCGCTTTGCGGTATGATTCTTCGGAAAGATTGTTGGGTTTTATTACCCGTTTTGAGGCCGAGTGTAGGAAGATACCTTGGATTACTGTGAGTGAGAAGGTTGGGATGCTCCAGCTTATTCTAGCTGGACACCCGTTGTGTAATTCTTTGAATTGAGACCCCCCGGAAAGTATGGATGATTTGGCTTTGAGATGTACACAGTACATCCGAGAAGATGAAGGTCTGCGAGATCATGGAGTAATCGTAGTACGGGCGTATGGTTCCCACAATATTGTTGCAAGTCGCGGGTCGGACAAGATTGTCCCGCACGCAAAACCGAAGTTGAGAGTGTTTCCTACATACAATTATGAGCAGATTTTTGCAATTATCGAGCAAAAGAAGGCAGGTTCACTTCACTATCCTCCTCCTTTGCATGAACCAACACTGGGGACTTACGAGTCCCAAGTATTTTGTCGTTTCCATCGGAGTTTTGGGCACGCAACCAATGATTGTCAGGAGTTAATGTATGAGGTAGAAAGGTTGCTAGAGTTAGGCCAGCTTGACGAATTGATCAGTACTGTGGAGGCTCTACCCGAGTCTAAACTGGGAAAGATTGATATAAGTGTCCCGAAGGGGACGACACCTAAACCCCCAATGACCGATGCGCCACGGCCAAATGCAAGAGGACGTGGATAGACAGCGTGGCCAGCGTCAAGGAGGTGGCCAGAGAGGATTCCTTAATGGTGGTTGACAAAACCAAAGAGGCGGAGGAAGAGGAAACCATTATCGTGGTCGCGGCAGAGATCAGCCGCAAGGAAATCAGCAAGGGTACAGGTATGAAGCTTACCCACCAGCCCCTGCGAATCAGCAAACACTTCCTCCTCCTCCGGCTGACCCCAACCAGGGTCAACATATTTTGAATGTTGAGAACTCTCAACCAAGATGGGGTAATCTAGGCCCCAACATTTTGACCATCGCGGGGGGAAAAAGCGTCGGCGATTCAAATCGCGCCCGCAAACGTTCTTATCAGGTGTTACATCAGAATGGGCGCTTTATGGAAGTTAACACGGTCCAGTTGACAGATTTGGATAAGATGACGATCTCTTTCGGACCTGAGGACTTATCTGGGGTATTCTCCCCACAAGACGATGCGTTGGTTGTTTCTCCCATTATTGCTAATCATCATGTTTCTCGAGTGCTGGTAGATACCGAAGCTGCTACCAATGTATTGACTCTTGCAGCCTTTGAGCAGATGGCTTTGAAAGGAACCACCCAGCTCCAGCCCGTACATACAAAGTTAGTCGGTTTTAATAACAGTGTTGTTGCTGTTGAGGGATCTGTTTTTATGTCGGTAACCTTGGGCGATCCTGAAATATCAAGAACTTTGATGGTGGAATTTGTGTTGATGGATCTCTCTATACTCCCTTATAATGCGATCATGGGGAGAAGTTGTTTGAACTTATTTGGAGTTGTGTTGTCTCAACCACATTTGATGATGAAGTTCCCAACACAGTTAGAGGTTGGGAAGATGAAGGGAGACCAAGAGCTGGCGCGCTCTTGTTATAATGTGATGTATATTTCCGTGGCAAATCAGGGTGCAAGTATATACCTGACTCCTCCATGACACGCCGACGAGGGTCGCGCCCTCGCCGGAGGCTGGTCCATTTCCGCATGGCACCGTCTTATGGACGGGCCGAATGACGCCTTTTTATGAACGGGTCGAGAGTGCGATGGCACCGTCTTATGGACGGACCGAATGCTTATGGACGGGCCGAATGTACGATGGCGCCGTCTTATGGACGGGCCGAGTAAGTGTAATGGCCCCGGGTGCAAGTATATACCGACAGCGAGAGTGTGATGGCCCCGGGTGCAAGTATATACCGGTGGCCAGAGTGTGATAGCCCCGGGTGCAAGTATATACCGGTGGCGAGAGTGTGATAGCCCCGGGTGCAAGTATATATCGGTGGCGAGTGTGTGATGGCCCCGGGTGCAAGTATATACCGGTGGTGATAGTGTGATGGCCCCGGGTGCAAAGTATATACCAGTGGCAAATGTGTGATGGCCCCGAGTGTAAGTACATACCGATGGCGAAGATATATTAGTGAAGGTAGAGCGGTTGACTTATTTTAAGTATCCACTCATTTCAAAGAGGCGTTCGCCTTAGAGTTATCGCAGACTTATACAAGCCCCGCTACACTGGGGACTTTTACGCATCATTGTTACTATTATTATATGTGTATTATTGAGCATCCATACCGGAGATTCATATATATTCTTATTGTCTCGGAAGTGTATTTCTTGAATTGAATTATTCGGAGTTATATATTTCTTAAAGAATGTGGCGAGAAAAGAAAGTCGAGAAGAGGAGAGGTTATATTATTTAGAGTATGGTTCTTTGTTAAAAGTACAGTGGAGAAATTGAAAGGAAAACAAAAACGAATTTTATACACATGGGAAATACAAAATGGGGAGAGAATACAAAAGTGAATAAATCATATATGGAAGTTTATTTCTTCTTCTTCTGAGAGCCTGAGCCTTCACCAGGTCCACTGGGGCGTTTTTTCACCGGCTTTATTTTTTGGGAGGATGGAGGGTTAACGCCTTTTTCTTGAGGCCCCGCAGTGGCCAACTTCTTGGAGGCGAACCTCGCCATTTCGTCTTCGTGGCGCTCCCGAGCTCCAGTCACACTAGCGGGAGTATATATCTGAGGATCATACGCCGCCATCACATCATCATCTTTCAGGAGCTCCGCCACGAGGGGGCCCACTGGCTCCGGAAATAAAGTAGCCAACCTTCTAAATGCATCCGGAGATGGGCCCTCCTCTGTTTCGACATCCTCCGAGTAGAGTTGCTGGTGAAGATCTTCGTCCAAGTTAAAATGTAGTGCCCCGAACGGATCCTGTGAACAATCCAACATGTCCTCATCGGGTACAGGCTCGAACTTTCCGGTGAGTCTGGGGTCAAGTTTCTTTTTCTCCTCAACTGTAAGGGATATGCCCAGGACTCTCTGCGTCTGGACACTCCCTCTTAAAAAGTACAGGACATTCGACTTGGCATTAGCTAACGCCCCTAAATTCCGGAAAGTAGGGGAGTGTACTGTGTACTCCCATATTAACTTTCGGAAGCAGTCGTTAATCTGGGACGGCAGCTTGGTGATTCGTGCCCGGAGTCGATCGGTGATAGATTGGAGGCCTTCAGTCTTTGTTGTTAGCTTTTTGACCTCCTCCATGGCTTTCCCGAGAGCTTTCTTATCAGCCGCATTTTTTTCTTTGGCCTTCCTCAGTTTTTCCTCAGTTTGCTCTCGGATCTCCTTTAACTTGTCATGTGCGTATTTCTCATTCACCTTGAGGGTCTCGATGGATTGTTCAAGGGCATGCCTTTGCCCGATGTGGAAAGCGGAGTTCTCTGTTAGTTCGTTGCGATGAGCTCGAAGTAAAGACTCGATCGCCTTGCTATGCTCTTCTCGGAGTGATGCCATCTCCTGAGCATGCTTATCTCGCTGATTCTGCATCAGCTTCTCCGCTGCCTTCTTCGTCTGCTCCCCAAAAATGTCCGGAGAGTCGAGCTCCGAGTGTCTAAGCATACAGTATTCCCCTACTGCAGCTGCGGTGCCCAACTCGATTATCGTCCGCTCCATCTGAAATGAAAACAAGAACGGTTAGTACATATGACGTAAAAGATAAAGGTATAGGGAAGTGGTTGTTAGTGTCGCAACGAACGTCCCCAATGGCGCGACGCATCGTCGCAGCCTGACTCATTAACCGACCAACGTCGGTAAACACCGTGTGGTCATCCCGACCACGAGGCGGCAACTCTGGGTTCCACTCCAAGTATGCTAGGGCCGGCCGATTCGATACGTTATCAGCATCCCGGAGTTTTTTCGTCTTCAAATGCTTCTCTATAAGTGATCCACAATGCACAACATTTTTTGAACGAAGATAAGATATTATAAATAGCATTCTATGGCAAGAAACTAAGACAATGAGTTCAAAATAGCATTCTATGAGCTCGGAACCATTCATACAAATTCAATCTATTGATCCAGACAACATAGTAAACGAGCACTAAATAATGCACCAATCTCTATATCTCTATCTATTTGAAAGATCAATTCAAGATTGCAAATGAGTTATTTTCATGTTCTCTTGCAATAATCCTCACATTCTACCAAAACCCTTAATCCTAGAGAATCATTATATCAGTAAGAATACCTTCCTTTTTAGATGACATAAGACGATAGTAATCTTCTGAAGTAAACTCATAAAATTCATCTGTCTCCTCTGTTCAAGAAAACAAACAGTTCATACACTGATAGATGACGAGTAAATGCCTTTAAATTAGAAAATACACATACCCATGGAATCGGTAGTAGAAGCTGAAGCAGTAGAAGTTTCGAACACTCTGATTTCGCGTCCATACTTGTCTCTCGCTGCAGCGATCCTTGCCTAAATCCATAATAACAAATATCAATTCTAATTTCACTGCTACTTTTAAGGACGAAAGAGGAATCTTTAAATATCTTCCAGGAAATCTAATTTCTCAAGAAAACAAATTGATTAGATTGAATGAACACGAGAAATCTTACCTTGGCGGATTCAGACTCCATTGACGAGACAGCAGTAAATCTACCGCGCTTCCAAGCCGGAGAAGAATCCACCCTCATCACAGATTGAAACTTGAAAGCAATCCAACGACCCTGTTATTGCTCACGGGTTCAGAAAACGGGTCAAAATGTCGATATGGTTTTTTTAAAATTGCAATGAGTACCTCTATTTATGTATGATAAAATGGGTTTATGATTTTAGTAAATTTCATAATCATTTTTTTAAATAGTAGATTTAATCATATACGTTTTGATAAATTTAATTTTATTCAGTTTTATAATATTGTCTTTCATTACGTGACATAATCAAATTCATCATTTATAATAATATATATCGAAGATTTTTTTGACACGGACACTAAATTGTCAAAATATACAAATTTTGATGAATAAATTGATCAAGTAAAGTATGAGGATACTAACATTGTTAAACTATTCTTAGGACTAAATTTGTTAAAATAACGAAATTTCGAAAACCAAATTTGACAATTTTTTATCTGATTATATCAATTATCAAAATTGGATACTTTGAAATTAATTATACCATATATTAAAAGAATTGATTTTTACCGAAAATTACAAAGTATGAGACTTATTTTGCATTTAGTATACTTTAGGAACCATAATTGCCTTAATTTTGAAATTTTGAGAATCAAACTTGCCCAAAATTATAAAATTATGAAGATTAAACTTTCCATTGTTTATTTATATATAAAAATTGTTTAAAGGTGTGTTAGATAATATTATTTCATATTTTTATGAGATGCGGTAATTTTATTTCAAGTTTTAATATTAAAATTATATTGCTAAAATTTTAATGAATAATCATTTTCAAATTTTAAATTTAAATTATGTTAATTAAATTTATATATGTTGAAGAATTTTAAATTCTAATGCAATAATTTGTTTATTTTAAGATTAAAATTAAATAATTTTTGGTAGATGATTTATTGTGGATTAGATAAGATTGATCAAAACTTTTAAGATATACTAAGACTACGTTTTGCATGCGTTTTGAAAATTAGAATGTAGTTTGAGAATGTGTTTTCAAAATGTGATTATAAATCAAGAATGTATTGAATGTTCTGTAATTTATAAATTAAATTGCAGAACAAGACTAATGTTCTGTATAAAATTGGATTTATGCAAATTAGACTCATCGTCGCTAGTATCTACATGACGATAGAAATTATGTATAATTATAATTGCACGTTAAAAATACATGAGAATGAACAACTTACAAATATGTCTAACGACATTGTAAATGTGAGATTATTGAAGGTGAACGAAAATATGTTTTTTTAGATGATATATTTATAATTTAAATCATTAGAATGTATTCAAATTTCTAAATCCAGCATCCTACACATTTTGTATTTAAATAACAATTTGAAAATACATTCTGTTTATAATCAAAATGTAATTGTTGTAATGTTATATAAAAACTGCAATAATGCATTCTAACACCAAAATGTATTTTGATAATATATACATAACATAGTTTAAATAAGCAATTATATATTTGATTTGTATTGCTTTTGAGTAAGAAATGTATGTGAATTGGAAATTTCATATTTCATATTAATAATTAAATAAATAAAGAACAATGTAAAATGTAAATAAGTGCGTGCTCTAGGTTCATACGCGTAAACGGAATTTCAGAAATAATGGCGTTGGAGATAAAGATGAAATCAAAATCCAATGGGAAGAATAACTGTGGGCATGAAAGGGAAATCATTCTTCGTTTTCGTTACCAAGATAACATCTTTACCCAGCTCTAGATCATCATCCCACATCTTGTTTAATCGCTTTAGACCCAATTCTTCCTTTCCATATTCCGGTGTCTCTTCGCGTTTTCTATCCTCCTTCTTCCATTCAACAATCATTTCTCACGTTTCCGCGATGTGTTTATCTATCTGAAGATGAAATTTTCAGCTTTGGGCTATGAGGTATTTTGCCTTTTTTGTTGATTTTGCTTTTTTAGTGGTGATTATTGATCGAATCATATGTGGGATTCTTTAGATCGTCCCTGGATCTTTATAATTTTTGATGAGTCACTGTAATTTTTATTTTTGTTTTTGTATCTTATGGAGGATTGAAGGGTGTTTTGAATTTGAATTTTGTGTGATATGGTTCTGATATTACCCGGGTATATTCTCTTGTATTTATTCTTACCTCGGGGCTCGTCCGACGTGGTTATGTAGTATTTTCGGTATTTTCATATTTTATCACAAGGCATTCTCAGGGGTATTCTAGCAATTCAGGCTCGTTGGGCTCCGTATAAAGTTTCTGTAAGCGTTTTGAGATGTTTCGGGTCATCTCGGCCCCGGACGGGGCCAGAGATATTTTCGTAATTTGCCACCCGGGAGCACACCGGTCGGGTGCAACAATGTTATGTGGCTGTGTATTCACTGCTTGGAGGCAAAGAACTAATTTGCGAGGTTTTCCTGTATTTTCTCATCGTATTTCCGACTAATATCTTGACCGGGATTGGTTCCCGAAACTTCGGGATCAGCATGACATTTATTATATTATAATTGGAGGTTATATAAGTGTTTTGGGTTAAGTGAAGTAAACTGGGCTTATGGGCTCAAGTAAGTGAAGTTGGACTGGATTTCTCTATAAATACAAGTCCCAATGCATTTGGACGGGTTCAAACTGTTATCACGTTTCCCCAAAGCAAGACTTCATTTTCCTGCACTGTAGACTCGCGACTTTTCGCTCGTAGTCGCGACTTATCGCACGTAGCCGTGAGTTATTGGTGCTGCACTGTTCCAGTCGCGACTTATCGCTCCTTGCCTGACTCTCGCGAGTTATTGCACTGTTCCAGTCGCGACTTATCGCTCCCAGCCTGACTCTCGCGAGTTATTGCACTGTTCCAGTCGCGACTTATTGCTCTAGCCTCACTCTCGCGACTTGTTGCACTGTTCCAAGCGCGAGTGATCGCCAGTAGTCGCGAGTTCTTGACCACAACTCGCGACTGCACCTCTTCCCGGCGCAACGGAGTGTTTTCGATCGTTTTCCGAGCCGTTTTCATCTGGATTGTTGTTATCACATCATTGTACTTGTAACCTTTGATCATTATAGTGAAAACCAAGGTAGAGCTTTGCTCTCTCGATGACGTAAGCCCACACATTGTGGGTCCAACCTCGTATATCGCTCGTGTCCTCATAATAAAATAATTTTGAGTAATTAAAAGTTGACTGATCTAAAAACAAATACCCATAATATTTTTAGACGAGATCAGTTTGGCGCCGTCTGTGGGAACCCGAGATTTTTATCCCATTGAGAGCTTTATTGCTGAGTTTGGATTTCTATTATCATGACTACTCGGAATTCTGATGAAGATATCTTTGATGAAGAAATTGAGGCGGATCATATTCCTCAAGTTAATGATGATTTTGTTGTGTTACCGGGGGCTCGGTCGGCAGTTCTGGAGGAGCCCCCTGCTCAAAATGTAACTATTCGGCCCTCCCGGAGCGGGTTTTCATCCGGAAGGGCACCAAGTTTTTATCCTCGATCACGTGAATGTTTATCTAAGTGTTATGAATTCGCAAGAATTGGCCGATTTGCGGTCCGTAATAATGCCCGCCTTTCGCCACCTGCGCGCTCTAGATCTGCGGATCAAACGGAGACCGATGAAGATTTGGAAGAGCGGAGACGTACTTTAATCGCTCAATTAGAGCAAGTTGAAGTTCAAATGAGAGCCCGGAGGAACAATGTTACCCCAGAACCTGTTAATGATGTGGTCTCAGAGGAAGATATTGATCGTGTTCCGGAGCCGCGAGCGAATACTGTAGCAACCGGAGAGCAAAGCAATACTCTGCAAAACATTGGAGAATTGATAGAGTCAAAATTTAAGGAGATGAGTGGGAAGTTGGAGCAAAACGAGGCTAGGATGAACCAATTGGAGGCCAACCTGACTCTTGGCCAGGAAAGGAGACGAGTGTACGGGGAGCATACCCGGGATACTCATCAGACCTCAGCTTACGAGGGAGATTATATTGAGAATGAGAGGGCTAATGAGCCCATTGGAAATCGAGGAAAAGTTCTGCCGTCAGTGGAAGTTTTGCAAAGTCCTTGGAACACGTCTAACGCTCTATCGCCATTTTCCATGGCCATTATCGGAGCCACTCGCTCTGAGTTTATTGAAATGCCTAAGAATCTTCCACAGTATAGCGGGTCGACTGACCCACATGCTCATACGTCGAATTTTGAGATTAATGTGAGTTTGATGAATTTCAGTGATGCGGCCATGTGCTTCGTTTTTGCCGCTTCTCTTAAGGAATCAGCCTTCCGATGGTTTAATCGGTTACTGAGGCGTTCGATCGTTTCATATCAGGACTTTAAGGATCAATTCTACTCAGCTTTCGTGCCTTTCAATACGCCAATAAAGTCTATTACTTCTTTGACCGCTTTGCGGTATGATTCTTCGGAAAGATTGTTGGGTTTTATTACCCGTTTTGAGGCCGAGTGTAGGAAGATACCTTGGATTACTGTGAGTGAGAAGGTTGGGATGCTCCAGCTTATTCTAGCTGGACACCCGTTGTGTAATTCTTTGAATTGAGACCCCCCGGAAAGTATGGATGATTTGGCTTTGAGATGTACACAGTACATCCGAGAAGATGAAGGTCTGCGAGATCATGGAGTAATCGTAGTACGGGCGTATGGTTCCCACAATATTGTTGCAAGTCGCGGGTCGGACAAGATTGTCCCGCACGCAAAACCGAAGTTGAGAGTGTTTCCCACATACAATTATGAGCAGATTTTTGCAATTATCGAGCAAAAGAAGGCAGGTTCACTTCACTATCCTCCTCCTTTGCATGAACCAACACTGGGGACTTACGAGTCCCAAGTATTTTGTCGTTTCCATCGGAGTTTTGGGCACGCAACCAATGATTGTCAGGAGTTAATGTATGAGGTAGAAAGGTTGCTAGAGTTAGGCCAGCTTGACGAATTGATCAGTACTGTGGAGGCTCTANAGATGAGAGTATCACACGTCACTCTTTTTAAATTTTATTAGTTATTGAAATGATGGGATAACTATATACTAGTTTTTGTATGCATACCTATTTTCAATTATATTTTGTGTATATTCCACTGTCTAAATCATATGTTAAATATAAAATGTGGTATGATCCTTGTTTATTAACCATCACTTCAATTTTTTGTCAATTATTGTAATGATGTGATAATTATATATTATTTTTGTATGCATGAACATAGTATAAGTTATAATTGATCAATCTTTATTTTTCAATTGATCTTTATTTCTTTGTCATTAAAGTTTAAGTACTAACTATGGTCAGAGTTTTAAAACCCAACCCAATTGTCTGAGCTAGGTGGGGTGAGTGTGGATGATGGATTGATTGGTTTTTTAGTTTATTTTTAAAAGTTATATTTTAAATTATTTAAAAATAATGATAATTTTTTTAAAAATATAAATTAAATTAATAAAGTTGCAATAGCTCTATCATGATTTAACATTGATTCGATAATTCTGAAAAGTCTAGTTCAATCATATTTGAGAACATTGATTACATTGTGATGCGATAATTATATATTATTTTGCGTATGTAAATACATATTATAGATAATGATGTTGGGAAAATTCCTTTTTCCCGGAGAAGAAAATAATTCCCTTTATCCGGGGTCGAATCGAATTAATATGATGAGAACCGAATGTAAATAAAGAAAGGTAAAACACATAAGATTTACCATGGAAACCCAAAACCGGGAAAACCACGTGACCGATAAACCTCGGCAGTGAACTCACTATCACAAGAAGAATAGAATTGATTGATTACAATTATCTTCATGAGGTCTCTATTTATAGAGTCCAACTAGGATCTAATCTAAGAAATATTCTACAATATTTTCTTTCCATATCTTTGACCGCATCTTCCATATATATATAACAATATATATTTCAATATCTTCTTCTATATATGCAACCAATAAGATATATCTCAATATTTTATTTCATATATTTAATACATCAATTAAGGAAAGATATTTCCCTTCGATACTCTCGAATCCCGATCCAAGTCTAATCCGACTTCTATCAAATAGACTCATCACAATCGTCCGATCGATATCCTTAATGGATTCGAGATCCATCAAATCGATCAACATCACCGCTTCATGTTAGGTTTCTCCCGATCGATCTTTCACCATCGAGCCATTCGACTATCACCCTACCTCCATTCCTAACAAATGATTCATGTATCATTGTTTTTCCAATTCATTGTTATTTTTCTTTGTACCAAACATCATGGTAATCAATGTTTTAAAAGACAGTACTAGTCGGTAATTTGTATTGGTATAAATGATTTATATCGGAATAATAAAATAAATAAATAAAAATACAAAATATTTTAACTTATTCTCAATTTAATTTTTTTAATTCGAAAAGATATGAACAACTATAAATTTCATATCTTTTTTTCTTAAATCAAACATATAGATCCCATATGACCCCCTCAAACCCACACTGGTCGATATTTTGTTTAAATACTGATCAAAATCGACAAATCCAAAATTTCGAATATAACGGATCGATATACTGAAAAATCAAAACATTGGTGGCATATCATAATTTCTTGAGGATTCATGATCAGTTCTCTACACAAGAAAATGAGGATTCATGACTGGTTATCTCTCATGTGGAGAAAGAGATGAACTAAAATTAAATGTGTCATTTAATTTTTTGACACATTAAAAAATAGTTTTTGACACATTAAGTGATGTGGATTTCTATCACTTTTATAAAAAATAAAAAGTGACTTCATATCAACTTATTCACCATAATATTTATAATTTTTGAATGTGGCATTATTATTATTAAAATAATTTAAAAATTAATGTTATTGTAAAAATTAATAAAAAACTCAGGTGTGACATAATCCTAGGCCAATTTTGCAAAGTAATCCTCTCCCAAAAATTCGTTTGCAAAATAACCTGTTTTGATAAAGGTTTTGCAAAATAACATGTTTTCGTAAAGTATTTGCTAAATAGCATACGTTTATATATTTTAATAAAATTAAATTAAATAATTTATATATTATTTATATATATTAATTTAAAATATATAATAAATTAAATTATAATATTTTCATCGTACTGATCCGGATCAGTATGAGATATTAATTTTTTTAAAAAAATTTTTTGGGTCGATCTAAAAAAACCTGGGCCTCGAACAGTTAACCCAGTACTGGTCCATATACCGATGCCGCCGGCTTTCATTGAACCAGGCTGTATGAAAATATTGATTAAATATTATTTGGGGCGACATGTAAACTACCATTTATAGACCGATATATCGGTCATACTCCCCAAATCGGAACATATACTTTCATATCGATCAATATGTGAAATTACGATATAAAAATATGGACCGGTATTCGACACTATAACTCAATACCGCCATGTATTTAACATATAGATCAATATAAAAATATATGTTCCGATTTATAGAGTATGAACGACATATCAATTAGTACCCGGTATTTTACTTGTCGTTCGATATAATATTTTATTAGTATTATCATATTGTAATTTAATTTATTACACATTTTAATTAATTTATATAAGTAATATATAAATTATTTGATTTAGTTTTATTAAAATATATAAATGTATGCTATTTAACAAATATTTTACGAAAACATGTTATTTAACAAAATTTTTACCAAAACCGGTTATTTTGCAAACCAATTTTTCGTAGTAGACTATTTAGCCAATTTGCACTATAATCCTTATCGTCACTTTTTGCCATTACTATACAAAACAATCCAATCGTGTGGTTGAAAACAGGTAATGACAACAACTTGATTATACAAAAATTAAAAGACTGATTCTATGTTGATTTAGTCTTTTTTTATTATTAATAATGATATGGTAACATAAGACTTGTCTAATATGTTTAATTCTCTAACTTTTAAAGAATTAAACATATTAGATAATAGATCTATCATGATGTAACTTTTGATCCCAAATTTTTGTGATTTTGACAAATTCAATCAACAAATTTTGTCAAAATACCCGTAGTCCTCATAATTGATCGTTTAGGCAAAAATAGTTTCCATTTGACGATTTCGATTTCCATGTAGCCAAACTTGTCCCAAAATTTGAGAACAAATTTTTCCACCTACACTACGCTTTGAGGATTAAGTTTGTCAATATTTACGATGTATGATAACCAGTTTTGAAAATTAAAGTTTGTGCCTAGTTTGTTAAAAAAAGCTCTGAGAATTTGATTTGACAAAATTAAGAAATTTATAAAATTATACAAATTTTGAGATTCTTGATTGTTATGTGTCCATTTGTTAATATTTGATAAGAGTCCCAAATTTGTCTTAAATATAATTGAGTATTCATTGCATATAATTTAGTTCAATTATAATATTCTTGCTAGTTTAATATGAGAACTATATAATATAACCTAAAGCTTTAGGGGTTCCTTAGCTAAATGATGATGACCAATATTTGTTAACATTTAATGAAATCCTTCTGGTCCCTTACTAGATTATAATCCATCAATTATGGATGTCCCTTTTTGACCCTAATTATTTGGGTTGGTATCATTGGTATGGATTATTATTGGGTTGATATATATTATTTATTTTAAAATATTTTATTATTTTTAAATTAAATAATGTATTTTTACTTTTGTAATTCAATATAATTTTGATTTTTAAACTCATAATTAATATGTTATATTAATTATTTTTAATTGAATGCATTAATTTTATATATTGATCATTTTTTAAATAATCGAGTTACCCAAAAATTCAACCCAATAACTCATATCAATACACTACCATGACACCAATACACACCACGTTTGTTAGCACATAGTTAGCCGATGCTTATTCTCAAGATACCAGAGGAGGAAGCTATACATTTAAAATATTTGAACAAATCTTTTGGGTGATAAGATTCTCACCCTTATAAATCTAATCAATCCCACTTCGTCAACCAATGTGAGATAAATTCAACACTTCCCTCAAGTTCAACTATAAAGTTTCGACTTATGAAATTGAAAGGAATCTAACCACCTCTGATACTATGTGGAATTATAGAGTCTGACAGAAATTACGAATGGGAAACGTGAACGAACGAGATTAGAAGAGAAAACCACACATTTAAAAAACATGATCAAGTCATCATGTGATCACATTTACATATTTAATCTCGTTCATTTACACTCTCCTATCGTAATTTTGACGAGACTCAATAATTTCAACAATTTAAATTTGTGTATATTTGGTGTGTCACATTCCATACTTTTGATGATCATATATTTATTCATATATTTTACGTAGTTATATATCTATGTATTATGTTTGAACAATCTAACATATTACACATGAATAAGATTGGTTTTCGAGTCGACTCGTATATCGATGATACTATTATATTTTAAAGAAGTTAAAGATAAATCAAGTTGTTAAAATTAAAATAATACCTATTATGTTTATTCATCTCACTCCACTAAATAGTATAATGTTTTAAAAATATATATATGTTGAAATTTGTAAGTATATTTTGGAATGGAGAAAGAATATTAAGAGACTTTTTGGTCCTGATGATTAACTCGCGTTTAATTTAATGGCGACCTGAATTCAATCACAATCTCAAATTCCCTCTCAAGGAATTAGTTCTACGACCGATTTTGCGTGTTTGGATCTGGATTCAAATCGCCTCTTGCCTGAAAACGCTAACAATTCGCTGTTGGGTGATAAGTTTGTGGATTTCATCGTTTCGGGGGAAATGCCGAGCATCGGCGTTAAATTGTATAGCGTTTTTTTCAAATTTATGCTCAGGCAGCGCTTACAGAATCGATTGCAGGTGCCGGAGAATGATGCTATCGGTGGTGGAGGTTCGTTTGGTGTGACATCGAGACCGGAGGAGGAAGAGGCAGCCGCTGCGAGACCGACCTTCACCGACGGTGTCGCGACGAAGGATATACATATAGATCCTGTAACATCTCTATCAATCCGGATTTTCTTACCGGATAGTTGCCTTCAATTACCGGATACTGTAGCGAAATCTCGCCTCGGGAGGGTGAATTCTGGATCTGATCAAAATCAATCTGTAAATCATCGTAGCAGCTATGGATCAACGGATAACGGAAATGTTTCTACCAGCAATGGCGACGCAATTGGGAATCGTGCTCGGCGAAGTAGCTACGGCGGTATTGCCGATGAAGGGATTCTGAAAAGTGAAAGTGGGGGTTACAGAGGGTATAATCCGGTAGGTCACAATTGCCGTAGGTTACCTGTGATATTGCAGTTTCACGGTGGAGGGTTTGTGAGTGGAAGCAATGATTCAGTAGCAAACGATACTTTTTGCCGTCGAATTGCGAAATTGTGTGATGTAATCGTGTTGGCCGTTGGATACAGATTGGCACCGGAGAATAAGTATCCTGCTGCATTTGATGATGGTTTGAAGGTTCTGCATTGGCTTGCAAAGCAAGCAAATCTTGCTGAATGTAGCAAGTCATTAGGTAGAGGAGGTGGTGCAAGTTTAAGAAGGTCTGAGGGGAATTGGCATGTTGCAGATGCATTTGGTGCTTCAATGGTAGAGCCTTGGTTGGCCGCTCATGGGAATCCATCAAGGTTAGTTTTTTTCTTACTTACTATGTTTAAATTCTAGGACAGTTGTTTGCACTTATGTTCCATCTACGAAATCGTGTATTCCTTATTAAGTAATATGAAAATAGTAGAATCCTTATGAGTTTCAAGAAATTATGGGTTGTGAAAACATGCGCAGAATATGGCCAGTTTTGATCTTAATAGAAGTATGAGGTGATGAAGATAATAGATTTTGTATCCTCAAGTTTGAGAATTTTGATTGAGAAATGGTCCTCAATGTCTGGTATTTTTGGTAAATTTGGTCTCTATATCTTTTTTTGGACATTCTATCTCCGAAATTTGTATTTATTTGCAATATTGATTTCAAAGTTACAAAATCAAGAAGATTTGATCCCTAAAGTTTGAAACTAGTCCTAAAAGTTCAAGGATTGGTTTTTTCAAAATTGAAAACATTGGGCCAACTTTGACGTATAGAATGAACTTTGAGGTCTAGTTTTGCAAACTATACAAAATTCCGTAGATTTTATTTGTTTCTAAGGACCAACATTGTTAGATCAATGAAAGTGAGAGGACCATTCTTGCGTCTCGCCCATTTTGAACTCCTAGCCATTTATTTAACACGAATTATGATGATTCTGTGGGTTGCAAGTTTGGTAGCATTGAAAGTGTTGATGATCAGAACAATTTTTTAACAGTTTATTCTTCGCTCCAAGCCTCCACAATAAGCAACTTTTGCTTAAGGGCTCAAAAAAATGTGCTGAGTTTCTGTTTTTGTTTCATCTTTGACTTGAAACAGGTGTGTTCTTCTCGGGGTGAGCTGCGGTGCGAATATTGCCGATTTTTTGGCAAGAAAAGCAGTCGAAGCAAGCAAACTTCTAGACCCGGTAAAGGTTGTTGCTCAGGTTTTAATGTACCCTTTTTTCATGGGAAGTACCCCTACACATTCAGAGATAAAACTATCAAACTCCTACTTCTATGACAAGCCCATGAGTATTCTTGCTTGGAAACTATTCTTACCCGAGGAAGAATTCGACCTTGATCATCCAGTCGCCAATCCACTTAATCCTGAACGAGGAGGACCTCCTTTGAAACAAATGCCTCCAACATTAACAGTGGTTGCTGAACATGACTGGATGAGAGATCGAGCTATCGCATACTCCGAAGAGCTTCGAAAGGTAAATGTGGATGCTCCGGTTCTCGAGTACAAAGATGCAGTTCATGAGTTTGCTACACTTGATATTCTTCTTAAGACTCCTCAAGCTAAGGCATGTGCAGAAGACATTGCTATTTGGGTCAAGAAGTATATTTCGCTCCGAGGTCACGAATTCTCATATTGATTCGGGTATAAGAGGGATGCTAAGGTACTTCTTCTTTGACACTTTAATGTGTATGTGCGTTTTGTATGATAGTGATGGTGGATTTTGGTTGCTGAGTTTTTTTAGTTATCTTTCAATTTCCACTCTCTTGATTACTTCTTGTTTTTTTGTAACATTCTATCTTGTATTTAATGGCTTTCAATATAGCATAAGTTTTCAATTTTGACAAATCTGGTAATTGGCAAAATTAAAATTTTTGGAGCTGATTTTGCTATTTTTGTATTTGTTTGTTTCAGCTTTTTAAAATTGAAGTGTTATTATGTATGAGATTTGGTGAGATATGTTTGATCGTGATTGTGGTATTATTATAGTCATTTATGAAAAATACTAATATACTATTATATATAAAAATAATAATAAGTATAATTATATTATAATTAATAGAAGTAAGGATAAATTAGTTTTTTTTAAAATCACGATGAAGTCACAATTGTTTTAACAGTCGTGATGATATCGTGATTTTTTAACGATTATCAAATCGCAATTAAGTTATAAAGCTCATGTTTTGTATACCATAACAAAATCATAATGTTGACATGACAATGCAATTGGTTTGTTTGGTTTAACTTTTTAAAATTGTGGTGTGGTGAGGTGTGATGAGATGTGGTGAGATATGATGATCGTGAATTTTTAAGTATGTTTGGTAAAATTACTGTATTATGATCGTGATTTATGTAAAAATACTAATATACCCTTATATATATAATAATAATAAATATAATTATATTATAATTAATAGAAGTAAGGGTAAATGAATCTTTTTCAAAATAACGATGAAGCCACAACTGGTTTTAACAGCTGTGATGATATCGCAATTTTTTAACGATTATCACATCGCAATTAAACTAGTGTTTTGCCTGCATTAAAAAAATCACGATTGGACCATCTCACCGCATTTTTAATCGTGGTACCAAACAAACTCAATGTATCGTCATTTTAATTTAAGTTCTAAACAAATTTTTTGAGATTTGATTTGTCAAATGTTGTAAAATTGGAGGATCAAATTTAAACTTTGGAATTTAATATCCATTATAAATTTTTGGGATCTTGTTTTACAGAAAGTGCATCTAGTTTGGGGATTGAATCCTATATGTTGTACAACTCTGCAAAATATGAAGTTTTTAAAAAAGGGAATATCATTACAGTTTAGTCCCCTAAGTACATTAAATGATGGAATAATTATATTAAATAAGTTAACTGAATGTCTAATTTTCAGTTATATTGATATTGACACAGCCCACTACCCAGACAANCGCCTCCTTATCTACTAATAATCCTACTAGTATTTCTCAAATTACCATCACATCCCTAGAAAATACCATGCATTTTTTTGTATAAATTTATTTTAGATTGAAACTAAAAATTATATTCGTGCTAGATAAATTTTGATGATAACCAAGATATTAGTCTAATTCTAAATATATAAATATTATACTAAATATTACATATTATTTCATGGAAACCTTTAGCTCGGATACCATGAGAAGACCCAGACCCATGCACAGAACTCAGTCCAATGATATGGCTTGGACTCAGATCAGATTAAGCCCAAGAGGAAATGACAATGCTTCTAAATATTGGATCGATACACGTGACATTAGATCGGTTATGCCCTAGACTTAATGAAAACAACAACACTCAAGGTAGGCACTAACCAAGGAGGCCTTAACCACGTTAACGAGTTTAACAAGAGAAAATGGGCGTGAAAAGTAAAATGAAGATTAACCGTCTAACCCTATATAAAATAGAGATTTGGAGTTTGGAGGGAGGCCAAATTATCAACCCAACAAGTATTTTGTTCTCATTTTATCATTTTTTATCCACTTGTACTATTTGATTCATTTAGTAAATTGATAGTAGAGGTTTCCCTTCAATATCATAGTTTTTCTCTATTCTTAAGGGGTTTTTCACTTTAAAATTGTATGTCTTTCTCTATTTTTTATACTTAAAGTTATTTCCACAAACAACGAATTACAAATCGATTCTTTGATATAGAATTCTATCAGAATTCGGTGATTGTTCTAACCCTTTAAATATAAAATTAGTATTATAGGTTACTTTTATACCGATTATATTTATGTGTTAATGTGAAATTTAATGAGTGAAAACGAAGTTTGCACTTTGCAGGTCTGGGCCAATGAATTGGTCAAAAGTCGCAGAATCTGATTCTGTAGTATACACTTTACAGGTTCAGAGATTTATTACAATTTGAACAACTTGGATTTAGGAGACACTACTAGTAACGAGTTATGTCGGCAAATTTTCAGCGTCATAAAATTTATATAATATTAATAATTTATAATATTAGTGTAACGGGTAATAATATTTCATAAATTTATACATGAAAAATGAAGCTATTAAGTTTTTATAAACCTTTGATGCATTTTAATCATATTGGAAAATAAAAATATCATTCAAATAATATCATATATTTTCGGTATATATTTCAATTAGGTCATAATAAATTTCTCATTTTTCCGCAAATTATTCGATTTGATAAGACGGTAAAAGTTAGATTTTCCACTCATCGATAATTTGTAATAAAATAATATTACAAAATAAAACAAATAAATGAATGTTTAAATTTATTGATGGTTCTATAAGTTACAAGTTAACAACAGTAAATCTTTCTTCGATGTCCCTGTAAGGTCTCTTGGGGGTCGGCAGTTTAGGCAAACCTCATCATCGACTAGAAGATAAATGATCATATGTTAAATATAATAATTCGTTCATCACTTGTTCAAGATTTATCCTTATCAAAATGACAAGAATTACGTTGGAACCGATAGTTAAGCATGCTGATTTTGAAATAGAGGTAGGATGAATGATATAGAAAACTTATTGTTAGAAACTATGCGGCATCGACTCGTCCGACCGACTCGGTGCGACTCAATTCGACTCGACACGACTCGGCAAGTGTATAAGATTCAGATTTTCGACTCGAATCTGATTATTAAATAACATAATATTAAATAAAAGCAAAATTAAAAAAAGTAATTATTAGAATTTATAAAAAATTGCATAAAGTCAACTTTAAAATTACAAATATTTATCAATTAATTATATAAGAAGATTTAACTTATAAAAAACGAATATCGTTCGTCGATTCTACCATCTCCCCAAAAACGACCATTTTTTTATCTATCATCGCTTGTACAAAGAATTCACAAGTAGATCGACAACATTAAAAACTCGTGAAAACACATAAGATACGTTTCCGATGAATAAAAAAATCAAATTAAGGAAGAAATCAAAACGACATCATTTTATGTCTAGTGTCAAGAGTTAGAGCGAGTCGAAGAGTCCGACTCGACTCGATACGAGGAAATGTGAAAAATTGAAGAGTCGGTGCCGCATAGATTTCCAATACAAATATTTCATTAATTGTATTTCATATATATAGAATCATATTAATTATGAACAAATATATTATATTGGTCATAAATTTTGAAATTGTGTAAATGCGATAACATTATATCTTTATACATAACATTAGAATATGTATTCTGAATTGATTCGAGATTGCGAAACCCATTATACAATTTAATTGATATTTTTTTTAAAGTATCAATATATCTTAAATTTAGCAAGGTTATAATATATGACAATAAATATGAGTTACTTTTTTTGTGAAATATACATGATTTTTGGGGTGATTTGATACTTATATTTTGCAAATTTGATAAATTTAATTCTCAAATTCACTAATTTTGATAAAATTAGTTTTTAATATTTTT
>RWGZ01001309.1:0-22485 GCA_009725065.1 Utricularia reniformis | reverse complement strand
ATACATATAATATAATAATCTATGAAATAAAAAGAATTAACAGACAATTAAGGAATTAAACATAATAGGAAGTTTATTGTGATTTAACATAATTTCCGTTAATCAAGTGTATTGCTATCTTTCATTTATTTCCATAAATTATGATTTAAATTAGAAATATAAATATGATTTATAATTAGAAATATAAATTATATAATAATAATAAAAATTTAAAATATAAAAAAATTGACCACTCAAGTTTGACAAACTCGAATAACCAAATTAACCAAAAATTTACAAATCGCATTTCGAAAAAGCGAATAAATGCATTCGAGTTTCGTGGTGATGAAGTCACAATTGTTTTAACAGTCGTGATGATATCGTGATTTTTTAACGATTATCAAATCGCAATTAAGTTATTAAGCTCATGTTTTGTATACCATAACAAAATCACAATGTTGACATGGCAATGCAATGAGTTTGTTTGGTTTAACTTTTTAAAATTGAAGTGTGGTAAGGTGTGGTGAGATGTGGTGAGATATGATGATCGTGAATTTTTAAGTATGTTTGGTAAAATTACGGTATTATGATCGTAATTTATGTGAAACCAGGCGATTCTGAGACAGTTACGTAAATAGAATAATTTCGCTTGAATTGAAATTCAGTGTACATGTATCTATTTATACAGTTTGAGACTAAACTAATTCTAATCTATAACCGTTCTGCTAACTAACTAATCAACTGAATCACTAATTACAACATTCCCCCCACAAGCTGAAATGTCATCAAGGTTGATGAATCCAAGCTTGTACAATATAGCTCTGAGTGCAGAATCTCCAACGCGTTTAGTAAATATGTCCGCTAGTTGTTCCTTACTTGTGACGAAGCGAATGTCCACAAAACCATCCTTGTAGCAGTCCCGAACTAGATGGCAATCAATCTCTAAGTGTTTTGTTCGTTCGTGGAAGACCGGGTTAGATGCGATCATGAGAGCTGATTTATTATCGCAATGCAAGGGAATTGGTAATGAGGAAGGGAACCCCAGATCCTGCAGAAGGTAAGATAACCACTTTAATTCACATACCGTTGTGGCCATACTTCGATATTCTGCTTCCGTGGATGATCGCGATACGGTAGTTTGTTTCTTGGTCTTCCAAGATATGAGTGATTTCCCAAGAAATATACAATAACCGGTAACAGATCTCCGAGTTTCTTTACAAGATGCCCAATCCGCATCGGAGAATGCATTGAGAGTAGTTTCATTTTTGGAAGGATAGAATAATCCTTGAGATGGAGTACCCTTGAGATAACGTACAACGTGAACTCCGGCATCCCAATGACACTTTCTTGGTTCTTGCATATATTGGCTCAATACTTGGGTAGCATGGGCAAGGTCTGGTCTCGTGAAATTCAGATAAAGAAGCCGTCCAATCAGGCGTCTATAAGGGCCTGGATCATCGAGTATTGGCATATGTATATCCTCTCGTGCTGGAAATCCCACAGGAAGAGGATTATGAGTGGCCCTGGCTGCAGTAAGTCCCATGTCTTGGATGATATCTAACGTGTATTTGAGTTGGTTAAAGAAAATACCCTTTGCAGAGTGAGCCAGTTCTAATCCGAGGAAGAATTTTGCTTGTCCCAAGTCTTTGATAGTGAATAAGTGATGAAGGTGATCCTTGACTGAGACAATATCCGAAAGAGATGTGCCACATAACAGGATGTCATCAACATACACGATCAGGGCAAGGAATGCTCCATTGATGTGCTGCCTTGTGAATAAGCAGTGGTCATGGCCTGATTGAATGAAACCATAATTGATCAGCTGCTTGGTTAGTTCGTAGTTCCATTGTCGAGACGCCTGTTTAAGGCCATAAATGGAGCGCTGAAGCAGGCAAACTTCCCCTGGCTTGTGATGAGAATACCCTTCGGGAATGTCCATATATACCGTTTCTTCCAAATGCCCATGAAGAAAAGCATTATTTATGTCCAGTTGATGCACCATCCATTGTCGACTGGCTGCCAGGGCAAGTAGCATGCGAACGGTAGAGACTTTGGCCACTGGTGAAAAACTTTCATTAAAGTCAATGCCTTCGATTTGGTGATAGCCTTTCGCGACCAACCGAGCCTTGAATCTGGCCACAGAACCATCGGAATGAAGTTTTGTTTTAAAACCCACTTGCATCCAATGGGTTTTTGACCTTGAGGCAACGGAACCAGTCGCCATGTGTGATTCTGTTCTAATGCAGTAAGTTCTTCACACATAGCTCGGACCCATTCTTTTCGTGAACTTGCTTCCATATAGTTGGCAGGTTCTTGAATTGTGTTGATTTGGGCCAGGAAAGCGAGGTGGTGAGGTGAAAATTGGGGTGATGAAATAAATGGAAAACATTTGGGATATGGATAGGTGGGTGAAATCGAAGGTGATGAAGTGAGGGCCAATGTGACATAGTCGTCAAGCCACGCAGGGGGTTGGGTTTGGCGTGTACTTCTGCGGGTCGTCGGAGGTGGTGTAGGTGGTGTGGTGTGGGTGTCGGCTGTCGGGCATGTAGCTGGTGGAATCGATGGAATAGGAGAATGTAAGGGTATGTCATGGATTTCAGCAGAATTGGGACTGATGGGAGGACTGGGAGAATGAGAATCTGGGTTTGGATGACAGGGGAATAATGGAGTATGGGTAGTGGAAGATGGTTCTGTGGATTGTGTGTCCTTGAACGGGAAGATGTGTTCATAAAATGTTACATCTCGTGATACAAATGTTTTATGTGTGGACAAGCTGTATACTTTGTAGCCCTTTTGTCCAGGAGAGTATCCGAGAAAGACACATCTGTGAGATCGAGGAGCGAATTTATCGGGGTGGGGGAGGTTGGTTTTTGCATAACAGAGGGAGCCAAAAGTGCGAAGGTTTGAGTAATCTGGAGAACGGCTGAATAAGCGAGAATATGGAGTATCCCATTGAAGTATCGGTGTAGGGAGTCGGTTAATGATATAGGTTGCGGTAAGGATACAGTCTCCCCAGAATTTTAGAGGAACACATGAGTGAAAAAATATGGCTCTCGCGGTCTCAAGTAAGTGTTTATGTTTTCGCTCAACGACACCATTTTGTTGGGGCGTGTAGTGGCAAGAAGTTTGATGTAGGATCCCCCGAGAGTTAAATAGGGATTGACATTGAGCGCTTAGAAATTCTGCTCCATTATCGGAGCGAACGCATTTAACAAGTGTGTGGTGTTGGGTAAAAATGCGATTTAGGAAAGTTTCGATAAGGGATACAGATTGGGATTTTTGATGCATTAAAAAGGTCCAAGTGGATCGGCTGAAGTCGTCTACAATGGTTAAAATGTATCGAGATTCATTGATAGTTGGGGTATGATAAGGTCCCCAAATATCTAGATGGATCAATTCAAATGGATGTGAAGTGTTTATCTGGGAAAGGTGAAACGGAAGACGTTGCTGTTTTGAAAAATGGCAAGCATCACAAGGGAAATCAGAATTTGGTGAGTGTGATAAGTTCAGCGCCTTGAGAACGCGATAAGAAGTGTGTCCAAGGCGGTAGTGCCAAAGACGTCTGTTTTTGTCTTGCTGAAGTATATCAGCATTGGTGCTAAGTGTTGTACAGGGAATAACAGCAGACATATGTTTTCCAGAATTAGAACAAGCATGAAAGTCCGAAAAAGAAGCATGAAAGTCTGAAAAATTTTTTAACAATGAAGGATCAAACGAGGAACTGTCTAAGATGTAGAGATTTCCAGAAACGTGTCCGACAGCCAACACGAGTTTAGTCTTCAGGTCCTGAAATATACAGTTAGATGAAGTAAAGGTTGTGACAATTTTTGAAAGACTAGCTAATTTGTGGACAGAGAGTAGATTGAATTGAAAGGAGGGTAAGTATAAAACGTGGTTTATGCTGAGGGATTGGTGAATGGTGATTGAGCCAATTTGGTTGACACTACATGAAGAACCATCAGGTAGTTTTACGGGTGTTGGACAGGGGAGTAAGGTGAGGCTCCTAAATAGAGATTGGTCATGACATATATGGCTAGACGCTCCCGTATCAACAATCCAAGAACCTGAAACCATAGAATGCATATCAAGTGTAGTAGAGATGTTACCTGCGAAGTCCGTTTGAGCAAAATGAACTTGATGAGATTGTCCACCAGACTGTTTTTGTAATATCCGTTGTATTCCATGTAGCATTTCCATCAGAGTTTCCTGTGTGATTTGTTCTTTCGTACTGTTAACCTCTGCAGATTGAATGACTTGATCAGTGTCTTCAGAATTCGAAGTCAAGTTTGAGTATTCTTTCGGTAGTCCCCTGCCTTGAGCGTTCCTTAATGTTTTATACCAATCGGGAATTCCAGTAAGTANAACGGAACCAGTCGCCATGTGTGATTCTGTTCTAATGCAGTAAGTTCTTCACACATAGCTCGGACCCATTCTTTTCGTGAACTTGCTTCCATATAGTTGGCAGGTTCTTGAATTGTGTTGATTTGGGCCAGGAAAGCGAGGTGGTGAGGTGAAAATTGGGGTGATGAAATAAATGGAAAACATTTGGGATATGGATAGGTGGGTGAAATCGAAGGTGATGAAGTGAGGGCCAATGTGACATAGTCGTCAAGCCACGCAGGGGGTTGGGTTTGGCGTGTACTTCTGCGGGTCGTCGGAGGTGGTGTAGGTGGTGTGGTGTGGGTGTCGGCTGTCGGGCATGTAGCTGGTGGAATCGATGGAATAGGAGAATGTAAGGGTATGTCATGGATTTCAGCAGAATTGGGACTGATGGGAGGACTGGGAGAATGAGAATCTGGGTTTGGATGACAGGGGAATAATGGAGTATGGGTAGTGGAAGATGGTTCTGTGGATTGTGTGTCCTTGAACGGGAAGATGTGTTCATAAAATGTTACATCTCGTGATACAAATGTTTTATGTGTGGACAAGCTGTATACTTTGTAGCCCTTTTGTCCAGGAGAGTATCCGAGAAAGACACATCTGTGAGATCGAGGAGCGAATTTATCGGGGTGGGGGAGGTTGGTTTTTGCATAACAGAGGGAGCCAAAAGTGCGAAGGTTTGAGTAATCTGGAGAACGGCTGAATAAGCGAGAATATGGAGTATCCCATTGAAGTATCGGTGTAGGGAGTCGGTTAATGATATAGGTTGCGGTAAGGATACAGTCTCCCCAGAATTTTAGAGGAACACATGAGTGAAAAAATATGGCTCTCGCGGTCTCAAGTAAGTGTTTATGTTTTCGCTCAACGACACCATTTTGTTGGGGCGTGTAGTGGCAAGAAGTTTGATGTAGGATCCCCCGAGAGTTAAATAGGGATTGACATTGAGCGCTTAGAAATTCTGCTCCATTATCGGAGCGAACGCATTTAACAAGTGTGTGGTGTTGGGTAAAAATGCGATTTAGGAAAGTTTCGATAAGGGATACAGATTGGGATTTTTGATGCATTAAAAAGGTCCAAGTGGATCGGCTGAAGTCGTCTACAATGGTTAAAATGTATCGAGATTCATTGATAGTTGGGGTATGATAAGGTCCCCAAATATCTAGATGGATCAATTCAAATGGATGTGAAGTGTTTATCTGGGAAAGGTGAAACGGAAGACGTTGCTGTTTTGAAAAATGGCAAGCATCACAAGGGAAATCAGAATTTGGTGAGTGTGATAAGTTCAGCGCCTTGAGAACGCGATAAGAAGTGTGTCCAAGGCGGTAGTGCCAAAGACGTCTGTTTTTGTCTTGCTGAAGTATATCAGCATTGGTGCTAAGTGCTGTACAAGGAATAACAGCAGACATATGTTTTCCAGAATTAGAACAAGTATGAAAGTCCGAAAAAGAAGCATGAAAGTCTGAAAAATGTTTTAACAATGAAGGATCAAACGAGGAACTGTCTAAGATGTAGAGATTTCCAGAAACGTGTCCGACAGCCAACACGAGTTTAGTCTTCAGGTCCTGAAATATACAGTTAGATGAAGTAAAGGTTGTGACAATTTTTGAAAGACTAGCTAATTTGTGGACAGAGAGTAGATTGAATTGAAAGGAGGGTAAGTATAAAACGTGGTTTATGCTGAGGGATTGGTGAATGGTGATTGAGCCAATTTGGTTGACACTACATGAAGAACCATCAGGTAGTTTTACGGGTGTTGGACAGGGGAGTAAGGTGAGGCTCCTAAATAGAGATTGGTCATGACATATATGGCTAGACGCTCCCGTATCAACAATCCAAGAACCTGAAACCATAGAATGCATATCAAGTGTAGTAGAGATGTTACCTGCGAAGTCCGTTTGAGCAAAATGAACTTGATGAGATTGTCCACCAGA
Organism: Utricularia reniformis; assembly: GCA_009725065.1. Taxonomy (NCBI): domain Eukaryota; kingdom Viridiplantae; phylum Streptophyta; class Magnoliopsida; order Lamiales; family Lentibulariaceae; genus Utricularia; species Utricularia reniformis. The sequence continues at coordinate 16,195 of RWGZ01001309.1, read as the reverse complement.
CTGTTTTTGTAATATCCGTTGTATTCCATGTAGCATTTCCATCAGAGTTTCCTGTGTGATTTGTTCTTTCGTACTGTTAACCTCTGCAGATTGAATGACTTGATCAGTGTCTTCAGAATTCGAAGTCAAGTTTGAGTATTCTTTCGGTAGTCCCCTGCCTTGAGCGTTCCTTAATGTTTTATACCAATCGGGAATTCCAGTAAGTAAGAAACATCCATCTTTCATATGGCCATTCCTTTTGCAATGTGTGTAGAATCTATCTGCTTTTTCAATGCTCGAATTATTATCTCCAGTATAGAAGCGAGATGATGTTGGCTTAAATGTTGTTTTCTTTGTGTATCCTCGAGCCAGTAGCGCCATGTCAGTTTCTTGCATCTGATGGTTCGCTGTTAGTGTTATTCTTTCCCGTTCAGCTTGTATTACCATTGCATATGCTCGGTTAATAGATGGCAGTGGATCCATCATCAGAATCTGGCCTCTTGCAGTGGAAAACTCCTCTCTGAGTCCCATTAAAAATTGTAAAAGCCTTGAATTGGTCTGATATGTTATCAACATAGGCATCAACTGACAAGTGCATGCCTTAATTGCTCCGCAGGTGCAGTGAGGGAGAGGCAATACTCTATTGATGTTCTCCCATAATTCTGATAGTTTGGTGAAGTATTCTGTTATGCTCGAAGATCCCTGGCTTAATGTTCGAGCATCACGTTCCAACTGATATAATAGAACTCCGTTGGATTCTCCAAACCGTTCTTCAAGATCTAACCATAAACGTCTCGCTGAAGGTGCATAAATGAATGATCCACGAATATCATTACTTAAGGCATTCAGAATCCATGATTTAACTACCGAATCAGTTCGTTCCCAGTGTGGAAAGTCTCCAGAACCTGGTGCGGGAATGAGAACAGTGCCATCTATATAGCATAATTTGTAACGTCCAATTAAAGCTAACCGCATTGATTCTCTCCAATTGATGTAATTAGAACAACCAGTAAGAGGTACCGTTATCAAGAGAAGGCCAGAGTGATCAGATCCAGCGAGATAATATGGCGAGTCGATTGCATATCCTTTTGTGCGATTCAGAATTTGATTTTCGTCGTTCTTCTAATTTCCATCGTTATCCTCCATGAATCCAGGTAATGAGCGATCGTTCGAGTGTAGATCTGTGTTGTGGAAGAGAAATTCAAAGCGAGGTGCAGCGAAGCTACGGCAGGATTGCTCCGATACCATGTGAAACCAGGCGATTCTGAAACAGTTACGTAAATAGAATAATTTCTCTTGAATTGAAATTCAGTGTACATGTATCTATTTATACAGTTTGAGACTAAACTAATTCTAATCTATAACCGTTCTGCTAACTAACTAATCAACTGAATCACTAATTACAACAAATCGTTCATCTATTTCATTTATTGCAGCATAATCTTTGAGCCTTGAGGGCAAATGCCGGATTTCCAGAAGGAATATGATCCATTTTCTCATCGGGTTTCTCGAACTATTTGAGTCCAATGACGAGACCCGAAAGGATTCAAATTTATTAATAATATTTTTTTATATCATTAAATTAATTCTTCGTATATTCAAATTTCAAACGGAGTTAGTTGCTACGACGTCGTATTGTTCCAGACTGGACAGCTTTCAACAGCCTGGCAATTTACCGTAACGTTTTATAACGTTAAAATTGGAGTGAGGGAGGAGCGTATTGTTCTGTTCCTCTTATCTCTTTTCTCCGAGTGTTCTTCGTCTTAATCGGATTTAAATGACGAATTTCTCATCCGATCTTCAATAGAATTTGGAAGATGAAGAAGACATTGTTGTGAGAACAACGGATGCTGAAGCGGTAATTCTTTAGACTTTCTTTGCTCATCGTTGTAGATGGAAGAATGGGAGAGATGTTGATTGTATTATTCTATTCATCCGATGGATTGAGAATCTCACTCTGACCTAGAAGAGAAACATAATATGATAGGTTTCTCTGTCAATTCATTCATAATTCTTGTTTTAACCGTTTATTTTACAGGATCGGAGAAATTCTCATCCGATGATCAGTGGAAATTGGAAGATGAAGAATAGATTGTTGCGAGAACACTGGAGTCTGAAATCGTGAATCTGGTTCCACGGGCTTCCTTTCTTAATGGTAATTATTGTGACTTTCTTTGCTCATCGTTGTAGAGAGTAGACTATGAGCGGGCGAAGCATTTTGAATTAAAGAAATGTTGATTGTGTATGTTCTATTCATCCGATCGGTTCATAATGATAGGATTCTTTGTCAATTCGTTCACGATTCTTGATTTAATTGTTTATTTTACAGAATCGGAGAAATTCTTATCCGATGTTCAGTACAATTTGGATGATGTAGAAGAAATCTTTCCTAGATCAAATAAGGCTGCAATCGCGAATCTATATGGTAATTGAATCTTCTTTCCGAGTGAAGTATATTCTTAAGGATGTAACCGCGGATATTATTCTTGTGGCTTTCTTTGCTCATTGTTGTATATAGTAGACTGAACAGGCGACGCATTTCAATGCAACCGATGCTGATTGTTTATTTTACAGGTTATTTTTTTGCGGCATAAATTCTATGTGATCTTCAATAGAATTCGGAGTCTTCAATCGTGAATCTGGTGCAGCAGGCTTCCTTTAACCACATTCTAAGATGGTGTTGGTTTGCCTATTCGTTCATTGTTCATTGTTCATTGTTCTTTTAGCCTTCTAACTGTGAGTATAATTCGTGTGACTTCTTTTTTGCTCATCATAGTGGAATAGTAAACTGTGACGTCTTTGACTTCTAACCACATCCTGTGAAGTGTGGGTGATTTTTGCCGATTCGTTCATACATCATTGTCTTAATCCGATTGCCGGAATATTCTGAGTGTTTATTTTACAGGGGGTTTGTGGCTGCATTTAATTGGGCGGTGGAAATTTTGAGGCGTCATTGTGGGGACTTCGGTAAGTTGTGCGAAATCTTCAATTTTATGATTCTTTTATTTAGCTTTGTGTGTTTCAATTTGGAAATTCAATGCCTATTTTTAATTTGGAAAGTCAAAGGGTTTGGGTTTAACTTAAGGTTAACTGGAATAACTGGATTACATTTCAAAGTTAACTGGTTTAACTCAACTTAATTTCGTCACCTCATAGTATTGTTTTTTTGTCAAATCCCTCTTTAAATAACTTTTGGCTACCTTTTTGCTGAGTTTTGAACTGGTTGAAATGGTTCGATTCAAACCGGGAGGAATTGCTCGTCCTCCTGGTTNTAATCGAATATCGTATCGAAAATAGGTACTTGGCTCCTGAATATGCAGCAAGTGGAAAACTCACTGAAAAATCTGATGTATTTTCATTTGGAGTTATGTTATTAGAAATAATCACTGGCCGCAGACCAGTTGATCCCGACAACATAATGGAAGATAGCTTAGTAGATTGGGTTAACTCTCCAAATCCATCTCTTTTTACTCACTTTCTCTTCTTCCTTTAACTTTTATTCTTTCTCTCAGGCACGTCCACTTATGTCTCAAGCATTAGAAACCGAAGATTACAGCAAAATTGTCGATCCGGGACTCGAAAACAAATACAATCAACAAGAAATGAGACATCTAGTTGCATGTGCCAGTGCTTGTGTACGTCACTCAGCAAGAAAACGACCCCGTATGAGCCAGGTAACGAATACATTAACTTTCGTTATTCGAATTACGATCACGACTCCTTCGTATCAGGTTGTACGTGCGTTAGAAGGAGATTCCTCTTTAGACGATCTAAACGGAGACGTGAAGCTAACGCAAAGTGGGATTGCGATGAACACAACGACAAACCCTTACGATACACAAGCGTACAATGCAGATTTATTGAAGTTTAAGAAGATGATTCAACCAACACAAGAATTTAATAGTGCTGATGAATCTGGAGCAACGAGTGAGTACGGATTGAATCCATCGTCTTCTAGCAGTGACTCCAGATAGTAATTTCGTTTTTTTTTCATGATAAAAATGCATGTTTTTTAATAATTCTTATGATAAACTTGTGAGTTTTACTACATGCCCACGTGCATCTTTTGTCTATTGCCTCAGCACTTGAAAGTACAGTACTTTTTTTTGGCCTACCAGATAACTCATTTACATTTACATATATAATATTAATTTATTTATATATATATTATCAAAGAAGAAGGCCCCAAGATGAGGTGTCAAGATAGTCATGAGCCAACAAGGAAATGAGGCCAAAGGGATAACTTCCCACCTAGAATTTATGGTCATATAGTTGTAAATAAATAAGTTTGAATTTTTAATAAAATGAAACTCAAATATTAATTTTCTAACTAATTGAGTTAAAACGGTTTGTATATTTATATATATTATTAGTATATTATATATTAACTTGAGTTGAATTCAAAACTCAATCGAACTGAACCGAACTTTATATATATTTAAACCTTAAAAAAATGAGAAAATGATGTCTTTGGTCCTCGTAGTTTGATCATTTTGACAAATTTAGTCCTCCAAGTTTATTATGGCATTTTCAGTCCTCGAATTTTGGGCATTTGGCAAAATCGGTCCTCATATTTTGGAACATTTGGCAAAATCGGTTATCAAATTTCATATTTAGTTCTCCAAATGAAATCGAACAAAACCAGTCCCTATAATTTGATCGTAGTGGCAAAATTAGTCTCTGTATTATATAAAAATGAAAATTACAAATTACAAACTTCATGGACCAAATTTGCCATATACATAAAACTTGGAAGACCTAATTTGCCAAATGTGGTAAAATATGATGATTAATTTTGCTACAAATAAAGTTAATGGACTTAATCTGCTACAATTGTCAAAATATGAGGACCAAAATTGCCAAAATATGAAACTACGAGGACCAAATTTGTACGTCGCCCTTTTAATTTAGTTTGTATTTTTGTTAATAAGGTTACTATTAATGAGTTTTATTGGTGTGATAATCTAGTGGTGTATAAGCTTCTAAGATAAAGAAATGAGATATGGACATTCAATCATTGTAATTATCGATTAATTATCTCGAATTTTATCGAGTTTTGTAATAAACGATGTTTTTGGTATGTAATGGAAAGCACAAAAATATTTAGCCAATACATTACAAACATATATTATTGGGCAAACTATTTTTAAAGCATGTTATTTAGTAAAATATAATTAAAAACAGATTATTTTGCTCTTTTTATAATTTATGTATATGAACAATAATTTTGTAATATAGATATAGGGTGTCAGTGACCCAGACCCGTTGGTTGGACCTTAAACCCATGGGCGGTAGGTGTCTGGTGGGTCAACAAGACTCGTGTCTTAAAATCACGGGTTCGTGCCTCGTAAATCGTCGGCACAGCAGAGATCATCAGGGTTCAGAAATACTTTTTAAAATATTTATAATTATTTTGTTCATTTATATCATAATAATACTTAGTAATATAATCCAATTCAATATGCTTCCGATAATTACAATACAAATAAGAACAATTTTGATTAGTATTTGAGATTGAAAAACTATAGCATCCAAATATACTATTGCACTAGACAATAATACAACTTCAAAAGCATGTAATGTGTCACAAGGAAATTTTGTAAACTGAGAGTATCATGTTCTCAAAATAATTAAAAATACATTATTTTTCTGTTCATATATTTGTTAACACTAATCAAACTCTAATCATGTATATAGTAGTAATTGATATTTTTTTAAATTAAAAAAATTAGGTCGGTGTCTATTAATATAGAAACCGACCTAAAAAATTTTTAAAATCATTTCACATTGTTCTAAAAAACAAAAACAAAAAAAATGTATTATTTACCTTAAATAAAATAAACTAATAAATGGAAAGATGAAAGAAGCTATTATTTTCATTTAATAAATAAATTAATAAACAAGAAGATGAAGAGACATAATAATTGATTAAAGGAAATAAATTAATAATTAGAAAGATGAAGACACCTAATATAATTGATTAAAAGGAAATAAAAAATTAATCAAGAATTAAAATGAAATTAATTATAGTAAATTAGAATGCTAATATATAGAAATAGGTTGTTTATATATATAAATATTAGAGGTGTGTTCTATGTGTATTGTGAGAATATAAATGTATTTTCAGAATAGATTGTCAGAATGTATTATAGAATGTGAACCTGTTTAAGTGTTCTGTTTTGTAAACAATGAATAATGAAATAAGAATGATGTTCTGTAAAAAATGGTTATGAGAATGCATTATGAATACTAAAGTATTATTTTATCTTTATAATTATAGATAAAACAAGATTTATTTAATTAGAAATAAATAGGCGTGTTCATTCGGTAAATATCGAAACGAATCGAATTTCGATTACCGAATAAGTCAAAAAATTAGTTACCGATTACCGAACCGAATTTTGTCGGTTCGGTAAATAACAAATTGTTTCGGTTCGCTTTTGGTATTTACCGAAATACCGAATTTTCTTAAATTTAATCAAATTAAACATAATAATATAATTAAATACAAAAATATTAGTTTTAAATTAAAGAAAATGTTAAATTGGGTATTCGGTATCAGTTCGGTAAAAAAAATCGGTAAACGGTTCGGTATTCGGTTTTTACCGAATTGTGAACACCCATATAAATAAGATATTCAGTCAGAATAGTAGTTTGATTAGAGATTTTTTAAAATGCATTTTAGGAATTCAAAATTAGAGATTCATGTCATTTTGCGTTGAAGAAGAAAATTCATAACGCGTTTTGATAATAGATTGTCAGAATGAGAATGAAAACGTTGGGGTGTTCTTTAAACGAATCTAAAATACATTTTAAAAATGATAAAGCATTCTGACAATGTAATCAGAACACGCACTAAGTAATGTTAAATAAAAAATTTATTTTTATTAAAACAATAAAATTTATAAAAATTTAAAATATATTTTGACATTTTTTTAAGAAAATACGTTTAATATAAATTATATAAATTTATTAATTTAAATTTATACTATAAAATAATATTAAATTTTGAAATAACATTATATCTAAATAAAATTACATGCAGTAGTAAGACTTTTAGCATATTTAATTATATGACTATTTGATTAATTAAAATAAATATTTTATTTTATTAAAAAAGGTCAATCGTCCGTAGTGATTTGTAATATATCATTAATATTTTACTTATTTTATTAAAATTGATGTTATTAAAAAATTATTTTTTTCTGACACCGCTACTTGTATCAAATTACTCATGTGTTCACACCCCGTCTGTCTTGGAGTCACGATCTTTTTTCAACTAGTACGATATTATCTATTTTAAGTCAAGTTTGTTTAAATAATGATTTACTCGAGTATTTTAAGATGTGGTATCTTTTATTTATACGCTATATAAATAAATAGATGTGTTTATAACGTATATACGCTATATACGTTCATATTTCCCATGTTAAAAATTTATTAATTTAAAAATGGAATTAATTTGAAAATAATAAAACTATATATTTATTATGATTATTATTATTATTTACACGCTCAAAACATCATAGTCTAATAATTAGATATATGGGAATCAATCACCATTCACACGCCCAATTCCAATTCCAACTCCCTTTTCACTTCAAAATCAATGTCATCTAATTGAAAGTGAAATGACCTGCACCCAATTAATTCCCAAAATACTTTCATCCATTAATTTAATTTATTATTATTATTTTAAAGACAAATTAGCAATGATTGGTTGAAGTTGGAGTCACATTATATTTAAATAAAAGTAGATTGTGCTTCTAATGTTTAAAATAGTGTAAATGTATGTCCCAACGTTTGTAAATTGAGTGAGAAACCCACAAAGTTTCAAAATCGTTCAAAAATGACCATAGAGTGAATAGTAACGATTTTCGTCTTTTTTATGTGTAAGTGGTTTGGATAATTTATGCGTTATTTTTAAAATTTTCAAAGTTTAGAGACATATGCATAACATCTTTCCAAGGTTAATAGGTCAAATATAAACTCTAGGGACGTTTAAAATATTAACCAGTATAACTGTCAAATATAAACGGTTTTGGAAGTTCAAGGGTCAACCATACAATTCTTAAACTTTGAGGGTACAATGTTAACAACATTTAAAAATTTGGAGGTTAACCGCGCACATTATATCAACTTCGTTGGTTTTGTATGCAATTTATAAATTAATATCTATCTAGGTTATCGACACCATGTATATCACTATCAGTATAACTACACATGTGTTCTAAAACTGAACCGGTGTGACCGGTTCATCCGGTTCGAACAATAACCAGTACGAAATCCAGTGTAGCTTGATCTGACTTACTTAATTTGTTAATTCTATATATCAATTCAAAATTTCATTTCGAAATAGATCCATACGATTATTTTATTAATTATTATATTTTATCAAAATAATATACTTCAAACTAATATTTATTTTATATATAAACACTAAAAAACTATAAAATCAATTATTTTTAATAATCATGCATAGCGTGATATTATAATCTACTAAACTTTTGTTTAATTACTTTTTATATTTATTGATATTGTTAGTTCGTTAGATAAACACTTGAAGAAAACAAATTAAAATATAATCCATATATTTCAAATATTTAAAAACACAAAAAATCAATTTTATTATATATAGTTTAATAAATTCTTGAAAAAGAAATATTTATAAATAGAATTTTTTGCCACAAACGTTTAAATACAACAGCTACGAAAAATAAAACAATCACATCAAATTATTCACATTTAATAAAATTAATCAAAGTATAATAAATATTCATTCAAATTAATATAAACTAAATAAATATAAAATATAAAATATTATCCAGATTAAACTAAAGATCATATGGACCAATCATATTTCAAAAATATTAATTAAAAATTATTATATATAAAAAATAAAATAAAAGCAAATAATATATATATATAATTTTAAAAAGTAATTAAGAGAAGAGAATACCTCTCTAGTTCTAGAATGGTTATATTAGTCAAACTTTTCACCTGATATAGATGTGATTAGAATCACTGTTTTAATTTCGGACAAAATTTCGTCCGAGATAACCGAAATTTTATTTATACCGGTGTTCACCGAGATGACCGAAATTCCGATATATTACCGATATATCCGGTATACCGGTGTATTGACCAAGACCGGTACAAGACCGGTAAGCCGGTATTCAAACATTGATTAGAATACCTTTTAAATTGGATGGATAACATATAAACTCCTTATAATTTTTATGATTTGATATTTTTTATTCCTAAAGTTTTTTAATTTTGATAAATATAATACTCATAATTTTTGAACTCAAAACCAGTAAGGATAAAAATAGACTAGACAAACTCATAGAAATAACTATAGCTCTAGTTTCAACTCCTCGTAGCTCGAAGGATATCCGTAGAACGTCTGAACTCTGTTTTGCATAAATAGCCACTGCAAAACTCTTATTTTGCCAAAATATCAATCTCAATATTTTTTTGTATGAGATATTATAGGGGTAAATGGGTATTTTGATAAAATTAATTTTTTGTAGTGAATGTTTTTTCAAAACAGCCTAGGAAAAGAGGCTATTTTGCATATATGCTCACTGCAAAATATAGCATTTGCATATATATCTATCTGCCTCTTTAACATCTCACCTGAAAAGTGGTGTGGATGGGTGTATATGCAAATACCCACTATTGCAGTGGGTATTTCAGCAATTCAGTGTAGGAAAAGAGAGGTTAGCGCAGAACTCGATTTGAAACTCTAACAATAGCTCAAGTTCTCGTACTTTGAATTTTTGCAATCTTAGTTCTAATACTTTATAAATTTGAAAAATTAATACTCAAAGTTTAATGTGTGTTGTACAATTGATGCACACATTTTGGTAACTAGTTTTGCCACACGCAAAACAATGGAAGTCAAATTATAATTTGAGATCAAATTTATCAAAATTAAGAAATTTGATTAGCAAATACATTGTTGTCTCAATTATAATATTCTTTTATCATATTATACAGGTTGTTATTAACATGAAACCATTATTGAATATGTAGAAAATACAATAAAAATATTTATAAAATTATACCACATAATAAAAAATATATTATTATATATCCATAGGATAACAACGAATTAACCATAAAACCGAATCACGGTATAAATCTTAATGCAGATTCTATATTATAATTTCTCTATCCTACATATTTTAGAATCTAATACTTCTCTTTCCTACATATTTTAAAACGGTTATTTTGGAATCATATATTCAATTACAATTAACCAAAACTAACTAAAATAACCACTTTTTAAAAAACCCAGACATTTAAAACACGTCAATCCTTCTGTAAAATATATTTTAATTTTGAAAATAATAATTTTTTAAACGAATTTTCATCCATTTTTAGCGGTAAACTTCTAAAAGAATAACGTGTTCTCGTAATAATGTATTAATTAAGTGTATGTTCTACATAAATTATATAATCATAATCAGAATTTATAATTAGAATACATAATCAGAATGTATAATTAGAATTTGCGTAGTATTCTGTGTAAATATATATTAAATTATAAAATATAAAAACGATCTGAATAAATATAGAAGGTGAATTTAATTATAATTTTAAAAATAATTATTTCTCTTTGTTATAAATATGAAATTATAATCTTATACTAAAATAATATTTATAAATAAAAAATAAATTAATAACATTTTTTATTAAAAATCATATAATAAAAAAAACAAATATATTGAAGACGATATATAATATCATCGAATAAGAAATTCAATAAGTGATAATATAAATGTTAAATTATAGAAAAAAAAATTCATTATTATAAAACGATGAAAATTTGATTTGAAAAAAATGTATATATATGATAAATAGAGTAGTGTTTCCCACTAGTCTCCAAACTTTATAATAATGTAAAGATGGTGTCCAAAAATTTGTAAATTGCATATAATGCCCTGAAGTTGATATAATGTGCGATGTTGGACACTATGTTTAAGAATTGTGTGGATGACCCCGAACTTCAAAAACCGTTTATATTGAACCATAATACTCGTTAATATTTTAAACGTCTCAATAGTTTGTATTAAACAATTAACATTGAAAATATGGAATTACTATGTCTTTAAATTTGAAAATTTTAAAAATAATGCACAAATTATCAAAACAACTTATACAAAAAATCGATACTATTTATTCGAGTGTCATTCTGGAACGATTTTGAAACTTCGAAGGATTCTCTTGCAATTCACAAGCTTTTAGAGCATCGCCTTTACACTATTTTAAACATCAAGTGCCAATACCATAATTTTCTCGTGAAAAATAATAAGTAGAATGTAATGTTTTCATAATGGTCCAGCGTTCCGTTTCGTTCCGGATCGATACGACCGGTATATATTTTTTAAAATTTTTTCCAGGTTGACCCGGAAACCCGGTATTGGGAGGTACTTGTCGAATTACCAGTGCCGCCTGGTTTTTGCCATACCGGCCAATATGAAAACATGGGCAGAATAGTGATATAAAAACATGGTTTCATAATCAAGTATGAACTGGATTATGCATTATAGTTGAAAAAATTGAATGCATATCAAAATTTATAATTAGAATTTAAAATAGATAGTGTTTTGTTTCAAAAACATATTATGCATTATATAATGCATAATTCGTTTTTATAAGTTGTGCAAAACACATCCTAAATGTGTCTTCTGATTCTATTGTCATTTTTAAAATGCATTTTGAATTCATTTACAGAACATCTCAATTTTTATTCTCATTTTACATTATATTCTTAAAACGCGTTATATTTTTTACTCTTTAATGCAAAATGAACATTCCCACATATTTTGAATTGTTAAAATGCATTCTAATGTTTTTCTGACCAAACTACCATCACCCAATATAAAGCATGTTCTTACAAATATTTGCATACTAGACGGTATTCCGGTACTTCAAATTTCAGACAGTAACGGTAATTTTTTAGCATCGTCAGATATCGGGTATTAGGATCAAATTCTTGATTTTTTTGGGTCCGATTCTAAAAACTAATTACGTATTATTTTTAAAAAAATAAAATAAATAAATTTGGTACCGATTGTACCGATCCGATAAGAAATTAAATAAATATTATTTTCTATAATTAGAATGACAAAATAGTACTTTAGTATTCATAATTTATTATCATTAATATTTTTACATAACATTATTCTTAATTAATTATTCATTATTTAACATCAATAACACTTAAACAGATTTATATTCTATAAATATATTTGACAATCAATTCTAAAAACACATTTACTTTATTATAATACATACAAAAAATACCATAAATATTCTATATTTAAAACAATTAGAAATACCTTAAAACAAATTTAATGATTGAATATGGTTAATTAATATTTATATTGACTTAAATTTAATAAATACTGTATTTATATAACAATTCGAGTCAATAAATAGAATACAATAAGGTTAACAAAAGACTACAGTATAACTTTATGTTCGGGAATATAAATTTATCTATAAGTGATTTAATATTTATTTATTTTTATATGATAATTAAATTTAGGTAATTCTAATCATATATTTTCATAAGACCATTCACAATCATATCCGTCCGGAAATTTAATTATTTCATCCACATCAGTTTTCTTTCTGTACAAATCATCGTTATTTGATTTTATAAATAACTTTTCTCTCATTCCTACAACAATATCAAGAAACTTATAATTTTTTAATAATATTTTTTACACATCAAATATCTTAGAATCATAATATTATCGATAAAACCGTTATATAAATTTATTATAAATATTTATATTTTATAATTATTTGAATTTTAATTTTTTAAGATTTTTTAATTTTTTTTTAAATAAAAGTTGATGAGAGAGAGTGTCCCGTCCTCTGGAATGATACAGTTTTGCTATGTTGGCCATCCAATCAGACTGGACGGTTATGCAACATCGACTCGTACGACCAACTCGGTGCGACTCGATACGACACGACTCGTCAATAGTATAAGAGTTAGATTTTCGACTCTGTAAGAGTATAAGAGTCAGATTTTCGACTCGATTCGAATTATTAAATAAAATAATATTAAATAAAAGCAAAATTAAAAAAAACAATTGTTAGAATTTGTAAAAAATTGCATAAAGTTAAGTTTAAAACTACAAATATTTATCAATTCATTATATAATAAGATTTAACTTATAAAAAACGAATATCGTTTGTCGATTCTACCATCTCCCAAAAAACAACCACTTTTTGATATATCATTGCTTGTACAAAGAATTCACAAGTAGATCGACAACATTAAAAAGTCGTGAAATCACATAAGATATGTTTCCGATGAATAAAAAATCATATTAATGAAGAAATCAAAATGATGTCATTTTGTGTCAAGTGTCAAGAGTCGGATCGAGTTGAAGAGTCCGACTCGACTCGACACGGGAAAATACGAAAAATTGAAGAGTCGATGCTGCATAGCTGGATTATCATGACTGGGGAAAGTCTAATTGAGGACGAGATACTCTCTCTCCTTCGGAAGGATACAGTTTTACCAAATTGGTGATCCAATTATATAAAATTAAATAAAAGGCGTAATTGATATCTCACCTATACTAAAGATGCACTGTCTGATAATTATATATTGACTTTATTTTTAAAATTAATAATTCATCATTGTCCGTATAAGTACAACATTAAATTATATTATTTATAATAATATTAAATTATGAAATGATTGAGGGATCCATTCCCAGTTGGATGACAACGTGGAAGCAAAAATTCCTTCATAATTTCTAAATTATTTAATATTACTTTCATTATATATGTGGTAGAATCAATTTGGTAGATTAGAAATATATTATATAATTTGATTAAATTATCGAATAAAATAAGAATTATAAATAAATATTTTATTTTATTTAATAAAACGATATAAAATATATTCATCACCACTTGTCGATTTTCGATGGGACCTGTTTTATTATATATTTAATTAAAATATTAAGATGACAAATTGCTAAATAAAATGAAATTTAAGATTTTAAATAGGTTGTGATTGTGATTTAAAATCACATTGATAATTAAAGAAGATAAATTAAATTTAGGTGTTTGAATTAATTATATTATAAGTCTATAAAAAGAGGAAGAAAAGACTGGAGCTTCTTCCACTTGAAGGTGCTGGCAGCCATTGTTGTGTTAAAAAAACCAGACCTTGAGAAATGCCTGAAATCTTCTGTTTAGAGCTCGTCATCATCTTCGTAACTCTCTTTACGGTATTGTTCATCTTACAGAGACGACGAAAAAGGACACGGAATCTCCCACCGGGAGAAAATGGGTGGCCGTTCATCGGCGAAACCATTGGTTACTTGAAACCGTATAAAGCGACAACTATCGGAACATTCATGGAAAATCATATAAAAAGGTAGTAGATTTACACATTAGACATCTATTTTGAGAGACCCAGATGTTAAAAGAAAGTATTTGGGTTACAGGTATGGGAAAATTTACAGGTCTCATTTGTTCGGAGAGCCGGCGATAGTGTCGGCGGATGCGGGTTTGAATAGATTTATATTACAGAACGAAGGGAAATTATTTGAATGTAGTTATCCAAGTAGTATTGGTGGAATTCTGGGTAAATGGTCGATGCTTGTTTTGGTAGGAGAAATGCATAGAGATATGAGGATGATTTCATTGAATTTTTTGAGTAATCACAGACTAAAATGTCATCTTCTTCGTGAGGTTGAAAAGCATGCTCTTCTTGTTCTTTCTTCTTGGACTGATAATTCTGTTGTTTCTTCTCAAGAAGAAGCTAAAAAGGTGTGGTTTTGTCTTGTATACTGTAATCAAAAGTCAAACCCATGATTCTTCATCATCTTCTTCACAGTTTACGTTCAATTTAATGGCGGAACATATAATGAGTCAAGAACCAGGGACTGAAGAAACTGAGCGGTTGAAGAAAGAATATATAACTTTTATGAAAGGAGTAGTTTCTCCTCCTTGGAATTTACCAGGAACTCCATACAGAAAAGCTTTAAAGGTATCAATTCAATTCTTATGAACTTTTCAATCTGATTCTTCTTGTTTTTGTTCTCTGCAACAGTCGCGTGCGACGATCCTGAGTTTTATAGAGGGAAAAATGGAGGAGAAAAAGAAAAATGGTGATGATAAAGAACAAGATTTACTCAGTTGGGTTATAAAGAACTCATCTCTATCAAAAGAACAGATACTTGACTTAGTTTTGAGCTTGCTTTTCGCCGGACATGAGACCTCGTCGGTGGCGATTACCCTCGCCGTTTACTTCCTCGAAAGTTGTCCCTCCGCCGTGGAGCAGCTCACAGTGAGCGTGTTAATTTAATTCATCTTTGGCGAAGAAGAAGAATTGATGACTAATTTGTGTAACAGGAAGAGCATATGGAGCTGAAACGGGGAGCAGGGGAGGAGGAGACGGTGGCGCTGAGCTGGGAAGATTACAAGAAAATGACATTCACACAATGCGTAAGAACTGTAAATCCCACCCTGAAACCTTTATTTCTTCTTCCTTTCTCATCGCCTCCGCCGGCGTCTTTGTTTTGCAGGTGATAAACGAGACTCTGAGACTTGGTAACGTCGTCAGATTTCTTCATAGAAAAGCTCTGAAGGACGTTAGCTATGGCGGTCCGTCTTCTTTAGAATTACAACCACGTTTTCAATCCCATCAATCAAATTACCAATTTAATTACTTTTCTTCATTTATTATATATTTTTAAATAAAAAAGGTTATGAAATTCCATGCGGATGGAAGGTGTTGCCTGTCATCTCAGCCGTTCATTTGGATGAATCTTATTTCGACGATCCATGCCGCTTCGATCCTTGGAGATGGCAGGTTTGTTTTTCTCTTCATTTCTTTTAATTATGGTAATTATATCTAATTAAATAAATAAAAAATTTGAGAAAATAGCGTTACTCAAAGTTATATTTTATTAATAAAATATTCATTCATCTTTATTTAAATATTTTAAACTCTAAAACTTTACATTAATCCCTAAATTTTCAAAATAGAGACAAATCCATCTCGATAATCCCAAGTTTTAGAATTAGTTTTGCCAAAAACTAATATTATACCATATAATTCTGATATTTAGATCATACTAATAAATATTAATTATTTTTTATACTATAGTGTGATATATTTTAATACAATGTAGAGTACTAACAATAATACTTTCATTTTGCTAAATAA
>RWGZ01001308.1:0-177025 GCA_009725065.1 Utricularia reniformis | reverse complement strand
GTATTGTATTCATTTATGCTGTAGAAGATATGAAGAAAGACAAATGATTCTTTAGAGAATGAATGATACAATGTTGAATAAAAAGATCAAGGAGAAGAAATTAACCAAGGCAGTTGAGGCGTACATCATCACTTTGGCTTTTCATGAGGATTTCAAGTGATAGTTGGAAAATCTTAGGGAAGTATACCACTAACCAATCAGTGGCACTACCATCCACGTATGTGCAATAAAGGAGTGATAAACGATACAAAACGAACAAAATCTCCCCCTGAATCTGATCACTAGATATCAAGAGAGATGTTTAGAAGTATGCTTGAGATTAACAACTTACTTAGACATTAGTTCACTAACTTGGACAACTGTAGGCCAGTAACAAGGCAGTATATGAGGGCATCTTTGTTTTTGATAGAGGTATACACATCAAAGTCATCATTCTCCAGAAGAACTCCAAAGCAGTGGAGCTGCAAAATAAGATATGGTATAATAACCAAGAAAACATTCATAACAATATTCGCAGCAATTCCATAACAGTTCCTGATTGCTTGGTAAATGAATAGGACAAATAGAAATATTCTAGTAACAAAAAAATGTTTCGGAATAAAACAAAAATGAAAGCTCAAAATTCATCATGTATTGGAGATCAGTAGGACAAGGAAATGCCAACATTAAATAAACATCACAGGCAAAGTTTAACAATATATCGTATTGAGCTGAAACTAAATAATTATCACTCAGCAGAAAATGCGGCTCTAAGATATTTCAGAACTCAGAACGCACTGGCACAACAGGCGACTCTTTGACATGCTCCAACAGTGAAAGGGAAAGGGATACATCTTCTTAAGTAATTAAGAAGTATCTCCCAAGTGCCCAAAAGTTGAAGGTAGTCTCCTTATTCTTAGAAATCCTTCCATTATGGAGACATTATCAAACCAAACATATAAGTTTGATGGTTTGTTAGCAGTAGAGATACTACCATGTAAAATTGACGACGGCTCCAAGCCAGAGATCCACTAGAAAGCACATCTGAAACCCTATCAACGAACTCCTTGTGAATATCCGAAATCCCATCGCCATTAGTGTTGAAGACATCGCATAGTCGATGAATCAGTTCGATGGTTTGTTTAGCAATAGGCTCATCATCGAAGTTGGACAATACATCGAGAACGGAAGAAATAAGTAAGTGAGAGTTCATAGAGAAAAGAGAATGGATGAAATTAGGCTGCGAAAGGGCCTGAGACAGCTGAGATAGAGCGTAGGAGACATGCACGGTAGGAGATCTTGGGTTTTTAAGGAGGTTCGACAGGCAGAGGAGGCATATGCCGCCGCCCTCTTCTGTATGGATTATGAAGTTGCTCTGATGGCGTTGGCCGCACGTCTCCGGCGCCTCCACGGCAGCATTGTTGGAATACATACGTGGAATTCACTTTCCTTCGGTGGCGGGAAATAAGTAGATGTATCATGGTAGTAAACGGTGGTATACCTATAGGTATATCAGTAAATATCGATTATAACCGATATATCGATATTCTGATATATCACCGATATACCACCGATATATAGGAAAAATAGTTCGTATCAGTTATAACCGGTATGAACGGTACCAATCGATTTAATTTTCTTAGATGTATCCCAATTTCTAGTAGGTGTGGTATATTAAACAAAGGTATAATTTAAAACTAATATAAATATGATTTATTTTAATGTTTTTGTATTTTAACATTA
Organism: Utricularia reniformis; assembly: GCA_009725065.1. NCBI lineage: Eukaryota > Viridiplantae > Streptophyta > Magnoliopsida > Lamiales > Lentibulariaceae > Utricularia > Utricularia reniformis. Next base: position 175,303 of record RWGZ01001308.1, on the reverse strand, counting down.
TTATATGGTACATACTATATTTATATTTGATTAAATAAAGGATATGAGTAAAAACACATGTTTAATGTATGGAAATAAGTTTTTTAGTCTATAGGGATTAATTATATTTTTTATGATTATAATAAATTAATAAAATAAAATATTCAAATAGATCCACTATATATCCATAAATTTAATCAAATGAAAAATGAATAGTAGAACATTTATATATAAAGTTCAATGTTTCTAAATTTTTATACACTCCTAATTACTAGAACGTGAACTCTCTCTTGTATATCCACCTTCATATAATAGTATAATACCACTAAAAGATACAATAGTCTCAAAATTTTTAATTTCCAAATCTCATTGCAAAAAATTAAAATGAAAAATGACGAGGATTTTCTGGTTGATATACAACAAAAATGAGAAGGAGAAGTGAGAACCTTTGGGTAACACGAAGACTAATTAGTGATATTAAGCAACCTAATAATTAGGAGGTTTGTGTGGGATTAATGGAAGCCGTAGATCTGGAATGGGAGTTTAATCCATCAACCGATAAGGGTGAGTTTACTAGGAGGGGCAGGGTTTCTCCCAAATTGGATCACCATAGGCTTCCCCTTGAACACATATCCATTTACTGCATTCTGCACAAACATACACCCAATGAAATGGCAATTGGCAATTGGCAATACAAGGGGCTAAGAATGGGAATGCATACCAGCGCATTACGAGCAAGATCAGTTGTTGGAAAAGTAACGAAGGCTTGGTCCCTCATTCTCCCTTCCTGAAAAACTATACTGTCAAATCAAATGTTTCTACTCTTGCGGGATTCATGCTGGTTTTTACCTGCATCAATTTCACACTAAGATTGGACTTTGCAGAATCAATGCTCCCGAAAAATGATCCTGTTTCACGAGAAGACAAGTCAATTCTGAAGATACAACGATAGCACCTGCTAATGCATTTACGTACCAAATATGAAGAAAAAGTCATCAAAAGCCACATCTTTTGCTAAATTCTTAATGTACAGCACACGACTCGGCTCTCCTGGAGTGTAGTTCTGTACACAAGTGGAAATTCAAATTTCAGCGGCAAAGAATGAACATGATCACGGTTGAGAAAGCACAGAATAGTTATATTATATACCTTGAACCTTGGAAGAGACAAGATTTCCTCGGGAGGAAGTTTTCCCGAGTTCAATTCTTGTATACTTGCGAAAGTCTTTTGATCTGAAGTTTCAGTAAATTCCTCTACATTTTCCCTAACAGAAACATCATCCTTCTGTTCAGGCTGACTCTGCTTCGAAGCTATTCTTATCTGCATGGATCATATTATCACAAAATAACAACTTTAAAGATGTTATGGTGAAAAGTATAAGGTAATGCCTGTAGGACAGGGTTCTTCTTTTTTATTATAGGTATCTCTTTTGACATTAGAGAAACTGATTTTAGCCCTACAGACTCATGATCCACATCTTTGTCAACAGCAGGACCAACAATCACTTGCCGCTTCATTCGCTTTGTCGCTCGCCCACAATCTCCTTCAATTTCCTAAATTTATATAAAACCCATTACATAAAAAAGTGACAATTTCCCTACAGTGCATATAGTGTAAATCTAAAAGAAAACGGAGTAAAAGTAAATGAAGCACTTCATTTCCAATCCCGTTCAAAATAGCAATTATAGTTTAAATGTAATGGCTAGAACATGAATAACACATTCGATAATCACCTCCTCAGAGGATTCAATTTGCGATTCATCACTAGATTGAGCTTCCATTTTGGTAGCCGCCAATTGCGGATGATGAGAGGTAGAACATGGAACTACTGGCAGAGCTGGTGTAGGAAGTGCTTTGCCAAATGGAGCAGGAATACTCATCTTGTTCATCAAGTGTAAAACCTACTTCATTAAACATACAGAAAAATGTGGTATTCAGCAGGATTTATCAGAAACTATAAACAATATATGATGATATAAGACTTAAAATGAGAATAATATAGGAGAAAAAAAGGCTGTGTAAGCCAAATTTATATCCCATGAAACGAATATTCACTAAATCAAATAAAAAAAATAAGCGCACAATCCTCATGAAGAATGTGCTATTGAAATCACTTCATAGTTGGATGTGGTAGCATATACGTAAATGTATGCTGCTCTTAAGACTAATAGATATGATTTTCTTCTTGGAAATTACAATGAAGAGCAAGAGGAAGCAGTCAGTTCCCTACCTGCGTATAGAAGCGAGGAACAGCAATAAGAGCATTCACAATATTGGTAAGAATGTGACCATCAGGTGGAGGGTAAGCATACTCAAGGTGCGGTGGAAATGGATACTCCACGCTGAGTTTTTTAGCTATGGGCTCACTTGCATGAATAGAGAATCCCGTTGAACTATCGCTAGCACATTTGGGGACTGAAGCTTCTTTCGTTGTCGAGTTGGGATCCTTTCTAATTCGCCCCTCACTTTCTTGATGGCTACTGTCAAGTTTGGCGGCTCTCTCGACAGACAAAACTTTGCCTAAAAACGGCATCCTATCATCACATTCAGAAAGTTAGAAAACTGGAGTTTCTGTGTTTATAAAATTTTACAGTCATACAAGAGAAATAGGATTTCATATGGGATACCCATGGAGTTGTTGGTGAGCTCGAGACGCCAACATGTCGTTGTTAAAATCAACAAAAGCACAATTTTTTACCCTACATGAAAGAAAACATTATCACTATCTCTAAAAATGGAAACTTCATCGTGTAGAGGAAGGAAAAAGAACTATTCAGACATTTTTAAAGATTTCTGAATCAAATATTCACAAGACACAATACCGTGATGAAGAAAAAACAGTACTTGGCAACAGAAAGGGAAGAAGGTAACCTTCCTTGAGACATATGCCGGACACAAACAGCGCCATAATGAGAGAAGAGTCTGGTAAGCACGTCAATCGGAATCGCCTCAGGGAGATGACGGACCAAGAGGGTAACCCCTGATTCTCCATTCTTATGCGGCAAGACTTCGGCCATTAAGCTAGCCCTAACACAAGAATTCTGAACACGATATGGTGCACCGCCAAAACCCTTAACAGAGTACGAAATGAAACTCCGAGTTCCTTGTCGAATAGAAAACAGGGCTCACAGAACTAGACAACTTAGACTAAATCGGAGTTTCAGGAGAAAAAGCCGACATTTTTCGCTGAAACAAGAAATAATTTTATTTGTTAGAAGACGAATCCCAACCGTGTCCTGGCCCAATCCGAGTCAGGCCCAGATTACCCAACTTAGTCCTGCTAAAGAAACTTGCTCATCAAACCTAGCAAAATAAAATAAGCGTCTTCAAATTCCTGGGAATTACTTCTTTTTTCCATAACGCTGCTGGGTGGTGATTCTGGATTTAACTGCATTGGTTTGTTTATGGGCATCTCTTCAGTCATGCACAAAATCTCGGCTAAGGCGATTTCTTCATCAATTAGGTGAGGCTTAAGCACTAAAGATTTATTTGAAATGTGTACTTGTCGATGGTTTTTACAATGNTTTCAGCTTCTTGGGGGGGGGGGGGTACCTGCAGGTCATAAGTGAAGAGCGAGGACTGAGCTTCAACAAAGTACAAATAGATATGCTTGGTTCTGCTAAGAAGGTGAACCTGAAGGAAGTTACCTAAAAAAGATTATACTTATATGAAGAAACACATTTATGTCTGGATCAGGTTACTGTTTCTGCTGATGAAACTGTAATTTTAGAGGGTGGTGGGGATAAGAAGTCAATCGAAGAAAGGTGTGAGCAGGTAAGAATTAGCACTTTCTCATGTTTTAGATGCATCATTCAGTACATAGATCAATATGTTTGTGCAGTTAAGATTCAGCATGGAGAATGGTTCTGCTATGTTTGATAGGGACAAGGCACAAGAAAGGTTATCAAAGTTGTTGGAGGGCGTTGCAATTCTCAAGGTTTAGCATATTTGTCGGTAAACCCTAAAGTGTTGTTGGCTAATATGATCATCCTTTTCTTTCATAGGTCGGAGGATCAACTGAAGCAGAAGTTAGTGAAAAGAAAGATCGAGTCACAGATAGTCTGAACGCCTGCAGAGCTGCTGTAGAGATGGGAATAGTACCAGGTTGGCCTCAATGTGAACCCCCATAAGGATAGGGATTGGCTTGAGAATTGTATTTGTTTCAGGGGGTGGCGTTGCGCTTCTTTATTCTACAAGAGTTGTTATAAATCTTCAACCTGAAAATGAGGATCAAAGGAGAGGAATTGAAATAATAAAAAGTGCTCTCAAGGTCAATTTTTTAAAATCCTCAATTAAATGCAATGCAATGCAGCACTGATTGTAAATGGTTGGATACAGGCACCGGCGTTTACTATAGCATCAAATGCTGGTGCTGATGGGGCGCTGGTTGTTGGCAAGCTATTGGAACAAGATGATCCAAATCATGGCTACGATGCTGCTAAAGGTATGTGTGATACTGCAACTACACTTGCCTTTCACCTTTTTTATAGTGTTTTCATGGAAAACAGGCGTGTATGTGGACATGGTGAAAGCTGGGATAATAGACCCTGTCAAAGTTATAAAAACAGCATTGCAAGAAGCACTAAGGTGGGATGGGGCATTATCCTCGTTTTCATATATAGCATTTATTGCTCTCTGATTTGTTCCATTCCACAGCGTCTCTTCGTTGTTAACTATTACAGAAGCTGTGGTTTTTGATGCTCAAGACAAAAATCCGCTCAAAAGCAGAATGCCAGATATGGATGCACTTGACTATTAGGACAAAAATTCAACGACCAGAGCTAGAATGAAAATGGTACACAAGACACTTGTGACATTGATTTAAGTTTTGTTTCTGCTGTTGCAAACAAATGGAATCTAACCTTATATTTGAGAATTTAACAGTTCTTCAACTGAATTTCTGTAGTTTGAGATTAGTTCCCTGCAAATGAGGGTAATATTCACGTTAATGGGAAATTAACATACCATTGACTCCCTATATAGTATATACCCACCTTCTCTGAGCCAGTAGATTGCTAGCTTCCTGCAAACTTCCATTTTGCCCCTTCACGGTCTGTCGCCAATGGAAGAAACAAATTACCATCAAACTCCAAGTGTATAGGAACAAAGTTAACTCGAATGATTTCTCCTTTTAAGACCAAAATTACCGTTGATTTTGTCTTTATCTCCCCAGAAATGGAATTCAGCAGCTGTTGGCACTTTTCGAACTGTGTATTCAACTCAGCAACCTTCCAACAAAAGAAACCACATTGAGATGATAAACATATCATTTTAAAAAAAACAATGCTAACCAAAACATCAGTTTGCTGATCCCTAGTCCCGTTTTCCGTTACATCAGCTAAATTCTCCACCAACTGCACTTTGAGAAAAAATACAATTAGCCCTACAAAGAAAGAGATGATTCATGGACAATAGTGCGGAGCAAATACATGGAGAAGGTGAAAGTGAGAAACGAGAGAGTGGTTCGGCTGATGCTGATGCTGATGCTGTTGCTGTAAACGCTGTTGTTGTTGCTGTTGCTGATGACTGAATTGCTGTTGTTGAGCGAACTGCTGTTGCTGGAGAAATAGATGGTCTTGATTTGAGGGAGTCGAAGACTTACTGTGAGACGATTGGATGCTGGGGTTCAAAGACCAGCCCCCTCCACCGAATTGCTCCATTCTTCTTCCCCCTTCCCAGGAATCACGCAGACAGAACGACGTAGTTTTGTCATAATGTGCTTATGATTATGCATTTAGGGCTTCATTGATTGAGCCATAATCTCGGCTCAATATCTGTCCCAAAACAGGCCCAGCCCATAAAAATATCAATATTAAATATTAATAGCTGTCAATATTTTGATTCGAGAGTACCCGCCATTTTATTCTTTAATCACCGAAATATATAATATACACATTCAGTCACAAAACTCTCAAATGTATTGATAGTGGAAACTCGAAAGAGTTAAATTGAAATTCCAACATATACAATTAGTTTTGTAATTTTGATTTGAATTATTATTTTCTATAATTAATTTTATCCATAATTTAATATCTAGCATATATAATGTTACTATTTACTTTTTTTCTTTTTTACTTTTGTGTGTTCTACTGTTCTTTACACATATTTGTTTTATTCAATTTAACACATCTTTATTTTATTCTATTTACTCAAAATTTATGTTATTTGTTCTCCCTTTCATTCTGGTTCAAGGTCTACTGTATTGTATCAGTTCTTCCTTTTTGTTCAAAAGTGTTTTATTGCTTGTGTGGTATATTACATATGCATTATCAACAGTAAAAAAATATTTTATCAAGTTCAAAACTTTTATATTATCTGGTTTAAAACAATGTTTCTAATTTCATTTTGATGAAAATATAGATCGTTTGATGCAATGCATTATTTATTAAGATCCAAAAATGAACATTTTAATATAATAAATTAAATATGAATTGATTATTTATAAATATTTTAGTCTTTTCTTTGTTAAAAATATATATCATGAATTTTTTTAACAAAATTATAACGCCTGAATTGATTCACTGGTTCAAGTTTTGATTTGGTTTTAGCTTAACTGAAACACAATTGATACTCCTAATAAATTGCATAAAATCCAACGAATAGTACAACATAGAAAATATCCAGTACCTAATAAATATGCAACTCCAACTGAATAATAAGTTATGTTAAGGGTTTGGGGGAATGTTTAACGTAGAATAGTGGAAAGGGGTTCCAGAAAGGAGAGGAAATAAAATACATAGACCACACTCAATGCATCAAGTCAAACAAAGCAAATAGAGGGAAAAAATGAGCAACATTCATTCAATCGAATAGGCAATGGATTCAGATGATACCTTAAACTACTGTTGCTTGCACTCAGGAGGGCGCTCTCCTGGTTGACCTTCTATGGCTTCCCTTGTTACATTTCTCTATACAAGACAGTGGGAATTAATACTTATGATGTCTCAAGTTGATACAATATATTACTTACCTTCGGCGCAGACGTCTGGAAGGGCAGCGAAAAAACACAAATCATGTCAGGAGCGCAAACGAAAACACAATTTTAAACATCTATTTGTTAAATGTATCATATTACTTTCACCTTCTTACTTTTGCCAACTTCTTCTTCTTCATCATCCTCATCTTCATCGTCATCATCTTCGTCGTCATCTTCATCAATGTCATCCTCATTACCATCATCATCATCTACCATGTCAATATCGTCACCTTCAGCAGCTTCTCCAGTAAACCAAGAAACAGCATGAGGGATGATCTTTTCTCGAATTGTTGAGCTTGTACAACACATCATAATGAATGTTTATGAGAGGTTTGCATATTCCTTAGGAATTTTTTAAAAAACTCACCCAATATCATAATCTTGCTCCATCAGATTTTGAAGTTCCTCGGCCTGCTCATATTTGATAAAAACAAAGCATTTAAACTAAACCCTCATCATATTCAGATACTCGAAATAACTTGGCAGGCATTTGCCTTCAATTAATTACCTCCTCTTCATCGATTTCATCTTCATCATCGGGAACCTCAGGTGGGCTAAAAAAGTTGAAAAAACTTTCACATTTTTCAGTCTTTATTATTGGCTTTGCATTCTTTGAACCCTTTTTTGGTTTTTTCTTCATGACCTTCTGAGTCAAGCATTTTCCTGGATTCCACTCGATCTGTGTCCTGAAAATACCAACGATTTATTATAGAAAAAAATTATATACAAATGAAAATAAGAGCTAGTATTGGAGAGATAGAGAAGTGGAGAACAAATTACCCTATTGCCTTCTCCAAAATGGGCTCATCTTCATCAATCATGTGATACGTTTTGGTAAGTACACTGTTCTTAAAGAAAGGGTTGGAATCAAAAAAGAACTCGATTTTAAAGCCCTTGGGATTGTCGATCCGAGAAGACTTGATATCCTTGAGATATTTTAGAGCCTCTTCATCGCGTTCGGTGATCTAAAAAGTCAATAATAATGGATATAAAGCAGCTAAAAAGATAGTGCTAATAAATATAAACCTCCTCAGCCAAAATTTCATTAGTCTTCATTGCTATCAACCAAAAGTCGGGCACACCTTTAGCTGTAATTGAGATGAGTCTACATTAGCTAAGCTAGAGAATACTAAAAAGATAACCAAAACATGATAAAAGAAACAACTTTAGTTTTACAGTTAAATAGATTTATAATGACGTAGTTGACAGCATTACCTTCATCAGTTTTAGCGTCCCCATATCCTGATGTATCAGTCACTCCTACTTCCACAACGCCATTCACAATTTCGTAACGCTAAAAAATATTTGGAAATGGGTCGGTCATTTGAAATATGAAATGTAAAATAAAACCAAAAAGAATAAACCGAGCACAAAAGATCAAGGTAGATATTTCATGGAAACATCATTACTTTTGTGTACAAGGGTTCATAAAGTTTCTGGTATTTAGCTTCAAGTGCAGCTTTCTCCACTTGAAATTTCGCCTCAAGTTCATTATATTGACCCTGAAAATAGAAGAGCACATAACATGAAATGAGCACCATATTCAAGGAGCCAAATTCAATGTGAATGAGTAAAGAAACACAAATCCAATTGTAAGCTCCAATATCATAACAAGAAAGTAATAGGAATCAGCATAATGCTTAACTAAGAAAAACACCAACCTGAATCTCTCTCAGGAACTCGACGCGTTTCCTAACATTAGGCGATAGATTCTCCAATGCATCCACGTGTTGGCCGGAAATATTCTGTAGCTTATCCTGCCAGCCAAAATAAATAATCGTAAATCAAGATAGGAAAATATTACAAATAACGAAAAAAGCACCTTGAGCGCATTAACTAAGCCAACACGATCTTCCGAAATTAAAGCTGCAGAATAAAATCAACCATTAACATATAAAATTAACATCTGGAGACCAGTCGGTATACTAGCTCAAAAACAGAACCTGCGGCGGCAGCAGGCAAAGAGGATTCGAGTTCGGACATTCCGAAATTGTTCTTGTTAGAATGACTCATGGTAGAAGGCAGTAACGAAAGATACACCAAATACCTAAAGGAAACCAAAGAGAAAGTATCCTATCGGTGGCGGAGCCGAGGAATATTCTAAACTCTCTCTCACGCAATGGGTAATGGGCCTTAACACGTATATGAAAGCCCAATGTTGTAAACCGGAACAAACTGGATACGCGAATTCCCCTTTTTCTAGTATTTCTGAATTCTGATACAATGTATTCTAACGTGGATCGAGTAATATGTTTTGTGGTATCAAGTCTCATATTTTCATAACGGTCGATATATCGATCGTACCGACGATATACCGATCCGGATTGAAACGATACATTGTACCGATATAAAATTATTGATCAAGTCACAACTCAATAGTTAATTAAGTAGGGATACACAAATTTGATTTTCACAAAACAATTTTATTTTATCTATTCTATTCTTTTTTATATCAATCTTTAATATCAAGATCTTGACATGGGTTATTAGCCGGTCTGAGATGTGATTCTACTTGAAACACAATGGATGACTGGAATGCTCTTTCAAATAGTTTTAGGGTTTTAGTGTTTTAGTCAATTTGATTCTCAAATATTCTAATTGAATCAACTATGATTCCATAATTTAGGGTTGTCAAAATCAATCTTCTTACATTTCCATATTTTGGAAAAGCTTATATTCAATATGTGTGGAAAATATGGTCTTTGATCTTTTTCTAAAAGGGACACCGGAACCAAATACAAACAAGTTGATTCATCAAATATCTAGAGCGGCTTAGTAAAAGAAGTGTTGGGTTGACACGATGCGGCTTAAAGATAAGTAGACCACATCCGAGAGGGATAGGCCTAAAGTATTAAGTATCTAGTCCGTCTCAACGCAGAACAAGAAATGGAGAATCTTCTCTAACTGAGTGGTCCCAACATGTTCTAAAATTATTCGAACTTAACGAGTTCAGAGGGTCATGATAAGGTATATGAGGCATGCGTGATCTAAAAAAACCAATGATCGTTATTACATGTACGCAATCATTTAGATATTTCCAGATTTTGCAGATCTAGTCCCTGATGGATGATATGAATAAAAGCTGCATAAATCATGTTCCAATCCTTGGGAAGATCCATAAATATAAGTTTGCTTGGATGTTGATGGGAACCGGAGAATCGAGTACCATGCGAATGCATTAGCTCATGCAGAAATGTCAGCCCAAAGACAAGAATAGACTCAAGCAGAGGAGATCGAGGTCAAAACCCCCATCAAATCAGGCCTAGTTCGAACAACTTATTGAACAAAACTGTGATAACTGAAAGCTATAAGTTGGATCGGTCTCGTCCACATCCGATCGGTCCTGCCATGTGGGTGTTGCCCTACTCCTAAGGAAATAATTAGGGATGTCAATGGGCGGGGTTTGGGCCGGGTTTGATCAAATCCACGCCCGCTCCACCACTCATCATTTCAAATCCATGTCCGCCCCAAATCCACGTTGGGTTTGAATATTCAAATCCGTGCCCTACCCTTGTGAATACCCGCCCCACGGCGAATAATCCAACCCACGTAAAATATTTTTTTTCATTTTGTCCCACAATATTTTTAAAATTTTCTTAAAAATATTCAAAATAAAAAGTAATACATATTGTAAAATAGATTGTTTTTATTTTTATAACTTATATTTATAAACATATCGAACTTTAAAATAATGTAAATAAATATGGGTGACATTTACTGTTTATCCTAATTATTTTGTAATAAATTAATTTTCATCATATATGTTTCTTGGAATGAAAGAGGATATAAATGTATTATTTTTTATTCAATTTTAGTCATCACCGTTAAATAGTCCGTCAAATTGAAACACAGAGTGTTGTTGTCTTCTCTTTTCTATNAACCCGATATCCCGAACAGGGTCAGGGCCGGCCTGGGCCATGGCGGCCCAGGCAAGTGAGCCGAACTTGGAGGCCCAGATCAGCAGAGGGCCTATTTATATCGCTTGACCCGATCGGTCACATTTAGCGATCGGTCCCGAGCCGTGGGGCCCAGCTCCCCACATACGCCCAGACCGATCGGTCCATTTCTTGCAGGTGCTACTTCGGGCCATCCTCATGCGTCATATGCGCCAAAAACCCGCGACAAACTGGTCAGTAGCGTGGGTTGGCAATAGATGTAAGCCGCTAGAAGCCAAAGAGTAGCCGGCTGGCAGCGCCGAAAGGACCGGCGCCATGCAGCTACAGGGGGTATTTCCGGCGGCTGTTTCGCCTGACATTAGCCGACCTAGTAGCAAAGGACATGTGCAAAACGACACCCTACTGTACATAGTACAGTAGCAGTATAAAAAGGACACAGATGGAAGGAGAAGGTCAGATTCATTCTAGGATTTTGATCTGGTTTTCTCCAGGAAGCTTAAGCTTGGCAGAGCACTCTCGATTTATTTTTGATTGTCTTCCCTCTCCTTGTTGTGAATCATAACATGTATTGTACAATGACTAATTTGATTAGTGAACGGGCTGAGGGCATTTCTTTTAGCCCTTAGCCAAGTGGTTTTTTCCTCGATTCCGAGGTTTTCCACTCTAAAAACCTGTTTGCCTTCTTTGCCTTAGAATCATCAACCTTCTCCACATTTAAATAAATAACAACCGAGTTCGTCTTGTAGCGAACCGGTCGACTGTTGACACCCCCGGTTTTCGAACCACAACAGTTTGGCGCCGTCCGTGGGGATCGAACCCACGGCCACGAGGTTAAAAGCCTTTTGGCTTGAAGAACGCCGGAGCAACATACCAAAGGCTAGTCAACAAGATCTTTAGGGAGTTGATAGGCCATATTATGGAAGTGTATGTTGATGATATGATTGTCAAGTCAATGAATGATGAAGACCATATTCCCTACTTGTCTCGCTGTTTCGAAGTATGCCGCAAATATAAACTCAAACGGAATCCAAACAAATGTTGCTTCGGGATTCGAAGTGGCAAGTTTCTTGGATATTACGTTTCTGAGAAAGGCATTGAGGTCAATCCGGAGAAAGTCCAAGCTATTGTGGACATGCAACCTCCAAGAAACAAGCGAGAATTCCAAAGGCTGACTGGCTGCTTGGCGGCACTGAGCAGGTTCATTTCAAGATCTACTGATCGGGCTTTACCCTTTTTCAGGACATTGAGAAAGGCCAGCCATCTTGGCTGGACCGAGGATTGCGATCGGGCGTTTTCCGACTTGAAGACTTATCTGAGCACTCCTCCGGTCATGGTGAGCCCGACGTGTCATGAACCCTTAGGATTGTATCTGGCCGTGTCGGAAGCCGCAGTCAGCGCAGCGCTGGTAACCATCGGGGATGATATTCATCGGCNGGCCTCAGTAAGTTTGAGGCAGTCCCTTCCACCTACCACATGATGCTCAAGTTCCCCTCCACTCACGGAGTGATTTCTGTCAAAGGGGACCAAAAAGTAGCAAGACAGTGCTACATGAGCTCGTGCCGCACATTGGCACCTATCAAGAGAGCTCGGGTGGATTTGCTCGAAGAGCCCCCGCACCCGAGGCAAGCTATGGAACCCGTGGGGTTCAAGACGATCAACTTGGTGGAGGATGATTCCACCAAGGTCACACGCATCGGGGCACATCTGGCCCCGATCTTTGAGGAAGAACTGGTCCAATTGCTAAGGAGCAATGTGGACATCTTCGCCTGGACCCCGGACGATGTTCCGGGGATTGATCGGTCCGAGTGTGAACATCGGATCAACACCGAACCCGAAATCAAGCCGATAAGGCAAAAAAGGAGACGCTATTCTCCTGAGAAGATTGAGATCATCCGGGCAGAGGTGAACAAGCTGCTGCGGTCGGGCTTCATCAGGGAGATCCATTACACTGAATGGGTGGCAAACCCAGTAGTGGTCTCCAAGGCGGACGGGAAGTGGAGGATGTGCGTGGATTTCACCGACGTCAACAAAAGTTGCGAGTCGGACCCGTTCCCGTTGCCGCACATTGACCGGTTGGTGGACGCTGTGGCCGGCAGCACCATGATGAGTACCATGGATGCTTATTCCGGGTACCACCAGATCTTCCTTGTTAAAGAGGATCAAAAGAAGTCATCATTCATGACAGAAGACGGTGTTTACTGCTACGAAGTTATGCCTTTTGGCTTGAAGAACGCCGGAGCAACATACCAAAGGCTAGTCAACAAGATCTTTAGGGAGTTGATAGGCCATATTATGGAAGTGTATGTTGATGATATGATTGTCAAGTCAATGAATGATGAAGACTATATTCCATACTTGTCTCGCTGTTTCGAAGTATGCCGCAAATATAAACTCAAACTGAATCCAAACAAGTGTTGCTTCGGGATTCTAAGTGGCAAGTTTCTGGGATATTACGTTTCTGATAAAGGCATTGAGGTCAATCCGGAGAAAGTCCAAGCTATTGTGGACATGCAACCTCCAAGAAACAAGCGAGAATTCCAAAGGCTGACTAGCCGCTTGGCGGCACTGAGCAGGTTCATTTCAAGATCTACTGATCGGGATTTACCATTTTTCAGGACATTGAGAAAGGCCAGCCACCTTGGCTGGACTGAGGATTGCGATCGGGCGTTTTCCGACTTGAAGACATATCTGAGCACTCCTCCTGTCATGGTGAGCCCGACGTGTCATGAACTCTTAGGATTGTATCTGGCCGTGTCGGAAGCCGCAGTCAGCGTAGCCCTGGTAACCATCGGGGATGATATTCATCGGCCCGTTTACTACGTTAGCCATTCCTTGGTACCAGCTGAAACAAGATACACAACCCTGGAGAAATTCATGTTGGTCTTGCAGAAAGCGATAGCAAAGCTTAAGCATTACTTCGAAGGCCGCAAGGTGTATGTGTATACCGATCAGCCTTTAAAGGAGGTATTGAGCCAGGCAGATTCAAACGAGAGGTTGGCTAAATGGAAGATCAAGATCAGCTCCATGTACCTGGAATTCGTTCCCCGAAGGGCCATCAAAGCTCGAGTCCTTGCGGATTTCGTGGTCGAGATGACCCGATCGCTTATATTCTTAAACCAAGAGGACGACCGGTGGGTGATATACGTTGATGGATCAACCTTCGGAGGCAGAGGAGCGGGCATCACCCTCACTACACTTCAGGGCGACGTAATCCACTCAGCGGTTAAGTTCTCGTTCTCTGGGACGAACAACGTGGTGGAATACGAAGCCGTATTTTCGGGGATGACCCTAGCTCAAAGGATGGGAGTTTGTAAGGTGCGAATGTTCTCAGACTCCAATCTGGTGGTGGAGCAATTCGCAGGGAGATTCGAGCTGCATGAGTCAACCATGAAATTATATCATGCAAAGGTCTTGGAGTTGGCAAAGAGGTTCCGGGAGTTCTCACTCGACCACGTGCCTAGAGAACAAAACAAGGTGGCTGATGCATTAGCCAGACTGGCTGCAGGCTTACCAGAAATCGGACCAGGCACGGTATCGGTCCATATTCAGGATAGACCTTCGGTCGATATCCCGGTGACCGAACAGTCATTTGATGAGGTGGGAGCCCTGTGCCACGAACTCCAAGATTTAAAGATCAACGTCATTGGCCCCCTAGAAGCTGCCACGTGGATGACCCCCTTTGTCAAATACTTGACCAACGGTCATCTACCAGACGATGCATCAGAAGTCAGGAAGATTGAAACCCGGTCGACACGATACGTTCTCAACGAAGGGAACCTATTCAAGAAAAGCTTTGAGGGACCGCTCTTGCGATGCATATCCCCTCTGGAGGCTGAAGCCGTCATGACGTATGTTCATGAGGGGATATGCGTAATACATTCTGGAGCCCGATCCCTATATCATCGTATCATGAGAGCTGGTTATTTCTGGCCAACGCTCCTTGAGGATGCAAAGAAGTACACAAGACGCTGCGCTGTTTGCCAACATCATTCTCCAGTCCCTCGATTGCCAGGGGCACCTTTATCGATGACCCCACTCCCCTATCCATTTGATAGGTGGAGAATTGATATCTTGGGATCGTTCCTCCGATCGGTCCAGCAGCGCAAGTTTTGAATAGTGGCAGTAGAGTACTACACAAAGTGGATCGAGGCCGAAGCAGTTGCTACCATTTCTGAAAAGGTGGTGAAGCACTTCCTGTGGAGGAACATCATAAGCCGTTTCGGGGTACCTCGAGCTTTTGTATCTGACAATGGACTTCAATTCCGCGGTAAAGCCGTTCGGGATCTTTGCATTAAACTGGGTATCGCTCAACATTTCTCATCGGTGGCCCACCCGCTGACCAACGGTCTCACTGAGGTCTCCAACAAAGTTATCCTGAAGGGGTTGAAAACCAAATTGGAGGATTTAGGGGGGAATTGGCCCGATCACATCTACTATGGGCTTATCGCACCACACCCCGCTCAACGACCCAGGAATCTCCATTTTCTTTGGTGTATGGAACTGAAGCGGTTAGTCCAGTGGAGGTAGCCATAAGATCCCCTCGGATAACCCAGTATGATGAGCATTTGAATAATGAGCGAAGATCTCTGGATTTGGAGATGATCGAAGAGAAGAGAAACGCCATTTATGCACGCATGTGTGCCTATCAAAGAACAATGGAGCGAGCTCACAACAAACGAGTTGTGCCCAGGGAATTCTCAGAAGGCGACTTCGTTCTCAGGAACGTAAGGGTTCAGAGAAATGTGGGGAAGCTGGACAGAAATTGGGAGGGGCCCTATCGGGTCAAGAAGAACCTGGGTGCTGGGGCTTATAAGCACGAAGATTTAGATGGTGATGAGATCCCCCGAACCTGGAATGTACTGAACTTAAGACGTTATTTCATATAAAGCGTTTGACTTATATGGTAATTCTGAACTTTAAAACGTTTCATAAGCTTGAATGAGTTTGCAAATGAATGCAATACAAAATATTTCTAGCTATGAGGGACCGATCTTGGAGTTGGACTTTCTGGACGAGTTTGGACTGGTGACTGTAGCGATCATCCCCAAGGCTCCCAAGTTGTGTGACCGCTCTGACAAGTCAGTTGCTTCCACGCTTGCCGAGTGCTTTGATGAATCGTATACTCCCAGAACTCACTACGAACTCAATTTCCTTGGCCAAACGGCACTCATCACTTAGAGATAGCCCTTGCTTCATTAAACTTAATCCACAGCTAGAAACCAGGACAGAATTAACCGGTTAAGTGCGAGCCAGAGCCCGTCTTGGGACTATCTTAAGAACCGGGGCTTTGGCTAAGAACATGCCACGGGACTCATGAAGAACCATGGCACTGCGCCAGAATCTCGGCATTCCATTGGACGGACTCAAGTGGGATCTTACGGTATTGTTGGGGCTTTCCTAGCTTAATAAACTGGGTGAGGTTCAAAGTTATTTGGCAAAGACCGTTCGGGCCACACTTTGCTTAAGCCCCGACCTTACACTTGGAGTTATTTCAGTAAATTTTATGGAAGAAGAAAAACTGTGCGCAAAGTGAAATTTACAAGTGAAATGGGACAAAGGAAATATTCTTATTATGAGAGCTGGAGTTTACAAAAACAACAAGGAAGAACAGGAAGTTATGTCCTAATCTATCTGTCCTTCTTCCTTGTCTGCTCCACCGGACTTATCTGCAATCCAGGCCTTGAGATCCTCCAGCTTTTTCCCCCTTTCTTCAACTATCTCGTTGACCGATCTCTCCATCAGATCAAAAAGTGGATAGTTGGGATCTGTCTCTAGCGGGGGTTCGTCCAGTTCGGGGATCTCACAGAAGTTGCCGTCCTTGGTCAGCGGGTCAAGTGTCTCCCAACGTTCGTCTTCGGGATCCAGACCAAACTTATTAACTATTTGGTCTTTCATGTTGTCCATGTATTGGGAGACGTTCGGCCCAAAGACATTTGCCGCTAGAGCAAACATCAATGGCGATCGGGCAAAACCCAATAGGGCTTCCCGAACCGCGCTTTCCGTTGACCCTTGGACTCTGGCTAGATCTTCTTTGAGCACTTCCCGCTCTTCTTTCAGGGCCGTCTTCTCATCTTAGGATTGCAGAAGGAGCCTGTTACTCTCGTCAGACAGCTCTTGTATCTGACGCTCCAGCTCTAAAACTCGGGCCGTGGCGGAGTTTGCTGCTGCTTGGGCCTCCCCCGCCTTTGAGGCAGCCAAGGACAACTCTGTGCCCGCTCCAAGCAGCTCCCCGTTCAAACGGTCCCGATCGGCTCGGACCGCCTCCAGGTCTTTTTGCTTGATCTCAACTTGCCGTCGAGCTAGGGCAAGTTGGCTCTCCAACTCTTCAGTGGCCGAAGAGGCGCTTCGGCTGAGTTGGACGGCAGAGGCCAGATCAAGGGCCCTTCTATGAGACTGCAACAACCGAGCGGGATTAAAACATGTACCCGATCATGGACTTAAGATAAAATCAACTTACCACAGCTTGGGATTCTAGATAGGCGGACACCAAGCTGGGGATGGAGCCATCAATACCGGGCGGGTTTTTCTTTCCCAAAAGCCGGTACTCCTCAAGCATGGCATCCTTCCATGATGGGGGAACCCTCTTCGGTCCCCGAGCCTTGAAGACGGAGGTCACCATCTCCTGGATCGCCCCGCGAATGGCCTCCGGATCGGACGAGGACGGAGCCGGTTTATCTCCGATGGTGACCCCTTTTGTGGGGATCGGGGCTGCGGGCCTGTTGACAGTTGACCGCAGCCTTTTGTACTGCTTCGGGGCCTCTTCTTCGGGGCCCCGCTTGCTTGTTGACGCAGAGGCCGATGGTCTCTGCGCCCTATCCCCTAAACTGGACGAGGGGCGGACATCCTCCACCTGAATCGACCCCTGCAGCAATAACCGCACGACGTTACGATCCAGAGGGGAATTATTCCCGATCCTATACATGGCAGGAAGGCCTAATGATCGTATCCTCTTAGATATAACCTCGTCCACCTCATCCATGGATCGGGGCTCGGGTACGTGGCTGCTGGAACTTCCTGACGACCTTGATGGCCCGATCGCCACACGAGGTTTGGACTTTGTGGCCTGCATATGGGCCTCCCTTTTGGCTTTTGACGCAGCAGCCACAGCAGCTAATCGGTTCGCGGACATGGTGTCAGTAGAATCTGCAAAAAGAAAATAATGAGGATCAGGAAGTATGAATTGGAAAGGGCCAAGTCGTACCCGAGTCTTCTGACTCAGACGAGTCAGAGCTGGAGGAAAAACCCTTCGGGGCAGGGGCCCCTTTCCTTCCTGCTACCCCGATCTCTATTAGCTTCTTCTCCAGAAGGATGTCAATTCTCTTCAGACGCCGTTCGGGAGGAGGAAGCATTGCCAAAGTATCGGCAATATCGGGGTGGGAAGGATTGAACCTGGTTCGGTCCAACTTCCCAATGTTCGGGTGCGTTGTTAGGAAGGTAACTTTCAGCAAGTCCTCCCTCGGGATGTCTATCCAAACATAGCAAGATTCCCATTCATGTAGGGAATCTTCCTTGTCAACGATAACACAATCCTTCGTTCGGGTAGCTATGTAATATAGCTTGCGACCCCCTAACAACCTTCGGCCAACACGGGACCCTACCACGAACAGATTGAAAAAATGCGTGAGGGTTGGTTCTACCCTCTGTTTATGGCAATAAAAAATAAAGGCGATAATGTACACATAACTGCCCGAAAAAAGAGCGAAAGTCGGGCAGTGGATTTCCCTAAGAACGGCTGCGACGAAAGGATGCAGGGGGAATCGCAGGCTCGATCTGAGGGAAGCGTAACTAACGGTAATGGCGCTAGCCGGAACGTTCATCTCAGCGGGAAGGAAGCACGGAACGTCTTCCCTCCCCCTCCAGATGGGGTAATGGGGTGGAATGGAAAACTTAGTTCTAAAGGCCTCAAGGTCCATGGAATTAATGTCAGGGTATCTAGACCTACGGGGTGCCATGGAGAATTACCTTGAGGATTGCAATGAAATTTGGAAATGAGCAACGTTTGAGCGAGAATCGCCGGGGATTTCAAAGTCTGGGCAGTTGGTTGCGGATAGTGATAATAGATGCGCAAAGGAAAAATCCTGACTTTTATATAGCGTACTGCCCAATCACAGGATGACACGTCATCTCTGCAGGCGGCTGCAGTCTGACAGTCTGCCCCCCCTTTGGAATATGAAAAGGCGTTAGATGCTGCAGAACCTAAAATTACGCCCCTGCCATTCTACTATTCTGGATTTCAAATTCAAAAATTCATTTCAGGAAATCTCTAAGTGCTGGATCGGTCCGCAGGGACGCCATTACGATCGGTTCGGGTACCAGTTTCCGAAGTTGTGATCGGGCACAATGGCGCAGACGATCTCGATTATTGATCGAACCCCGGTCACCACCAAGGTGGCCACGGAGTCCAAGGGGCTAGTGATGAGATCATCGGAACCCGATACCCCGAACAGGGTCAGGGNTTTGGAATATGAAAAGACGTTAGCAGCTGCAGAGCCTAAAATTACGCCCCTGCCATTCTACTATTCTGGATTTCAAATTCAAAAATCCACTTCAGGAAATCTCTAAGTGCTGGATCGGTCCACAGTGACGTCATATGCGATCGGTTCGGGTACGAGTTTCCGAAGTTGTGATCGGGCACATGTGCGCAAACGATCTCGATTATTGGTCGAACCCCGATCGCCACCAAGGTGGCGACGAAGTCCGAGGGGCTAGTGATGAGGTCATCGGAACCCGATATCCCGAACAGGGTCAGGACTGGCTTGGGCCATGGCGGCCCAGGCAAGTGAGCCGAACTTGGAGGCCCAGATCAGCAGAGGGCCTATTTATATCACTTGGCCCGATCAGTCACATTTAGCGATCGGTCACGAGCCGTGGGGCCCAGCTCCCCACGTACGCCCAGACCGATCGGTCCATTTCTTGCAGGCGCTACTTCGGGCCATCCTCATGCGTCATATGCTACAAAAACCCGCGACAAACTGGTCAGTAGCGTGGTTTGGCAATAGATGTAAGCCGCTAGAAGCCAAAGAGTAACCGGCTGGCAGCGCCGAAAGGACCGGCGCCATGCAGTTACAGGGGCTATCCCGGCGGCTGTTTCGCCTGACGTTAGCCGACCTAGTAGCAAAGGACAAGCGCAAAAGGACACCCTACTGTACATAGTACAGTGGTAGTATAAAAAGGACACAGAAGGAAGGAAAAGGGGATTCCGATTTTGGTTTTCTCCAAGAAGCTAGAGCTTTACCACTTACTCTCGATTTATTTTCGATTATCTTCCCTCTCTTTGTGGTCAATCCAAAACATGTATTGTACAATGATGAATTTGATTAATGAACAGGCTGAGGGCACTTCTTTCAGCCCTTAGCCAAGTGGTTTTTTCCTCGACTCCGAGGTTTTCCACTCTAAAAATCTGTTTGCCTCTTTTACCTTTGAATCATCAACCTTCTCCACACTTAAATAAATAACAACCGAGTTCGTCCTGCAACGAACCGGTCGACTGTTGACACCCCCGGTTTTCGAACCACAACAGATTAGTTACAATATTATTTGTGATAAGTATAAGTCAATTCGCGTTAGGTTAAATCGAGCTCCCAATATGGTCAATTTACATTAAATCGAGCACCGAAAATTGTATTTTTTTACAAATCTATTTATGCTAAATCAAGTTGCGTTTGTTTAAGGAGAATTGAATAAAAATCTCAATTCTCCCATGATGAGGTCCATTCGATGGACTCTAAAATTTAGGAAATAAGAATCATCAAAGTAATAAAGTGATATTGTTGATGGGATCAAAGTTGTAGGTTATAAAGTCTTTCGCTTCTTACAAACTTAAAGTGAGTTTGACGAGGTCAAGTGACACGTGAGTTTTAAGGAAATTGATGACAATTATTACATGTATTAAATCATGGTAGGCACTACCAGTTTTCAAAGATCTAATGGTCATTAGTGGCGATCAATAAGGAATGAGTAAGAAACATTATAGTGCTTTAGATGATCTTTAAATACAAGATCGCGACGAATGGAAATGATTGATTTCTCTTTAATTTATCTTTAGATTTCCTTAATTAATTCTCTTATTTCACTAGATTCTTCTACTCTTGTAAGTTAATCCTTTTTCCATAAGTGACTCCGGTTCTAACTCGATCGCCTCAGTTCTGTTCTCGACCGATTATCTCTTGTAATGATCTACCGAGCAATTCCTGGATTGCCTGAGTTCGGTCTTCAATCGATTGCCTCCATTTCATATTCTCAGACTGGTTCCTTGTCACGTCTGGTACTGCGTGCTCGATCTACAATTCTACCGATCGTTATCAAAGTGTGTCTGATTGACAACAATAGAAATCTTCACAATTAACAGAATCAACCACCAATAAGAATAAAACGAGAAAATGACGTCTTTGTTCCTCAAAGTTTTGTTAATTTGAAAAATTTGGTCTCCATAGTTTAAAACAACAGATTTAGTCCCTAAACTTTAATGTTTTAGCATTTTTGGTCCTCGAGTATGCATAATTTAACAAATAACATCCTCAAAATAGCAAAACCGATTTATGATCGTTAATGTTGGCGAAACCAATCCTCAAACATTTCACATAGTAAAAAATATAGTCCACATATTTTGTTGATTTGACAAAATTAGTCCACAAATTTTCATCGTTAGTGACCCGAAAAAAAATTATATAAAAAACATTATTTGTACCAAGTGGTATACAGGCGGGTACAAGTCATACCGGTCTGGAATGGAATTTCGGACCGATATGAAAACATTGCTCCAAAAGTCATGTTTTCATACTTACCGATATACCGTACGACAACCGAATGACATCGGTATTCCATGTTTTCATACCGGTCGTTACGGCAAAAATTAAGCGGCATCGGTATTATGACAAGTATTGCCCAATAACGGGTTTTCAAGTCAGAACACGGGTTTTTCTGGATTCGACCTGGAGAAATAAAAAAATATTTTTAAAAATAATTTTTGGTACATGCCAAACCGGTAATAACGGTTTGGATTAGAACGGAATTCCAGACTCGTATGAAAACATTGCATATATTTTGACCAATATCGCTCGATAAATGGTTTTCGGGTCGGAACATGGGTTTTTCCTGACCCTAAAACATTTTTTAAAAAATGTGATTTTTTTAAAAAAATATATTTTTGTACGTTGCGATATTCCATCCGTACCACTCATACTGGTTCGATCCGGAACGGAATTTCATATTGATATAACAGTCGGTAACGTGGGGTTTTTCGGGTTCAATCTGAAAAAAATTATTTTTTTTGAAAGAAAAACTTTTTTTAATGTACTGATTGGTATACCAATCGTACCAGTCATATCGGTCCGGAACAGAATTCTAGACCGATATTTTTGAATGCAACAATGTTGTCATTCACTTATGAAATCAATAGTTATCAAGTTTACGAGTCAACACTTCAAAGTTAGCATGTACTATGTTTAATTGTAATATGTTCGATCGAAAATTTACAAATCAGATCTAAGAGTAAATTTGTTTGGTGGATCAACACTTGAAGCATCGCAAAAATCAAATTTGTAGATGTGCTTGTTCAATTTTTTTTTTTTTTCATGGGGAATAAATTTGATAAATTATTCAAACTTTGAGGACCAAGTTAGCCATTGAAAAATTTGAGTACTAAAATTATCACGATTTTCAAACTTTGTGAGCCATTAACGGCGTTAGGGAGTAAATTTCCAAAATTTTGAAATTCTAATGACAAAAATTGGTTATTTTGAGATGGATGATCTCAATTGCCAAAAATTAAAACTTTTGAAATTAATTATGGCAAATAAACAAAAGTTTGTCAACTGATTTTACCAAAAAAATAATAATTTGAGAACCGGTTTTGTCTATATCAAATTTTGGGATCAAAACTTGTAAAACACCAAATTAGAGAAACCAAAATGCCTTCGGCCCAAATAAAACACATCAAAACCTGCTGCCTTTTCTATTTCATTTCATTTGCATGAATAAATAGTAAATTAATTTGTTGATTTAAGTGTCTAATGATCATTATAACTCAATACTTGTTCATTAACACTCAATCAATCCCTCTAACTTGCAATTCATTCCTAAAATTTACATATAAGATGTAATTGTTTAGAGTTGTTCCTATTCAGTGAATTACACATGGCTTAGGGAATTTGCTGGCTCCAATCGCGCACTTCCAGCTGTGATTTTGTCTTAACATATTTGGGATTCTTATTTTATTATTGAATTTATCATATTTGTGTTTTGTTATTACATCCACATAAAATCAAACACAGGGTGATGGTTTATATTGATTTCAATGGGAAAGAATCTACGGTGGCAACCTATCACGATGCAGATACAGATCTTCTCAAGATAAGGTTTTTCGTTCCAACACTTGTATAAATAAATACCTTATTCCACTCCCCTTTATAACTCACTCATAGCAACACAGCACCAATAATAGTCTTCTCTTCTCTTTCAGAGCTCAGAATTCCTCTTCAATGGCGACAGCAACAATAGCACTTTCCTCCCCGTCTTTCGCCGGCCAGGCGGTGACGCAATCACCTTCAACTCCAGAGCTTAATGTAAAAGGAAGAATCTCTATGAGGAAAACCGCTTCAAAGCCCAAATCTACTCCTTCAGGCAGCCCATGGTACGGTCCAGATCGTGTTAAGTATTTGGGACCATTCTCCGGTGAGTCACCGAGCTACCTAACAGGAGAATTCCCCGGTGACTACGGCTGGGACACTGCTGGCCTCTCTGCTGACCCTGAAACCTTCGCTAAGAACCGTGAATTGGAAGTGATTCACTCCAGATGGGCTATGCTCGGTGCTCTCGGATGTGTCTTCCCTGAGCTTTTAGCAAGGAACGGTGTTAAATTCGGCGAGGCTGTCTGGTTCAAAGCTGGCTCACAGATCTTCAGTGAAGGTGGCCTTGATTATTTGGGTAACCCAAGCTTGGTTCACGCTCAGAGCATCTTGGCTATTTGGGCTACACAAGTTATTCTCATGGGTGCTGTTGAAGGTTACCGTGTCGCCGGAGGACCACTAGGAGAAGTTGTAGACCCAATTTATCCCGGCGGTAGCTTTGATCCGTTGGGATTGGCTGATGATCCTGAAGCATTTTCTGAACTGAAAGTGAAGGAGCTTAAGAATGGGAGATTAGCAATGTTCTCCATGTTTGGGTTCTTTGTACAGGCAATCGTCACCGGAAAAGGTCCACNATTCATGACAGAGGACGGTGTTTACTGCTACGAGGTTATGCCTTTTGGCTTGAAGAACGCCGGAGCAACATACCAAAGGCTAGTCAACAAGATCTTTAGGGAGTTGATATGCCATATTATGGAAGTGTATGTTGATGATATGATTGTCAAGTCAATGAATGATGAAGACCATATTCCTTACTTGTCTCGCTGTTTCGAAGTATGCCGCAAATATAAACTCAAACTGAATCCAAACAAGTGTTGCTTCGGGATTCGAAGTGGCAAGTTTCTTGGATATTACGTTTCTGAGAAAGGCATTGAGGTCAATCCGGAGAAAGTCCAAGCTGTTGTGGATATGCAACCTCCAAGAAACAAGCGAGAATTCCAAAGGCTGACTGGCCGCTTGGCGGCACTGAGCAGGTTCATTTCAAGATCTACTGATCGGGCTTTACCCTTTTTCAGGACATTGAGAAAGGCCAGCCATCTTGGCTGGACCGAGGATTGCGATCGGGCGTTTTCCGACTTAAAGACTTATTTGAGCACTCCTCCGTTCATGGTGAGCCCGACGTGTCATGAACCCTTAGGATTGTATCTGGTCGTGTCGGAAGCCCCAGTCAGCGCAGCGCTGGTAACCATCGGGGATGATATTCATCGGCCCGTTTACTACGTTAGTCATTCATTGGTACCAGCTGAAACAAGATACACAACCTTGGAGAAATTCATGTTGGCCTTGCAGAAAGCGATAGCAAAGCTTAAGCATTATTTCGAAGGCCGCAAGGTGTATGTGTATACCGATCAGCCTTTAAAGGCAGTATTAAGCCAGGCAGATTCAAACGAGAGGTTGGCTAAATGGAAGATCAAGATCAGCTCCATGTACTGGAATTCGTTCCCCGAAGGGCCATCAAAGCTCAAGTCCTTGCGGATTTCGAGGTCGAAATGACCCGATCGCTTATATTTTTAAATCAAGAGGACGACCGGTGGGTCGTATATGTTGATGGATCGACCTTCGGGGGCAGGGGAGCGGGCATCACCCTCACTACACTTCAGGGCGACGTCATCCACTCCGCGGTCAAGTTCTCATTCTCTGGGACAAACAACGTGGTGGAATACGAAGCCGTATTGTCGGGGATGACCTTAGCGCAAAAGATGGGAGTTGGTAAAGTGCGAATGTTCTCAGACTCCAAGCTGGTGGTGGAGCAATTCGCAGGAAGATTCGAGGTGCATGAGCCAACCATGAAGTTATATCATGCAAAGGTCTTGGAGTTGGCAAAAAGGTTTCGAGAGTTCTCACTCGACCACGTGCCTAGAGAACAAAACAAGGTGGCTGATGCACTAGCCAGATTGGCTGCAGGCTTACCAGACATTGGACCAGGCACGGTATCGGTCCATATTCAGGATAGACCTTCGGTCGATATCATTGTGACCGAACAGTCATTTGATGAGGTGGGAGCCCTATGCCACGAACTCCAAGATTTAAAGATCAATGCCATAGGCCCCCCAGAAGCTGCCACGTGGATGACCCCTTTTGTCAGATATTTGACCAACGGTCATCTACCATATAATGCATCAGAAGCCAGGAAGATTGAAACCCGGGCGACACGATATGTTCTCAACGAAGGGAACTTATTCAAGAAAAGCTTTGACGGACCGCTCTTGCGATGTCTATCCCCTCTGGAGGCTGAAGACGTCATGATTTATGTTCATGAGGGGATATGCGGAATACATTCTGGAGCCCGATCTCTATATCATCGTGTCGTAAGAGCTGGTTATTTCTGGCCAACGCTCCTTGAGGATGCAAAGAAGTACACAAGACGCTGCGCTGTTTGCCAACATCATTCTCCAGTCCCTCAAATGCCGGGGGTGCCTTTATCGATGACCCCACTCCCTTGCCCATTTGACAGGTGGGGAATTGATATCTGGGACCGTTCCCCCGATCGGTCCAGCAGCGCAAGTTTTGCATAGTGGTAGTGGAATATTACACAAAGTGGATCGAGACCGAAGCGGTTGCCATCATTTCTGAAAAGGTGGTAAAACATTTCCTATGGAGGAACATCATAAGCCGTTTTGGGGTACCTCGAGCCTTTGTATCTGACAATGGACTTCAATTCCGCGGTAAAACCATTCGGGATCTTTGCATTAAACTGGGTATCGCTCAACACTTCTCATCGGTGGCCCACCCCCAAACCAACGGTTTAACTGAGGTCTCCAACAAAGTTATCCTGAAAGGGTTGAAAACCAAGTTGGAGGATTTAGGGGGGAATTGGTCCGATCACATCTACGAGGTATTATGGGCTTACCGCACCACACCCCGCTCAACGACCCAGGAGTCTCCATTTTCTTTGGTGTATGGATCTGAAGCGGTCAGTCCAGTGGAGGTAGCCATAAGATCCCCTCGGATAACCCAGTATGATGAGCATTTGAATAATGAGCGAAGATCTTTGGATTTGGAGATGATTGAAGAGAAGAGAAACGTCATTTATGCACGCATGTGTGCTTATCAAAGAACAATGGAGCGAGCTCACAACAAACGAGTTGTGCCCAGGGAATTCTCAGAAGGCGACCTTGTTCTCAGGAGCGTAAGGGTTCAGAGAAATGTGGGGAAGCTGGACAGAAATTGGGANGGGGTTCAAGACAATCAACTTGGTGGAGGATGATTCCACCAAGACCACGCGCATCGGGGCACATCTGGCCCCGATCTTTGAAGAAGAGCTGGTCCAATTGCTAAGGAGCAATGTGGATATCTTCGCCTGGACCCCGGACGATGTTCCGGGGATTGATCGGTCCGAGTGTGAGCATCGGATCAACACCGAACCCGGAATCAAGCCGATAAGGCAAAAAAGGAGACGCTATTCTCCTGAGAAGATCGAGATCATCCGGGCAGAGGTGAACAAGCTGCTGCGGTCGGGCTTCATCAGGGAGATCCATTACACTGAGTGGGTGGCAAACCCAGTAGTGGTCTCCAAGGCGGACGGGAAGTGGAGGATGTGCGTGGATTTCACCGACGTCAACAAGAGTTGCGAGTCGGACCCATTCCCGCTGCCACATATTGACCGATTGGTGGACGCTGTGGCCGGCAGCACCATGATGAGTACCATGGATGCTTACTCCGGGTACCACCAGATCTTCCTTGCTAAGGAGGATCAAAAGAAGTCATCATTCATGACAGAAGACGGTGTTTACTGCTACGAGGTTATGCCTTTTGGCTTGAAGAACGCCGGAACAACATACCAAAGGCTAGTCAACAAGATCTTTAGGGAGTTGATAGGCCATATTATGGAAGTGTATGTTGATGATATGATTGTCAAGTCAATGAATGATGAAGACCATATTCCTTACTTGTCTCGCTGTTTCGAAGTATGCCACAAATATAAACTCAAACTGAATCCAAACAAGTGTTGCTTCGGGATTCGAAGTGGCAAGTTTCTTGGATATTATGTTTCTGAGAAAGGCATTGAGGTCAATCCGGAGAAAGTCCAAGCTATTGTGGATATGCAACCTCCAAGAAACAAGCGAGAATTCCAAAGGCTGACTGGCCGCTTGGCGGCACTGAGCAGGTTCATTTCAAGATCTACTGATCGGGCTCTACCCTTTTTCAGGACATTGAGAAAGGCCAGCCATCTTGGCTGGACCGAGGATTGCGATCGGCGTTTTCCGACTTGAAGACTTACTTGAGCACTCCTCCGGTCATGGTGAGCCCGACGTGTCATGAGCCCTTAGGATTGTATCTGGCCGTGTCGGAAGCCGCAGTCAGCACAGCGCTGGTAACCATCGGGGATGATATTCATCGGCCCGTTTACTACGTTAGCCATTCCTTGGTACCAGCTGAAACAAGATACACAACCTTGGAGAAATTCATGTTGGCCTTGCAGAAAGCGATAGCAAAGCTTAAGCATTATTTCGAAGGCCGTAAGGTGTATGTGTATACCGATCAGCCTTTAAAGGCAGTATTAAGCCAGGCAGATTCAAACGAGAGGTTGGCTAAATGGAAGATTAAGATCAGCTCCATGTACCTGGAATTCGTTCCCCGAAGGGCCATCAAAGCTCAAGTCCTTGAGGATTTCGTGGTCGAAATGACCCGATCGGTTATATTTTTAAATCAAGAGGACGACCGGTGGGTCATATATGTTGATGGATCGACCTTCGGTGGCAGGGGAGCGGGCATCACCCTCACTACACTTTAGGGCGACGTCATCCACTCCGCGGTCAAGTTCTCATTCTCTGGGACAAACAACGTGGTGGAATACGAAGCCGTATTGTCGGGGATGACCTTAGCGCAAAAGATGGGAGTTGGTAAAGTGCGAATGTTCTCAGACTCCAAGCTGGTGGTGGAGCAATTCGCAGGAAGATTCGAGGTGCATGAGCCAACCATGAAGTTATATCATGCAAAGGTCTTGGAGTTGGCAAAAAGGTTTCGGGAGTTCTCACTCGACCACGTGCCTAGAGAACAAAACAAGGTGGCTGATGCACTAGGCAGATTGGCTGCAGGCTTACTAGACATTGGATCAGGCACGGTATCGGTCCATATTCAGGATAGATCTTCGGTCGATATCCCTATGACCGAACAGTCATTTGATGAGGTGGGAGCCCTATGCCACGAACTCCAAGATTTAAAGATCAATGCCATAGGCCCCCCAGAAGCTGCCACGTGGATGACTCCTTTTGTCAGATATTTGACCAACGGTCATCTACCAGATAATGCATCAGAAGCTAGGAAGATTGAAACCCGGGCGACACGATATGTTCTCAACGAAGGGAACTTATTCAAGAAAAGCTTTGAGGGACCGCTCTTGCGATGTCTATCCCCTCTGGAGGCTGAAGCCGTCATGATTTATGTTCATGAGGGGATATGCGGAATACATTCTGGAGCCCGATCTCTATATCATCGTGTCGTAAGAGCTGGTTATTTCTGGCCAACGCTCCTTGAGGATGCAAAGAAGTACACAAGACGCTGCGGTGTTTGCCAACATCATTCTCCAGTCCCTCAAATGCCGGGGGTGCCTTTATCGATGACCCCACTACCTTGCCCATTTGATAGGTGGAGAATTGATATCCTGGGACCGTTCCCCCGATCGGTCCAGCAGCGCAAGTTTTGCATAGTGGTAGTGGAATATTACACAAAGTGGATCGAGGCGGAAGCGGTTGCCATCATTTCTGAAAAGGTGGTAAAGCATTTCCTATGGAGGAACATCATAAGCCGTTTTGGGGTACCTCGAGCCTTTGTATCTGACAATGGACTTCAATTCCGCGGTAAAGCCGTTCAGGATCTTTGCATTAAACTGGGTATCGCTCAACACTTCTTATCGGTGGCCCACCCCCAGACCAACGGTTTAACTGAGGTCTCCAACAAAGTTATCCTGAAAGGGTTGAAAACCAAGTTGGAGGATTTAGGGGGGAATTGGCCCGATCACATCTACGAGGTATTATAGGCTTACCGCACCACACCCCGCTCAACGACCCAGGAGTCTCCATTCTCTTTGGTGTATGGCCCAGGCAAGTGAGCCGAACTTGCAGGCCCAGATCAGCAGAGAGCCTATTTGTATCGCTTGGCCCGTTCAGTCACATTTAACGATCGGTCCCGAGCCGTGGGGCCCAGCTCCCCACATACTCCCAGACCGATCGGTCCATTTCTTGCAGGCGCTACTTCGGGCCATCCTCATGCGTCATATGCGACAAAAACCCGCGACAAACTGGTCAGTAGCGTGGTTTGGCAATGGATGTAAGCCGCTAGAAGCCAAAGAGTAGCCGGCTGGCAGCGCCGAAAGGACCGGCGCCATGCAGTTACAGGGGCTATTCCCGGCGGCTGTTTCACCTGACGTTAGCCGACCTAGTAGCAAAGGACAGGCGCAAAACGACACCCTACTGTACATAGTACAGTGGCAGTATAAAAAGGACACAAAAGAAGGAGAAAAAAGGATCGATTCCGATTTTGGTTTTCTCCAGGAAGCTTGAGCTTTATAACTTACTCTCGATTTATTTTCGATTATCTTCCCCCTCCTTGTGGTCAATCATAAACATGTATTGTACAATGATGAATTTGATTAGTGAACAGGCTGAGGNCATCATCCATGACATGTCCAGCCAGCGACAATTGTCCTGCTAGATTGCAGAAATCATTCAGATGTTCTGCAACGGAGGCACCCTCTCCCATCGTCATGGTATACAACTGCCGTGTCAGGAGCACACGGTTTGTCGATGAAGGCCGCTCGTACATATCGGACAGCGCCTTCATCATACCGTAAGTCGTCGTATGTTTGTTGTAATTAAAAGCCACCTTCTTAGACAACGATAGTTGAACGATCGCCAACGCCTTGCGATCCAATTTCTGTCAATCCGCATCCTCCATCTTTGCCGGCTTCTTTTCTTCCAATGCTTCCCCTAGATCATTCCGATAAAGGGTATTGCGGATTTGCATTTTTCAATAAGCAAAATTAGATCCGTCAAACATCCTTAGGCTTCCATTATCGTCACACATCGCCGATTGCACCACTACTACCACACAGCCACCACCAATTGTTGGGAATTGAACACGTATGCGAACAATCTCGATAGATGAAGTAGAACTCGAGAATTAAAGCAAAGAGAAAACAACGACACAAGAAATTAACGTGGAAACCCGGAAAGGGAAAAAACCACGTGACCGGCGGAAACGACCAAATTCACTATCACTTGAGAAGATTACAACACACACACACGAAGAGGAAAACTCGGAATGCAAGAGTATTGAAGTCCATAACAATGAATCATAAGACCCCTTTATATAGATGATGTGGTTGAGATATTAAGGTAACAAACAAATATTCCTAATATTTGATCATATCTCTATATATAATTATCCATAATCAGATCATATATATGCGTCTATATATACTGATTTGATATGATATTATTTCCTTCAATATCTCTTTCCATAACTGCCGATATCTTTAACTAATGAGCCCCACCATATCTCAGTTCGGTCCTCAACCGATTGCCTCCATCTCATATCTTCGGGTCTCGTGCCATCGATCCTCTTTGTTACATTCGGTATTGCGTACTTCGGTCTTCGACCGATCGGTACCAATACCGACCATCCCGTCTTCCATGTGTGCCTCGATCGACCACATTGCCGATCGTCAATCAAGTGTCACCGATCAATACCAATATCGATCTCTATACTTAACAGAAACCTGGTACCGATCGTCATCTTTATGACGACCTTACTCAATTATTGATCGTTGTCATTTATGATGATCGCCACATATCGATCAGCCTTTACTCTTAGAAATGTCGATCGACACCTTGAAAAAGTGTTGATCACTTCCTTCTTCACAAAAGTGACGATCGTACCCAATATATCTAAATGTGATCAACATTCCCATTGGTTGTTGATCACAAAGTAAGTCCAACAATATATACTCATGTCAACAAACGTATTATATTGTTAAAAGTTGTGAAGACACAATTCTTAGATTGAGAGGACTATATAGATTGAAACGGGCTCTAAGACACAAATCTAAATAGATTTGATAATTGCAAGTTCTAATTTAAGACTCATACAAAAGTTTTAAGTTTCCAAGGCTTATGCTTCACTCATCCTAGCCATCATCCTTCTTACATTCTTCAACCACAAGAAACACAACATTGTCATAATTATGTTCGGACAATGCACCCTCACACTTGGTGTGAACCTAAAGCTCATAATGTTTTAGGCTATACTTCAGACCACTACAGTTGCTGCTTGCTTTCAAATATTAGGAACCATCTTATATGTTTTATAATAAAATGATGTATTCACTAGGGATGGCAATAAAACCCAACCCGGTGGATATCCTACCTTACCTTACCCGTGAGGGTTGGATTTTTGGTGGATATGAGAAGGGCAAGGGTTTAAAAATGATAAACCCGCTGTGGGGCGGGGTGGATGTGAATTTCTACTCAAACCCAAACCCATACCCATTATACCCGCCAAACTTAATGTAATATTTAAAGTTTTTTATATCTAATATTTTTAAAATATCTTATATATCAATATGTTTGTATTATGATATGTAATTATATTTATAAATTATCATACTAAGAATTTTTCTTATCAATTTTATAAAACTAAGTTTGTTTGGATAAATGCATTTTGGTGTTATCATCATATTTTCGTTTATTTTGTAACTAAGTATAATGTAAAAGGGATGTCTAAAATTTATAAATTGTGTATTTTACACATGTTTATAAATGAACATCAACTACAAAAATGGACGATATTTCATCCATTTTTTGGTAATCGATTTCGAAAGATTAAAGTGTTATTTATGTAATTTTTAATATATAAATATGTTGTTTACAATATTTTAAAATTTAGATATATTTTTACAATTTTTAAGGTTAAATGATCAAACAAAAACGATATTNAATAATGAATATGATGTTACTACATATATACTAAAAGACAACATTACTGCAAGATGTTATCGTGAATTTTGGTACCATTAGATAATTTAGACAACGTTGAAGTCAAAAATTTGATATGTATTGTGATATTTCAAATATAGTTATTTATTATGTTAATAAAAATATTAGTTAGTGTTAATAATATTGAAATTACAAATGTATTTTTTATTATCTATAATGCATACCTTATCATTATATATAGAATAGTCATTTTATTCCACAATTAATTATTTAAATTGCAAAACTTCCCACACGTTAAAATTTTAAAAATACATGTTGTCAATACATTTTTATTCTTAAAATTCATATAGAAGATAAACTAATATTAGGGATGGCAATAAAACCCAACCCGGTGGATATCCTACCCTACCCTATCCGTGAGGGTTGGATTTTTGGTGGATATGGGGAGGGCAAGGGTTTAAAAATGATAAACCCGTTGTGGGGCGGGGTGGATGTGGATTTCTACTCAAACCCAAACCCATACCCATCATGCCCGCCAAACTTAATGTAATATTTAAAGTTTTTTATATCTAATATTTTTAAAATATCTTATATGTCAATATGTTTGTATTATGATATGTAATTATGATTAAACGTATTATATTTATAAATTATCATACTAATAATTTTTCTTATCAATTTTATAAAACTAAGTTTGTTTGGATAAATGCATTTGGTGTTATCATTATATTTTCGTTTATTTTGTAACTAAGTATAATGTAAAAGGGATGTCTAAAATTTATAAATTGTGTATTTTACACATGTTTATAAATGAGCATCAACTACAAAAATGGGCGATATTTCATCCATTTTTTGGTAATCGATTTCGAAAGATTAAAGTGTTATTTATGTAATTTTTAATATATAAATATGTTGTTTACAATATTTTAAAATTTAGATATATTTTTACAATTTTTAAGGTTAAATGATCAAACAAAAACGATATTCATGTTTAAACATTAACGGATATTAAAATCAAACAACAATTAATTTTAATGTTTTATATTAAATATGCAATTATAAATATTAGAGAATATATTTACAAAATTTTTGAGTTTAGAGTTGTTTGATTATAACAATTTTTGTACTATTTTTATCATTTTCAAATCTTGATATTTATTTGGGAAATTTCTTCTAGAAGTCATATTTAATGTTCAAAATTTATATTTTCATCACATTTGTTATTAAGTTCGATTTTAGTCATAAATATTATGCAACATGATATATTTTTGCCACTACCGTTAAATCTAAAACGACAAAACTGTTTGTTAATGTCATTGTGAAATTCTTCTAATTAGTCATGTTTAAAGTCTAGATTTGCTTTCTTTCTCAATGCAAGCTACGTTTCCATAGTACGAAAAAGGTTTTCATCTGAATATTTGATATAGGTTTCTAAAGAAGACTCTACATCTTAAATTTTCTTGATTGTAATCTCGACACCGTAAAATTCCATAGCCTCTTAAACCTGGACTTCTTACATGAATCTACAAGCAATATTCTCAATTGGGAACATACATAAACAATCTGGATTTGGGGCAACAAGAAGTTACTTTGGGATTGAAGGCATGATTGAGAAGATGAAAAAAGCGAGAGATGTGAGTGGTGAATATCGATAGAAAAGAGAAGACAACAATACTCTATGTTTCAATTTAACGGACTATTTAACGGTGATGACTAAAATTGAATAAAAAATAATACATTTATATCCTCTTTCATTCCAAGAAACATATATGATGAAAATTAACTTATTACAAAATAATTAGGATGAACAGTAAATGTCACCCATATTTATTTATATTATTTTAAAGTTCGATATGTTTATAAATATAAGTTATAAAAATAAAAACAATCTATTTTACAATATGTATTACTTTTTATATTGAATATTTTTAAGAAAATTTTAAAAATATTGTGGGACAAAATGAAAAAAATTATTTTACGTGGGTTGGATTATTCGCCGTGGGGCGGGTATTCACAAGGGTAGNAGTGGGACTTGTTCGTAATAATACCCTAATTAAATTGGTTGCTGGTAGCGATAAGTTAAATAGTTAATATGAAAAAAGTAGCAGACAGAAATAGGGTTGAGAAATTTAGATAACACTTTAATATTCGTAGTGGACCGCTTATAAAAATCAGAAAATAATCTTATATTATAAAAATATTATTATAATTTAATCTGATTAAAACATTATGTTTTTAGGATTTTTGTATGTTTATATTATGATCACATTGACAAAAGATATATTCAATCATTAGACTCTTTTAGTTTTGACAAATTTGATTTACATAGTTTGCAATAGCATATTTAGTTGACATATTATAAGTTTTTGGTAAATTTGGTCATTCAGTTTTTCAATATTTGGTAAATTAGATTATCAAAGTGTCAAAATCAATTCTCGAATTTGATTTTAGCCTAGGATCTCAATTGACAAAATTGAAAAATTTGAAAATCAATTATATCTTATAGAAAAAATTTTGAGAATCTATTTTACCAAAAGTTACAATGTTATATATGGATCAATTTTGAAATATTCATACTTTAGGAAACACAATTTATACAATTATAAAACTTCATGGACCATAATTAAAAAAAAAACTATAAAATTATATGGATCAAATTTATGTGTCGCCTCGTCAAATTATAATTGATTAATATAAATGTAATCTACATTTTAAAAATCTGGGGCCTTTTTGTAATTGAATAAGTTGATATCCTCTATAATCATTTTAAAAATTTGTGTTTCGTTTTATAATTTCCTAAATTTATTAATGATAAAATTGAGCACATAATACTCAATTTTAACATTGTGTTAAAACGATTCTATCATATTCTATAAAATGTGTACTTGATCCAGAAGTTTATAAATTTTAATAATGACGCTTGAGTATACAATAACAATTTTAAATTAATTATGTATCAAATTGAAGGATTTAATTTAAATTTACTTGAATGAAATGACCAATGTTTTAAAAATCGGTACCGGCCGGTATACTGGACAAACTCATTAGATCGATATATCGAATATGTACCAGATCCGTACCAGAATATTAAAATAAATTATAAAATATTTTTTTTAAAGCAAAACCCGACCCAACCCGCAAAATATATGTGCATACCGGTATTTTGCCAAAATATCGACAGAATCCGATACGCCAGAAATTTCAGGTATACCATAAATTTAAAACATTTGAAATGACTAAAATTGATTGATTAAAATGAATATTTCATATTTTTAAGGTTTAGAAGCCAAAAAATAGACTCAATTAGTAACTCAATTAAAATATTAACGAACGTTATTAATTAAATTGAACGTTTTTAAATCTTGGTGAAGAGAAGATAAAGTTTGCATATTTTATAATTTATAAGTGAATATGATCAATTGTAATAAAATAATGTATTTATTTATGAGTTAATTCACTGTCAATTGGTGTACTTTTACATCATCACCCATACCTACCTTACGTGCATGGCATTCAATTATAATTATAATAATAATTATTATTAGTAGTTTGTACAGATAGATGATAGATGATGATTCATTATACGTGTCCTCTGTAAATTCATTTTGTATGTTGTTGATATATTGTAATATAAAATTGGAATCTCCGAGTTATTACTCTTATCTCATGTCTGCATCCAATAGGCCCACTGTCCACATTAAATTATACCGGGAATATCGTTTATAACAAAAATGAATCAAATTAAAAAAGATAGATTAAACCAATTTCTTATGATATTATACCTCTTATAAATTAAAATATTTATATTTAATAAATGATTTGTTTCAATAGAATCGATAAGATTTGGGTTATAGGTTGATTTATTTTTGTCACCTAAATCTAATATGATTTTCTACTATAGTCTTTTTGTCTAAATCAGTATGGGTCAACCTACCATCCACTCTTGAGCTCTGAGACCACGTAGAAAATCTAGATTTAATGTTTGGGAAAATATATGTGTAGTTTATAAGAGAACTGAATCACGTTAAAAGTTAAAACCATGCCAATGATATCATGTATTACTAGTGATGTGCAACAGTGTGGGTACGATCACCAATCGAATAAGAATTGTCATAGTGTTTGGTCCATCGTGTTTTGCACATCATTTTAATCCATAAACTTTGTTTTTTCCACTATTTATCCTTGAAATTTATAAATAATGATAAGTTTAATTCTCATAGTTTATAAAATCGACAAATCCCTAAATTTGATTTTTTGCGAAAAACTTCGATTTTAAAAATTAAAAATACATTGGATACAATTTTTGTCACACACATTAAGATATAAGTATTGATTTCGCTAAACAAAGAAATTTCGAGAATCTTTTTTGCCTTCCCAAACAATGAAATTGTGAGGACTATTTTTGCGTGTGGCCTATTTATTATTTTATATGATTTTATAAATGTTATATAACTTTTGTTTTTCCAATTATAATTATATAGGAATAAAGAAGATGATCAATTACCCCACATCACAAAACATCACTAGAAATCCAATATATAATAAGTTATTCTTACAATTAACTTTTCAAATCATTTAACGTGCTACTTCACTCTTATATATTAGGTTTAAACTATAAGTTGCTACGATTTTATATAAAACCTCTTGAAATATGCAACAATTGTCCAATATCGGAAGTATGATGTACTTTGAATTGATTTATAAAAGAAATTGTGGACAATTGTAATTATTCAAATCTTTTACTTTATGATCTCATACTTTTATATACTATATCCGTGCACACTCCCTACCTTAAGTTGGATAGACTTTATAAATTTAACACAACATTCTACAAAAAGCAATAAATGTCTCAACATCAACATTAAGTCGAAAGTCAAGACTATACAAGAATTCGATCTCAAGCTCATTTAATTCCTCTAATGTAATCCCTCCAACTCTTGCGTAATACGTGTTTTTGAAGAACCTGCAACTTAGATAAGTAAAAAAAATTAGAAAATTATATGGGTGTAATCCCTCTAATGTAAAGATGATGCCCAAATTTTAAATATTGCGTGTTTTACCCAAACTTTGGAAACCTTTTGACGATAACTCTCGTACTCATCAAATGATATTCTTTTGAAGTTTAAGTTGACATAGCTTAGGGTCAAATGTAACATTTTTGAATTTCTGGAACAAACTATGCAATTATTAATTTTGGAGGGTATTGTGTTTACAATTTTTAAACGTAAGGTCAATAACACACATTATATCAACTTTGAATGCTTAAAATGTAATTTTAAAACTTTGTGTGCACGTCATTTATGCTATTTTAAAGTTCGGAGACTACAGACAAAAGACACACGTAAAAAAATATGTAAATTAATGCTTGAAAATTAATATTTCTTACTTACCTATCATCCATGAATTTGATCGCTACCATGATACTTGTAATAAGAAGACGATGAATACTAAGTGACGTCAAACTGATACGTTTACATTGTATATATCGGTCTAAATATATGACTGCAACAACAAAGCAAGAAGGACTGCAATATGAATACTTATAGATTCGGTTTATGTAGTTTTGAATGGTGATTGATGGAGGTATTATGCTATAGAAAATGGTTAGGGTTTCGTTCGATTGCGAATTCGAGATTTTTTGAACTAGATACGATGAGATTAAGGATAGAATTTGGGGTTTTTCTTTGTTGTGGATCAGACCCAAAGATGTGTATAAAGCTTTGGTTTTTTGGCTTTCTTCTTCTTCTTCTTGCATTCTTTTGTTGTATGTTTTCAATATTGCGAAATGGGGTTTGAATTATATATAAAATCAAGAAAATAATGATTGAATTAATTGAGAAGAAAAGAATATACGAACCCCCTTTAGATTTAGGGTTTTGTAGTTATTTTTATTTGCTCAAATTGCACGTATCCTTAGACAACGTTCTTGACAAAGAATAACTCCTTTAATCACAAAAGCATAACGTATCCTTAGATTATAAATTGTACTTTAATCACAAAATAATATAATATATGACGAGTTTATTAATTAATAATATAATATATGTTGAATTATTAAAGCACAATAATTCCCCATATATAAGTTAATTATTTATGGGCTTCTTCTCATATGAGAAAATGGGCCAATGACTTACTTAGGCTTTATAGCCCAGTGGGCTGCAGTGAAAGCAGGTAAGTTGGAGTCATGCTCTCTCCGGGATAACGATAAACTTAAACGCCTCTGAATTCTGGTCGCAGTGCTCTGGCTTCCATGGAAACTGCACTTCTCAAACCCCGGCCTTATTTTAGAATTGAAGGTGGTTTTTATCGCATTTATGCATGTTTTGTTCCGGCTGGAACTTTTTGAGTTACTACTTCATTATTGTTCATGGAGGAAGTGAATGGAATGCTCATCTTTTGATTTGCAGGTTGCAATTCTTGTCGTTTGAATACAATCTCACGTTTTAGGCCGTCTTCAATTCAAGCTACTAAGAAATGGCGTTGTTTCACGAGTAAAAATGGATTTCAGAGAGAATACACAACTAGGTCGTTCATAAAAGTGAACTCCATGAGCCGATTTAGCGTAAAGGCTGCAGCTTCAGAATCTATAGATAATACGCGGTTCTTGGATAGATGGATAGGTGGGAAAACGACATCAATACTGAATAGCTATGAAAGTTCAGTGCGACAGCCTAAGGAGTTCAAGAATAGATTTTTAATATTTATACGATTCGGTTCAGTCGTTCAAAATGCAGCGGAATCTTTTTTCAAGAGTGAAATTAGGAGGCGTCTTTTTGTTACCGCGGCCTTGATTCTATTGAGTCGATTAGGTTACTTTGTTCCTTTACCTGGTTTTGATAGGAGATTGATGCCCGAAAACTATCTCAGCTTTGTCTCGGGATCAGTTGGTGAGCATTATTTCTTTTAGTTATTATTGCAATACACTGTCTTTTTATCACTAAAGCTTGGATTTTAACTTAATTGATTCTAAAATGTTTGCAGATGAGCTTGGAGACTTTTCACCAGAGTTAAAGCTTTCTCTTTTTCAACTCGGTATCAGTCCACAAATAGGTGCATCAATTGTAATGCAGGTCAACAATCTCCTAGCTAATATCCTGTTGTTGCATTTTACAAGTTGAATTTAGTATTTCTCTGGGTACTTTATGCCTGTTTGTGTTTATGAATGCTTTTTCTAGCACTCATAAACGATGGTTCATATGCTTAGGTTCTTTGTCACATTGTTCCTTCCTTGGTGAAGCTGCGGAAAGAAGGCTTGGGTGGTCATGAAAGGATCAAAAGATATATGTGTGTCTAGTTATTCATCTAAAGCAGTGAGAATAGCCCTTACGAATCATTAGAATGATTTTTTTATATAAATATTGGAATATTCATTGCACCAATGTTGTCTCGTAGATGGTGGTGCTCTCTTGGATTTGCACTGTTGGAGGCTGTAATTCTTTCCTTGTATTCTCTCCCGTATTCCATATATGCCACAAGTCACAGGTGATTATGTTACATTTTCTTTTTATTTTTGCTACAAGGGTTTGGAGATTTTATTATTTAGTTATGAAATCCAAATTCTCCTTGAAGATTATATTTTTATAATTTTTGGGTTATTTTTTGTGAATTCTTATGACTTATTAGCTGCTTCTTCATAAATTTAGAATTCGAATAAATTATAAAAAGTGGGAAACGTTTGAGAAAGTGTCTATGCTTAAACTAGTATTTTTCAAGATCATTACATTGCTATATTTGTGGGTGTTGTGTGACTTATGTGTTTATCATTCATTGGGGCTAGTTCTTAAATTTAGAGGGGGTGGGGGAATAAGAAAACTTAGGGAGTATTTGAATTCTTAGTGGTTTATACAATTTAAT
The DNA here is from genome assembly GCA_009725065.1 of Utricularia reniformis. Lineage (NCBI taxonomy): Eukaryota > Viridiplantae > Streptophyta > Magnoliopsida > Lamiales > Lentibulariaceae > Utricularia > Utricularia reniformis. The sequence continues at coordinate 135,036 of RWGZ01001308.1, read as the reverse complement.
AAATAAGCAAGAAGTGAATAAACTTTAGAGTTGTTTTTTCTGAAATCTTGTTTCTCTGCTTTAAAGCTTTATCATGCGATTTGTTGCATTTGGTTCCAGAATTAATTTTCTCTGAAATTTGGCAAACGGAATTAGTGTTTTTTGGGATATGGCTTATGAAGGACTAAAATTTAGAAATGAGCATGACAAATTTTTAAAAACATCCCTCACGTATCATATATGATTTCATTGGTGAAATTTTACAGGGCTAAGCATGCAATGATGACCGCTTTTTTTCTTGTTTGTGGTGCAATGACCATGAATTGGATATGTGACACAATTTCCGAATCCGGATTTGGTATGTTTTGCGCGTGTATCTTTGCTGAAAGTTACTCTCTTGTTAACATTCTTGTGCCCCCGTTGATGTTTAGGCCAAGGAACGTCTCTTATTGTTTGTGTCAGCATTTTAACTGGATACACTAATACATTATACAAGATGCTCGCTCATATCACAGGTGACCGTTTCGTCCCTGCCCTCTTTATCAATTCATTTTTTCTCTTTTGCGTCTTCCATGAATAATAGTATATCCTCTTCCCGGAATTTCTTTCTAACTGCAGGAAGCTCTGTCATCTGGTGGCCTTATATTCTTGCAGTATTAGCAATTTTCAGTGCAATGACAATGTGGGCCGTTGTCGTAACTGAAGGCTGCAGGAAGGTCAAGTTGCAATATTATGGTTTTAAACTTGCTTCTGCTTCCAGGTTTTACACCTTACTTGGTCTTCTCTTTGCAACGATGGATTCTTTTTGTCGATTTATTAAACGAGTATGCCGTGTTTTTCTTATTGTTTCTGGGCAGAGAAGATTCAGTAAATGAGGAAATAGAGCCATATATTCCATTCAATATAAATCCTTCTGGAATGCAGCCTGTACTTACTACTACATATCTTTTGGCATTTCCTGGAATTATTGCAAGGTATATATATAACGGTTTTGAAATTTCAGGGGCTTCTAATGCAATTGAAAAATTTTGGGATATCATCTTTACACTATTTTAAACATTAAGGGTCAATGACGCAATTTTCTCTATATAAGAGACATGCTTCATAACAAGAATAAGAGTTGTTTTTCTAAAGCTATGTTTACTCTTCTGGTTTTGCAGCATTCTTGGCTCCCGTTTTTGGGAGAACGTTAGAGACGTTTTGAATCCAGCTACGGCTCGGGGTGCTGCTCCGTGGGTTTACTACTCAATCTATGGCTTTTTCGTGTTTGTCTTCAACATATTTGACATTGTAAGCAAATTCTTGAGTATGGTTTAGTTTGCAAAAGCTTGAAACTGAGACATGGCTTTGCGTAGGCCAATATGCCTAAAGAGATTGCTGATTACATGAACAAAATGGGAGCTCGAATTCCAGCGATAAAGCCAGGGAAAGCCACTATAGAGTACTTGACAAAGATTCAAGCTTCAACTCGCTTCTGGGGTAAACTAAATACTTGTTCATAATGCTTCATTGATTCTTGCATTTAAATCTATTACGTTACAGGAGGCTTGTTGCTTACTGTTTTGGCGACTTCATCTTCTGTTATTGATCATTATTTGCGCCATATCAATGAGGGTTTCTCCATTGGATTCACATCAGTTTTGATCATTGTAAGTTTGCGTGTCTCCATGGCAAGATTTGTGAATCACTGTAATTTGATTCAGCTGTGGATTGATTTCAGGTGGGTTCCATTATTGAATTGAGGAGATCTTACCAAGCTTATAACGTTATGCCCACCTTAGCCAAAGCACTGCGTCGGTATGGACTTTAATGTAACCATAGAAAAGTACTGCCATATCTTCATCTCTGTATTATCAGAACAAAGAGATAATGTCTATTTGTGAAAATTTTAATGTTGCTCCAAAATTCTGCTAGTATTGTTCAAATGATGAATCAGAAAATGCGTTGCTTAAATCTCTCCACAAAAAGAGTATATGAATGTTGGCAAATCTTTGTAAGCATCTAAACTGATGTTTGAGCCAGAGGCCTAGAAATGGTGTTGGAGGAGGTATCTGGATATGTGCGTTTTTTGTGGTTTCTCTGTGTTTGATGAAGGACCGAGTGCGTGGGCATTTCTATTTCTATCCTCGACTGTGGAGACGAACGCACGGTGGTTGGGTTTCCAGGTATTTTCATGGAGATGCCGGTTTTTCATCTGGCGCCCGGTATGACTGTATCAAGACTCTGCTTAGGTCTGGTTACTTCATCACTTTCTTGCTTCAGCGCTTTGAAACGTGAAAAAATTGGTCCTTTTTCCCTCAATGCACGAAACTTGACTGATCAGGGACTATGACTTTCGGTGAGCAAAACTCGCTGTCTCAGTCTCTTCAACTTCTCGACGAATCGTATAGTTGCGGAATAAACTTTTTTGACACGGCTGAAATGTACCGTTTTCTTTACACTCTTTTGGGTTTTGCGATGCTTAATCTATATCTGAAATTCTTCGTTTGCATTGGATTTAATCTAGGTATCCTGTGCCTCAGTGTGCAGAAACTCATGGGAGAAGTGAGGATTATCTTGGATACTGGATTCGAACCCGCAAAATTTCGCGAGACCGCATAGTAATAGCGTCAAAGGTTGCATCCCCGCTTAGCTTTTGTATTGGGTATTACAATTTGCAAAGGATTAACTATATGATTATAGGTTAGCGGACCATCGGGTCAAATGCCTTGGATTAGAAATGGACCAGAGAGTCTTGATGCTGTAAATATTACCAAGGCCATTGATAATAGGTTCAGCTTCTTCACCGTTTTGTATTATCTGTAGTTGAAGCATTTTAGTTGGTTTGTGTTATGTCTTGCTTTTACAAAATGTTTATGCTTTTGCAGTTTGTTGAGACTGCAAACTGACTACATCGACTTGTATCAAGTTCATTGGCCTGACCGGTTCGTAGAGATGCGCTTTAAACTCATATTTTATCTGTTACTCTACTTAAAAGATGATTGTCTAGCAGGTATACTCCTATGTTCGGAGAGACTGAATATAATCCTTCCCGTGCTCTTCCTTCTGTAAGCTTTGAGGAACAATTATCTGCACTTGATAAAGGAATCCAAGCTGGGAAGGTAACGTATGCTTCTTTTGTACACATTTTTTAGTTAAAATGTCTATTGGAGATTTGAGTTTCTTTTACCAGATAAGGTGCATTGGGCTTAGTAACGAAACACCTTATGGTCTCATGAAGTTTCTACAAACTGCTGCAAACAGCTCTGTATACCCTAGAGTTATCTCTGTTCAGGTGCTGTATTTATCTTTTATCAGTCTCTGATTCTAAAAATTGATAAAGTTATCATATTTTTACATTCCCATCTTAAGAACTCCTACAACCTCCTCTGCCGAACTTTCGATTCTGGTCTAGCCGAATGTTGTCATCATGAGAGGTAATTTCCTTATATTGTGTAATTTTCCTATCTTTTTTCAGTGATCATGTGCTGAACTTCTTTCTCTGTAGTGTAAGTTTATTAGCTTACAGTCCCTTGGCAATGGGCATACTCTCTGGCAAGTATCTCTCGCTTGACAGAGGTCCATCTGATGCGCGGATGAATCTTTTTAAAGGTTTTTCAGATTCTGTTCCTTATAGTTTACAGTCTTCATAAACATCTAACTCTGTCATCATTTGTTTTTCAGGAAGATATACTGAAGGGGAACGCCGTTATAACCTGACTTCTGCTATCGTTAGAAAGGCCACAGAGGTGAAATGAATGAGTTGGGTCTGGCTTTTTTCTCTTTGTTTATTTGAGCAATTCTCATTGTGTTGCAGCTATATGTTTCCATTGCAAAAAAATACGGTATTCATCCGGTTGCTCTTGCGATAGGTATCATCATAATCTGTTTATTTTGTTATTGATGTTGGAGATAAGTGATTTGAGTGTGGTTTTGTAGCTTTTGTTTTGAAGCATCCTTTGGTCGCTAGCGCGGTGTTTGGAGCGACTAAGCTTTGTCAACTCCATGAGGTTGTTGATGGTTGTAGACTGGAGCTGAGTTCGCAAATTGTTGCAGAAATTGAAGAGGTTCATTCAGCTTTCCCCAATCCTTGTCCTTGAAGAAGAAGGGATGCAGTGAAGCTGCATTTTGGTACATCCGACAATATGATTATTAGTTGGTTGTGAAAGTAACACACCTTGTCCAAATGAAAAGGAGAAAGCTTTCATTGCTGCATTTCTGTGCTCGTATGGGTCGTTGTTGAGAACTTAGGCAGATGGGTCTGGTTAAAGATTGTGTTTTTTGGGAGTAATTGACTGATACAACAACACCCATTTCATCATTCGTGTATTACAATTTACAACAAACAATTTTTGGAATTGAAGTTCTCTTCGTTTCTATACCGCGCAGCCCTCACCACGAAGGTTCGACTATCTGCTCTGTGAGTCTATTTTTTAGACAATTAAACCCGCAATAATGCCTGTTTGTTGTCCTGCAGAATATCAGAATAGCTGAGAAAGAAGACGCCAATGGCGAAATGCTGCTCCTCGCTTCAATTTCAGTCCATCAATGGCTTGAGATACCTAGCCGAAGATCGCAAATTCAAGGTGATAGACAGCTTTCGATCTTTTACCCGTTAGCCGATGTTTTAGTGAATACCTTACTGGATCTAAATTAGTTAGCAAATTCATAGAAAATCAATGAAACTCCATGCCCCAGAAATCGTTTAGATACCTAATGATGGGTTTTCAATTCATAAAAGATTGCTAAGCTGTTCTTATTCTATATTTTACTTTTTGTTCATCTTTATCCTGATACTCTTTAGCAGGCATGGTTTTTGGATCAGTTTGGAGTGCTACATGACGGAAAACAGCCTTATCCCGGTGCTATCACAACATGTATGTCTTCTGTTTGTTGTAATGCCTAAGTGAAAAATTGGCTCATTTTTTACATCTTTATGATGCAGTAGAAAACTTAGCAAATTGTGGTTCCAAGATGGTCATTATTAGCAACTCTTCAAGGCGCGCCTCAACAACCATAGAAAAGTTAAGTGCCCTTGGTTTTGATCCCTCTCTTTTCATTGGAGCCATTACCAGTGGAGAATTAGCATATCAGCATCTTCTGAGGTCCCGTAAAACACAACGTTTTACATCGTTCATTCAGTATGTTAAGTGATTCATCTAGCATTCCCGATTCTATGTATTTGAATACAGGAGAAATGATCCTTGGTTTGCTGAATTAGGCCGATCTTGCATTCATATCACATGGCACGACCGAGGTGCTATATCACTCGAGGTTCAAGAACTACTATTTAATATGAAACTTCATGATTTGGTCATACTGTGAGCTTATTTACACAATATGGTTCAAAGGGTTTGGGGCTTCAAGTTGTGGATAATGAAGAAGATGCCGATTTTGTTTTGGCTCACGGAACGGAAGCTTTAGGTCTTGCATCTGGAGATGTACTTCCTATGAAACTTGAAGAGCTTAACAAAATTTTAGAGAGATGTGTAGCTAAAAAGATCCCTATGGTTGTGGCAAATCCAGATTTTGTAACTGTTGAAGCTAAAGCTCTGCGAGTTATGCCTGGTATATATCGAATTTTACGATGCGTTTATATACGAATTGATGGTGATGAATGAGATTCAATAGGGACATTGGGAGCTACATATGAGAAGCTAGGAGGGGAAGTAAAGTGGATGGGGAAGCCAGATCAGGTGATTTTATTACTGAAACATGAGTATTTTGTTATGTGAATGTGATCCCAGATAGTTGTAATAACAGATGATTTATAAATCAGCCATGGAAATGGCTGGTGTGGAAACTGATGAGTGTATAGCTGTAGGAGACTCACTTCATCATGACATACGAGGCGCTAATGCTGCCGGGATTTGCTCGGTTTTTATCACCGGAGGGATCCATGCGACGGAGCTCGGTTTAGGGGAAGATTCTGCTGCTGGTTCAAGTGTAAGATCTCTGGCGTCGAGTGTCGAGGCATACCCTGAATATGTGCTTCCCTCGTTTATATGGTAGTTGTGTTTTATATAATGGAAATAAATGTTCGAATATTGTTTATATTTTTTAAATTCTATTTGTCTTCGTTTTTAATGTTTGTGTTTGCATTCATGTGCGTTTATGATTGAATCACTTCATTTCACGTTTGAATTTGAGATCATGTTGGGATTTGCTTATTTGTATTTGTAGAAATATGATAAAACTACATAAATGCTTTTTTTTATTATAAAAATAATATTGGACATAGTCCAATTTAATTACCACATAATTATTTCATACACAATCATAATCTCATTATTATATATATATTCATATATATTATTTGTGAAAATTTGAATTTGTTGACAAACATTTTATATTTATTTGACTTCGTTTAAAATTTGTTTGTATTTTAACTTGTATAAATAAATACAAACATGAATGAATCAAATAGTGTATGTTCAAAAATATCCACACTACTTAACAACACATGTTCGATTCGGGTAGCCTTAAAGTAAAAAATATATCGTTTTATGAACTTTATCCACTAGGATTAATTATAATTAATACAACGTTTTCATACCGATCGATATATCAAAAATCGAGTGTCATCTGTTTTTCGATCGGTACTATCCAGTAATGTGTTTTCAGGTCGACTTGGAATAAAATAATAGAAAAATATTATTTTTTAAAAATAAATTAAGAAAAATAAAATAAACTTTGCGCCAACCGTACCGATCATATCGGTTCGGATCGAAATGAAATTCCGGTCAATATTGAAATCATTGGGTTAATAATACAACTAGATATCTAGAATCCTTTCATAGGGATCAATATTGAATTGATTTACTTATTTTGTTCATTTGCAAAGAAATAAAGATGGTAATTTATTAGTCATTATGTGAGCATTTTTAAATAATTTGAAAATGTGAAAACTGAAAAATATGTTTTTCAAAAGGTTGTTTCACAGCGCCCAATTGGGTATCTGTGAAATACTTATACCGGAGTACCAAACTAGACCGAAGTATCAGACGAGTCCAGTCGTGTGGATCCCAGAAGTATGTCGGGAAAATTTTTCATCTAACAATGTCAGTCTCAAGAGAAAATTGGTATGCATGTCATTGTCAGACATAATTAATACTATAAATATCATCACTTTTAAAAGTAATTTAGGGTTTAGTACTATGAAATTTTTTCCCTCAGTCTCAATACAATTTTAAAATAACACTCAAATTTTTAAAAACTCTGTTATAGCATTGACAATATATACTTTAACAAAATAATAGTGAAATGATTGATTTCTAATTAAATTTTATAATTTTAAATCAAAAATTAATTTGTTTTAAGTTTCACAACTAAAGTAGGGGTTCGATTTCCAAGAAATTGTATAATACCACCCCATACTTTAAAAAATATAATGAAATCACTTATTTTTATTTAATTGATCTAAATGAACGTTGTCACTGTAAATATTAAAAATAAACGAATACATATCTTCTAAACTTTTAAAGTTATAATTTGAGATATACATAATATTTAATATCAATCCTATTCTATTGTTATATGTTAATAAATTTGCATTTTTAATATGATGGAATCATATTTGGAACATTATATTAAACAATTGATAAACATCTATAATGATTTTTAATATAATCAAAATAATATTGTTGAAACTCAAAATAACATCTTTAGTTAGTAAATTGTTTTTTTGAAGATGATTAACCGTAATATTCAATATCTTAACATAAATAATGATGATAGTTATAGTATTTAATAATGATGTATACATAAATAATAATACTATTATTACTCTACACATAAGTATTTAATAATACTCTATATTCCTATTTCAATTTGTAATATATAATATTAATATGTTTTTATAAAATAAAAGAAATATATGAGTGTCGATAAAATTACACTTGAGCACATATTATGTATTTATTAATAGTTTCTTTTTTCATATTTATATTATTCTTATATATTTAAATAATAATATAAAATATTAACCGACAATGTAAATAGTGAATCAGTACAAAAATGTAAATATAAAATCTGATATATGTTAAAAGTAAAATACTTTTAAAAGTGATGATAGTTATAGTATTTGACAATCACATGCATACCAATTTTCTCGAAGTATCCACGCCTGCCTATTACGTTGGATCCACCAGTTGCAAAGATTATGCTCTTCCGTTGTTCAAGCATCAAGTCAAAATCTTCTCTTTTTACAAGTTGTCCTGCTGATTGGTGTGAATTAGCTATCTTGCAATTTGCTGATGGAATCGAAGTCATGGCTTTATCCGGCACCTGCTTACCGGACACTGGAAAGCTTCTGGGATACTGATGATGACGCGTCAGGGCCGCGTTGTGGTCACACCCTCACTGCTGTGGCCGCCAATAAAACCAATGGACCCCATTTAATTCTGTTCGGAGGAGCCACCGCTATAGAGGGGGATAATGGCGGTGCACCCGGAATTCGTAATCTCCATTGGGTTTTTTTTGTTTCTCAATTTCTTTGTCTGCCTGCTTTATGAATTTCGTCAAGTTTTGTTTTTTTACTAGGTTTGGCTGGTATGACTAATTAAGTTCATTCCTATGATGTTCTCACTAGAAAATGGGCCAGGTTTTCGTTTGTTACATTACTTTATGCGATCATATGAGATTCTACTGCTTTCTCCTCCTTTTGTTTTGAATTCGAAGAAACTGGATTTCACTAGAATTCGACCTATTAGGGAGCCACCATCACCTAGGGCTGCCCATACTGCTGCTGTAGTTGGCACCATGGTTGTTTTCCAGGTGTTCGAAATATGGCAAGCTTGTACTGTGGTTTTAGAAAAAAACATTTTTTGTCTTAATGCTATTCTTATTTACCAAGGTGGGATAGGCCCTGCTAAGCATTCGACTGATGATCTATATGTGCTTGACTTGGTAAACAATAAGTTCAAGTGGCACCGATGAGCCTGAAAATAGTTTTGGTACCAGTTCCTAGTGTCTTCATGCTATTGTAGGACAATGGTTTTGATTTAATTGTTAATACTTTGGAACATAGGGTTGTAGTACAAGGAAAAGGACCGGGACCTAGATATGGCCATGTCATGGACTTGGTTGCGCAGAGATATCTTGTGACAGTTAGTGGCAATGATGGTGAAAATGAACGGTCTACAGTTGCTTTTTCTTTACTTGCTTGTGCTTTAATCCGAGATCATATTAAGTGGTTTCACAAGTAGAAGAATGCTATCAAATGCTTGGTCTTTGGATACTGCACAGAAACCATATGTATGGCAGAAGCTAAATCCTGAGGGCGATAGGCCATCTGATAGAATGTAAGTTTTTTTGTTCTTTCATAGTTATTCTTTTCAAGTGCTTATGTTCAATGACATGAAATTTTAGATTTGTGTTAATTAGTTTGTGATCCTTGTTGCAGGTATGCAACAGAAAGTGCCCGATCTGATGGTATGTTTCTGCTTTGTGGTGGAAGGGATGCTTCTGGATCGGTATGAAATGTTAGCTATTGTATATTGTACAGAACCTTTATATATCTTAGCTAGATTGGGGATGTAGCCACATCATCGTTAGTATTCTTCTCTTCTACAAAACTTAGCTGCTAGATTAATATTTTCCGTGCAACCATTGGCAGATGCATATGGACTTCTTATGCATCGGAGTGGTATGTGGGAGTGGACTCTTGCTCCAGGAGTGTCACCTTCCCCTAGGTATCAGCATGCTTCGGTAGGTAGAAAATCATACTTTGATTGTTTTTTACCGCATTTGTATCCAAGTTGTGGTGCGCTTCTTTTAAATTTCATGCTTATTCATTGAAGTTCCTTTTCTATCTGATGTTAATGAAATTTGTAACCATCTAGGAATTAGGAGAAAGATATTTACTATTCGTGAATGTGATCATTGCTCAGGTTTTTGTTGGTGCAAGATTACATGTAATTGGTGGAGTTTTCAAATGTGGTCAAACAGTAGAATGTAATACTGCAGTTACAGGTAACTTTACTCAATGACTTCTCTTCTAACAAAATTTCACTCGTATGCTTTCCGTTTTGATACTTTTGAAGTATTGGACACTGCTGCTGGAGTTTGGCTTGACAGACATGGCCTTGTAACCAAGGAAAACAAGGCACAAACTGATAATAATCCATCTTTAGAGGTTATGCGATGCTACCGCCACGCAACTACATCTGTTGGAATTCGTATATACGTTTATGGTGGCTTAAGATGAGGTATAATTCAAGTTCTTTCTTCTATAATATGGCTTCGTTATAAATGATTTAGAGTTTTCCTGTGTGTAACAGATATTCTGCTAGAAGATTTTCTAGCTGCAGACAATTCCAGTTTCAATCAGACATCACTTCACCAGATAGATCCTTAACCGGTGCTACTCCACGATTAGAGACAATTTTTGTAGCACCATTTCAAGTTTATGGGCCTGAGACATCATTGTCTGGATCAATGGGGTTTTTAATAAAGTTTTCTTGTATGTTTCTTTGTCTTTTTTTATCAATTAATTAAGTGTTTATGTACTGTTGTAGCATGGACAAGAGTTCCATGGGGAAACTTGCAGAAGCATCTGCTTCAAAAGCCGAGGTTGCAAATGCCGTATGGCAATCAGTTCAAGCCGCATCATCATTCCCTGAAGAAACTACATTATCCGAGGGCAATTCACAGTCGGCCGAGACCTTTTCCGAGGGAAGTGAAAGTGATGTTGATGTTCGTCTTCATCCCAAAGCAGTAATCGCTTCACGAATCCTTAGCTCTTTAAGCTTTTTCGTGCCATGAAAGTTTATTTTTTAACTTTGCAAGTTGTAGTAGCTAAAGAAGATGTAGGGAACTTAGGCAATATGGTGAGACAGTTGTCATTGGATTTATTCGATCACGAAAGTAGACGAGTGATTCCTGTTGGATCATGCTGCAGATCTTGCCTTAATTCTCCCTGAACAAGCTAAGGACTTTGGCGTGGATCTTGGAAGACTGGACGAGGGCTGAGATCATATCCAAAAGCAGCATTGATCTTTTCTTGGAGAGTGCAATTTCAGAAAATCAATGTTGAGAATGGAAGATGCACATTTCTATCATGTTTGTGTGTTTCTTAAGATGATATCACAACAAGCCCAGTCATCTGTCGCTATTTTCTTTTCATGTTTTAGGAAATGTGTAATGTGTTTAAAAACATAGTTTTTTTCTCTGTGTTTTGTTATGTGATTATCTGCTTTTCAATTACTCTTCGAAATGCATTGCAAACTTTTTCACTGCTGTATTCAAATCTTTACCAGATTACAATGATGAAGTGAAACATTGAATGATGAAGCATATAACCAATACAACATATACTCACAACACAACCAAGCCTACAACCACAACTACAACACAAGCCAAAATTCTAAACAACATAATCTATTAAGTCCAAAACCATCATGGTATCGGAGCCTACTTTTCTGCATTAGATTCGTCTCCTCACAACTCTACCATCCGATGTGCACAGACCATGACTTCAAACCGCTCGTCTACCTCCTCTGTTCCTCTACTCGCTTCAAGAAATTATCACTACTGGTCGACTCGCATGAAACAATCCTTACTTGCATTGGATTTATGGAGTGCTGTTGAAAACAAACCTACCACTGAACCAACCGAGGACTCCTCAGAAAGAACTGCGTACACTGAAGCTCTCTTGCACCAACATCGAGCACTAGACACCATATGCAGTGCAATTTCAGAAGATGTGTACATGACCCTAGTAGACTGCTCCACACCATATCATGCGTGGGAAAAACTAAAGCTAACATATGGTGGAAGCGACCATGCTCATGTCGAAGTTCAAGCACTATGGAGACAGTTTGACAATATGAAGACGGATGCCTCGAAAACCATACAAGATTTCTCTGAAAAAATCACAAGAATTACAAATAAACTCAAAGTATGTGGAGAAGAAGTGACTGAAAAAAGAGTGGTAAATAAAATCCTGTCAATCTTGCCAGAAAGATTAGACGCCCACATTGTTTCAGTTGAATACACAAAGGAATTTCAGGACATCACACCTCAAGCCCTACTCAATATGCTGATGAGTGCTGAAACAAAGCTCAACTCAAGGCTGATAGAAGGAAGATAGCTTGCATTCAGAACTCAAATGAAGGGACCACAACAATCTCATGCAAACAATGGCGAAACAAAAGAAAGAATAGGTCAATATCCACCATGTGATCATTGTAAGCAAAAAAACCACAAATCTGCATCATGTTGGTGGCATTCTTCGAACCAATGTACCTACTGTCGTCAATCAGGCCACCTGGAAAAGGTTTGCCTTGTCAAGAGAGCAACACAAAACCAATCTCAAACAATAACTACAAATCTGGCCACAGAACTTGAAGGAGACATGGGGAATCTGCATCTTATGCTGATAACAAAGACCGAAGAATATAAGACAAGTAAAGATGTATGGCTACTAGACAGTGGATGCACAAATCACATGTCCAATGATGTTTAAATTTTCAACAGACTTGATTCATGCAACAAGTGGATTGAAGTTGCAAATGGCCAAATCACAAGATCACATTATGTTGGGGATGTCGAAGTAACTGTTGGAAGAGGAAAAATTACCATAAGAAATATTTTCTTGGTTCAAGCATGCCCTCACAACTTACTGAGCCTAGGACAACTTGTAGATGACGAAAACCTTGAAGTTTCATTTCATGAAAAAACCTTTGTCATCAAAGATAAACGTGGAGGAGCTGTTCTAGAAGCTAAGGCAAACAAAAGAACATTTCCTGTAATTTTTTCAACACTGGAAAAACCGATGAACTGCCTCTCTGCACAAGACAACACAATTTTGTGGCACAAACGCCTTGGGCATTATCATCATACAACCATATCAAAACTTCATACGCATGTACTGATTACCTACATTGACATCTAACTCAACTATCTATGCAGTATGTCAAGAAGGAAAAGCTAGCAAACTAAAATTTGCAGACAGCAACTGGAGAGGCTCTCACAAGCTTCATTAGGTCCATTCGGATGTGTGTGGGTACATGAAAGAACAAACTCCAAGCGGTAACAAATACTTCATTACCTTTATTGATGATCTAACCAGGTATGTGTGGATTTATCTGTTAAGAAGGAAATCTAAGGTTATATATTATTTCAAGATATTCAAGGCCATGGCAGAAAAACAAAGCGGGTGCAAACTGAAAATACTAAGATTCGATAATGGTGGTGAGTATATGGGAAGTGACTTTGTCGATCTGTGCAACACTGAAGGAATTATTCATCAGCTGACAACCCCTTACACTCCTCAACAGAACGGAATCAGTGAAAGAAAAAACAGAACGATAATGGAAATGACCAGATGTTTGTTATTTGGAAAGAAACTGCCACTTAAGTTCTAGGGAGAGGCTATCAATACCTCAGTGCATCTGCTGAATAGACTTGGGAGCAAGGCAACGAATGGAATCACACCTTATGAACTCTGGCATGGGATGAAACCAAGTGTGAGTCACCTTCGAATATTTGGCAGTGTGAGCTACATTCATGTGCCGAATGAGAAGAGAAGCAAACTTGATGCAAAATCCGAAGTTGGTATCTTTCTTGGATACTCTGATTTGTCAAAGGCCTATAGAGTGCTCAGTTTGAAATCTAGTACTGTCATAATAAGCAGAAATGTAATTATAGATGAAGACAAACATTGGGATTGGCTGTTAAAAAAGGTTGTCTCTGATGATGAAGGAATGTGCTCTGATGGCTGTCTCAATGGCCTACCTGATGAAGATACCACTGGAGAAACATCTCAATTGATTTATGTTTCCCCGAATACACTTGAACAACAAATGCCTGAATAAGAAGAAATCGAAATTGAAGATGATACACCTCCAAACACAGATAACATTATCATCACAGAATCTACTGAAAATTCAGATTTTATTAACAATGAGGATGACCATCAACAAATGGAAAATCATATAGGCAACGATGCCGCTGATAGTAATCACGAAGATAGTGATGAAAACGTTGATCATACTCGTAGACATTACAAAAGTTTGTTCAGAGTTTTGGAATCATGCAACATGATTACAGAGAAGGAACCAAGCAACCTGGAGATGGCATTGGCGGATGGAAAAGTGATATGACTGAGGAGTTGGCCATGATTGAGAAACATAACACTTGGTCTCTAGTCGCCAAGCCAAAAAACAGAAAAGTTATAAGTGTCAAATGGATTTTTAGAACTAAATTAAATGCAGACGGCAGCCTAAACAAACTAAAGGTCAGGGTGGTAGTTAAAGGATTTTGCTCAGCTCCAAGGAATCGATTACCTCGAAACTTTTGCACCTGTTGCAAGACTAGACACCATCAAGCTTCTTCTCAGCATAGCAGCGTGCAACTGTTGGAATGTACACCACTTGGACGTAAAGTCTGCTTTTCTTAATGGAATTCTGCAAGAAAAAATCTTCATCGAACAACCACCAGGATTCATCAAGAAGGGACATGAACATGATGTATATCAATTGCACAAAGCCTTATACGGTCTCAAACAAGCTCCTCGTGCGTGGTACTCAAAGATTGACAATCAATTATTAGAATTGGGCTTTGAAAGGAGTAAAAACGAGCCAACTGTTTACCTACTCCGTCACAATGAAAGAACTTCTGTAATTGTTTCTTTATATGTTGATGATTTTCTTATTACAGGTGAAGATGAATTGCAGGTGAATGAACTCAAGAAAAAACTGATGAACATTTTTGAAATGACGGATCTTGGATTAATGAGTTACTTTCTAGGGATGGAAATACACCAAGAACAACAATTCATCAGTCTGTCTCAAGAAAAATATTCAGCTGAACTCTGTAAAAGATTTGGAGCCAACGAAGGACACTTTCCACCAGTTCCATTGAGTTTTGAAAACAAGCCCGGAAGAGATGATGACTCAGAATTGGCTGATGTTCACTTGTACCGAAGCTTGATAGGAAGTCTTCTATATTTAGCAGCAACAAGGCCTGATATTATGTTCTCTGTCAGTAATTTATCTCGCTTCATGACTGAACCACACGAAAATCACCTGCATTCAGCCAAGAAAGTTCTAAAGTATGTGGCAGGGACCCAAACTTATGGAATCAAATTTGAAAGAAATCTCTCTATTGAGTTACATGGTTTCGTGGATAGTGACTTTGCTGCTGATAAGGCAGATAGCAAAATAACCACAGGCTACTTGTTCTCAATTGGTTTGGGATGTTTTTCTTGGAATTCAAAGAAACAAGGCATTGTTGCTCAATCAACTGCCGAAGCTGAGTACATTGCGGGTGCGGCTGCGGCAAATCATGCTATGTGGCTGTGGAAATTATTTGAAGATCTTGGCATTAAGCTTCTGACTCCTATCACACTTTGGATAGATAACAAATCAGCATTGACTATGGCAGAAAATCCAGTGAGTTTCGGTAGAACCAAACACATCCGAGTTAAATTCCATGCTTTCAGGGATTATGTCAAAGAAGGCATTATTCAAGTCAGGTATGTAAGAACGGATGGATGATCAACTTGCTGACATTCTCACCAAACCACTTCGACCAAAGCAGTTCCAGTATTTACGAACATTATGTGGAACTCATGCACTAACTTCAGGAGGCACTCCGCAGCAAGGGGGAGTGCTGGATCATGCTACAGATCTTGCCTTAATTCTCCATGAACAAGCTAAGGACTTTGGCGTGGATCTTGGAAGACTGGACGAGGGCTGAGATCATATCCAAAAGCTGCACATTTCTATCATGTTTGTGTGTCTCTTAAGATGATATCACAACAAGCCCAATCATGTGTCGCTATTTTCTTTTCATGTTTTAGGAAATGTGTAATGTGTTTAAAAACAGAGTTTTTTTTCTCTGTGTTTTGTTATGTGATTATCTGCTCTTCAATTACTCTTCGAAATGCATTGCAAACTTCTTCACTGCTGTATTCAAATCTTTACTAGATTACAATGATGAAGTGAAATATTGAATGCTCAAACTTATAACCAATACAACATATACTCACAGCACAACCAAGTCTACAACCACAACTACAAACACAAGCCAAAATTCTAAACAACATCATCTATTAAGTCCAAAACCATCAATTCCATCACCGAATGATCTCTCAAATCCTTCGAAAAAGTTTATACGCCAGCATTCGCCTCAAGGCCTCCTTAAGAAGGTTTGTTCAAAGAAAATCATGATTGATGTCAAACCGATGTTTATAATGTACAACTTGCAGGTGATATCCGCATTGTTGAGGCCTCGGAATTGGAAGGCTCCTGTGAATAGAAAGTTCTTTCTAGACTCTTACGAAATCGGTGAGCTTTGCTACGCTGCTGAGCAGATTTTCATGAATGAGCCAACAGTTCTTCAATTGAAAGCTCCAGTCAAAGTATTCGGTGATCTTCATGGACAATTTGATGATATAATGAGGCTATTCGATGAATATGGATTTCCTTCTACTGCAGGAGATTTAACGTAAGTCCTTTCAACTTTCTTTTAGAAAGTTCATATTTGCTTTATAATCTTTCAGTTGTATTGACTATTTGTTCCTCGGAGATTATGTCGATCGTGGACAACACAGTTTAGAGACTATAACTTTGCTTCTCGCTCTCAAGGCACGTTTATTTTCTATAAATACTCGATACGAAGAGCTATTAGTACATTCGTTTTGTGTGATGTTTAGATCGAAAGCCCGGAAAGCGTTCATCTTATACGCGGAAATCATGAAGCTGCTTATATCAATGCCCTTTTCGGTTTTCATATTGAGTATATCGAAAGAATGGTAAGCTTCAATTAATCAGAATGATTACTGTAAAACCTTCATCTTTTAAAAGAAAGGTTTTAACAGGGAGAGAGTGATGGTTTGTGGGCTTGGAGTCGTGTTAATCAGTTTTTTAATTATCTTCCTCTTGCTGCACTTATTGAGAAGAAAATAATATGCATGCATGGTGGCATAGGAAGATCAATAAACTCCATTGAACAAATAGAGAAGATTGAAAGATCAATCACCATGGTTGTTGGCTCAATTGTCCTTATGGATTTGTTATGGTATTTTTACATGTGAAACTTTATCGCATTTTCGTTACCCTTATCGTTATTCTTCTTAATAGGTCAGATCCTACAGAAAACGACAGTGTACAAGGTTTAAGACCTAATCCAAGAGGACCTGGTCTTGTAACATTTGGGGTAAGAGTTTATGAGCTTAGGGTTTATAGTTTATGAAAAACACATTTGAACTTATATGGTTGCAGCCTGATCGAGTGATCGAGTTCTGCAAGAGGAATAAGCTGCAACTAATTATAAGAGTGCATGAGTGCGTTATGGATGGTTTTGAACGATTCGCACAAGGGCAATTGATCACACTTTTCTCAACAACAAACTATTGCGGTACGGCAAATAATGTTGGAGCAATACTTGTTATTGGGAGAGGATTAGTTATTGTGTCGAAATTGATTCATCCTTTGCCACCTCTCGTTCAATCGCCGGAGACATCACCGGAGCGTTTAGGAGATGAGTCGTGGATGCAGGTTCGTTGTTGTTTTAGAACTTGTTATAGATAAGTGATGCTTTTGTTCAAGAACTTAACATACAAAGACCTCCGACTCCAACACGGGGTAGACCGCAACCCGAATTCGATCGTAAGTCACTTGCCTAGATATGAAATGTTTATGGTAATATTGTATTTTACGTACATGTCATTGGTTTGGTTCTTCATTTGTACTGCATATATATTAATTACAAAAACCCTAAAGAAAATTATATCAAATTATAAAAAATTCAATTATATTATTATTATTATTTTAAGGATAGGGTAAATTTTTATGTGGAGTAAAAAAAATTTTTTATACTCCACATAAAGATTATGAGCATACCAAAAAAAAGTACAAGTTAAATTTTTTTCCCTAGAGAAGCTGTAGCACCAAAACCAAATTTATTACACTTTTGGTATAATTGGTAGTGTCTTTATACAATTCTACCAAAAATATATATCATTTATTATAAAAAATTTAAATATTATTTTAACAAAACCCGGATTTTACGACAAAAATATTGGTATAAAAAGTGTGAGTTAATCTAGAAGTCATTTTCTAGTTTTTTGGGTCAATATGTGATTTTTTTCTCCATTTTTTCAAAGTACTATCTAATAATAAATACTATTTTAATTTAATGTCATTCTCATATTTTACATTTTTAATTGTCTTTGTCCATAGCATTCTGTTAATTAATTTGAAAACGGTGCTCAGCGGTTTTGTTTTTTTCCTATTTTGCCAATTTGTCCATTCTAGAGAATAATAACTAAAATGGGAAATATAAAATGCAATTTAGTATTGAATTTTATTGTGCGGTTTTCAATATTTAATATATGACGGGCATCACATTATAGCACTCGGTATTCAACTTACGGAAAATCGAATACTATAATATCCGGGATAAAAAACAAACGTTATTGATAATTTTAGATGTAATTCTTATAATTTCGTAAGTTGGAGGGCATGTCTTTTACACAACTACTAAGTTGTGAGGTTAATTATGCAATTTTCTTTGTATAAAGAGAGTTAAAATTTGTGAATATCAATTTAAGAAAAATATGATTTTTATATTATTGGTCCCTCCAATTTATCACAAATGCAATTTTAGTAATTTAATTTTAGAAAAATTAGATTAAATTATATATTATCAATTTTAATCTAAAACTACTAAAATATTCTTACCTTATAAATATTATATTGGAAAAATTTTGAGTTGGATCTTAAAAGCAAATTTTCGCAGAAAGGACTGAATTTTAATTTCGTCTATTGAATGACTTAATTTGATTTTTATAAATTGAATTAATAAATTTTAGTTTATAAGAAATTGAAGAAAACAATAATGCAATTTTTTCCAACAAAAAATAAAAAAGGCTAATATTATCCCATATCGATAGTGTTACATTCGATCTCGCATAATATTGAATTTATATGTTAAATAAGATTGCTTGTAATCACTCGTAACATAAGTACATTACGATTATTAATATGAGAAACTTAATAACTATGAAAAAAATACACTGCAATGAACCCTATACAAAAATTCAAGATGCTCATTGATATAGTAAATTCAATGATCCAAATGACTCAAGATCATAGTTTTTGAAACCGGTTCGGATCGGCTGGTCCAACCGTGAATTAGTGCTAACACCGATATGATCCCTTCCGAATAATGGTATCATCTCAAAATCGTGTTACATCAGCAAAAAACTGGTTCGATCCCGATCTAAATGCTAAAAATCGATTCGACCAACTTGAATTGTGCATATTGGGTCACTATTTTGAAGTCTATATTTTGTCCAATATTTAATCAAGAAAAAATAATATATTTAACTCATTTACAATTAAAGTAATGAAAAAAATTATGGTTTAAATTTATTTTATTATTTAATAATATATTAATATTGTAAATATACATATTTTTTAAAATCAGTTTAAATCGATTCGACCAATAGAAGATATTTCCGGTTCATTCATAGAACCGGTTTAAAAAACTATGCTAAATATAGTAGAATATCTTACAATAGTATAATGTTCAATTTTAATTCTTTCAATTTGTAACAAAATACATTTTTAGTCATCCATTTAAATAAATTAAAAAATCCTTAAAAATTGATATATTATTAATTTTAGTTCAAAAAATCAAAACTACTAAAATAATCTTAATTTAAAATTATTATAATAACTATTACATTAGTTTCATTATTATAAACCAATGTTACAATTTCGTGAAAAATATCCGAGTGCAACTGAAAATTTATTTTTAGGTGAAACAACAACAATTTTGCAGAAATTTGTAAATTTAGCGATGAATTGGGCTTGTGTCAATTTAGTTTATTTCATATTTCGAATCCAAAGAAAAATTTAATGATTTTAAAATTTTAAAAATGAATATTTAACTTGAGCCAATGTTGAATTCTTTATTTTACACATATTGTTGATTTTATATAGTAAATTGTAAGTAGTAAATTATATTTTAGATCAATGTTTTCATATCTAATAGAGGTATAACAATGGCACCACATTTATGTCCTTAACACCCAATACTTCGATCAACACATTAATTCAGATGTTTTAAACTTCGATCAACAAAGCTGGATTAACCAATGTTTTCATACCGATCCGGAATTACGTATCGGTCCAGATCGGTATGAACGGTACGACTGGTATATCGGTCGGTACCAAATTTTATTTTATTTTATTTTTTAAAAAATTAATATTTAATTAGTTTTTTAGAATCAGATCCGAAAAAACCCGGAAATCGACCCGAATACCCGGTACCGGGCAGTACGAAAAAAAATATCGATGCCGAGCGAAATTTGACGTATCGGGCGGTATACCGTCCGGTATGAAAACACTGGGATTAACATTAACATAACTCGTGAAATTTGTGTTTTTAATTCTAAGTCGGAAATTTGATTCGTTTGGTTGAAAATTTGTTTTTATTATCGAACTCAATTTTTCCGAAATTTTAAAATTGATATATAATAAGAAGACTTATTTAACACGTATATTATAATGATTTGAAGTTAAATGCATTTTAGTAATTTTGGATAAAAACTAATAATATAATAATTTAACTTGAATTTGTTTAAATGGAAGATTAAACTTGACTTCATGTTAAATTCTAGATATCAATAATGAAATTTTTTCGCTCTTGTCGGCTCAATTATATATGATGATCAATTTGACCGGCCATCATACAATTATTCGGTATGTTTATGTTGGTCTGATCACAATTCATTCGATAGTTTGATATCGACATATTTCATTTTTCATAGTCGATGACTTAGTAGAATGAATCGATCGATCACACTATTGTCTAGTCTAAATTAATTGATCAACCATACGATCGAGCACCTATTTTTATGTATTGCCAAATAGAAAATAAAGTTAAATAAGAATTTAAATGTTTATATAATTTTGTTAAATAATGTGAATAGAATATTTCCTAGTGAATAAAAATTAATTTTTCGTTGAAATATTGGTGACAATGGAATTAAGTTTGCTATAGAAACATGATTTAATAAAATTATTTTTAAAGGCTTGGGTGTTTTGAATAAATAAGATTCTGATACACTTACAATACACGTTGCTAATATTGAATAATGCAAATAAACAAGTGCATTTTCATATAGAAAAAATATAATATCTTCAAATATATATATATATATAAATTATACGTTATTAATAATTGAATTACAAGAAATAATATAAACACTATCTTCAAAAATATATTTTACACGTCATTAACATATTGAATAACATATAAAATATTTAAAAATTAAAATACCTTTTAAATGATATATATTTTACACGTTATTAAATAAAAATAATATACGAATAAAATTCTTCATAGGCGAAAATTAGAATATATATTCAATTAATAGATATTATAAAGTTTGATTGAATGGGGCTATTGAATGTTCCTTCCCTATGTGACTCTGCTTTGCTGTAATACGAAAGAAGTCGAACAATCATTCAATCCACCATGGAAACAGCCACCATGAAAAAGGTTTTCTTACTCTTAAACTCAATCCTCCTCGCCGTCGGAAGCTGCGGTGGCCCATTGATTATGCGTCTCTACTTCATCCACGGCGGCAAGAGCATCTGGTTTTCAAGCTTTCTACAAACCGCCGGTTTCCCCGTTATCCTCATTCCCCTCATCGTAGATTACACCCGCCGCCGCTCGTGGATTTTCTCGATGAAATTAAGGCTATTTTTAGCAGCGGGGGTGATCGGTATTCTCACTGGCGTCGATGACTATTTGTACGCTTATGGTGTGGCAAAGCTCCCAGTCTCCACCTCTTCTCTCATAATCGCTACCCAATTGGGGTTCACTGCAGTATTTGCCTTCTTCCTCGTTAAGCAGAAGTTCACTGCTTTTTCGATTAACGCGGTGGTGCTTCTCACCATCGGCGCGGCGGTTCTCGCGCTCCACACGAGCGGTGATAAGCCCAAAGGGGAGTCGAACAGGGAATACATATTGGGATTTCTCCTGACTTTGGCGGCGTCCGCGCTGTATGGTTTCGTTCTACCTTTGGTGGAACTTGCTTATTTGAAGGGGAAACAAGTCATTACTTACACCCTTGTGCTTGAGTTTCAGTTTGTGATGAGCTTTTTCGCCACCGCGGTTTGCACCGCCGGAATGATTATAAACAGAGATTTCCAGTCATTGTCTGAAGAATCGATGAAATTCGAGCTGGGATTGGCGAAATACTACACGGTGGCGGTTTTCTCCGCCGTAATTTGGCAATTCTTTTTTTTAGGGGTCGTCGGAGTTATCTTCTACTCATCCGCTCTGTTCTCCGGCGTTCTTATAGCACTTCTTCTCCCTGCAACTGAAATCTTGGCCGTTGTTTTCTTACACGAAAATTTCCAAGTAGAAAAGGGTGTTTCCCTGTTTTTGTCCCTCTGGGGCTTTGTTTCTTATTTCTACGGCGAGCTTCTGGTCCTCCGCCGCCAAAAGAAGATGACTTTAGACGTGGAACTCGGAGCTCCGGCGGCCCCATCCCCTAAACCGTCTGATTTTTGACACTTTGTCGTTTGTTTTACTTTAGCTTTGGAGCCCGTGATCATGACCTGGATTTATTTATTTGTCACATAAATAGCATTTATTATATAATAATGAAGTTAAATATAATTATTTATCACAATTTTTAAAATTATATGGGATAAGTCCAATATTCGTACACATTTAATGTATATATCCGAATAACGATAAATTATGTAAATAAAATTAAACTTGTAAGTATCTATTTTTTGTATTTTATTTTCATAAATTAAGAATGTATAATATAAAAAGAACAAAATCACACATACTTGATATATGAAGAACATTAATTCATGCAAAATCACAAACTCTGGTATATATAATTAAAAATTAAGAAGAATTATCGTATTTATATTTACTTTATATACAAAATACAGTGTCTTTTAGTTATTTTTTATTAAAAATACAATTTATTCTTGTAAAACTATTACAAAACAAAAAGGAAATATTTAATATGATCGAAAGAAAAGGTTGTAACATTCTGGGCCTCTGTTGGGCCCATAGTAGAACAAGTATTCTTCCTCCCCCTTCTTACCTATAATTCTTCTAATCTCAAGACCTTGACGCCGCCGCCGTCCAAATAACCTGATTAAGAAACTGGATTGCGCCGTTTTTCATTCGGGTTTGTCGAATCACCATTGAATTTGAAGAAATTTTAAGGCAGTGAGCAAATCATCAACCTTTCCCCAGTGATCCGTACTGTATTCGGTATGTTTATCTACAGATCGTTGAAATTAGTGTTCTATTCTTTTTGGTTTTTACTTGTTGGGCTGTACTGATCGTGGAATGATGAATTTAGTTTTCTTACGGGGTGTAAGAAGAATGTATTAGGATTTATATGCTAATGATTTTATGCTTATTGCATTTATGTGCTGGAGATGATATGCTGATTATACTCCTTTGACTGTTAAAAAATTGGGTATTTGAGATGAACATTGTTATGATGGAATATTGATAATGGCTTTATTAACTCATTTTTATAGTTTATGTATATGAATTCCTTGTCCATTTGGTTTATCATCTTATTGTAGGCTTTCACAAGGAGGGCATAATGTCCTTTGGACGGGGTCGTGGATTTGGCCGTGGCGGCTTCGGCTTTCGTCCTGTAAACAAGTTACCATTTGAGCTATTCCCGGATATCGAATGTCTTGGTACTGCAAAATATACATCTGAGAATATGGAGTTGATAAGGTGGTCTTCAAAGCAGTATAGTTATTGGAAGTCATCACCGTACTATTATGAAGACAAACACCAGCAGCAAGAGAGTATGAAAAAAATTGAAATCGAAAAGTATTCAGATAGGAATTCGTTAGGAAAAAGAGCTAAGCCTCCATTATGGCATTTCATAAAGCTTGAAGCTGATTATTTTCCGGCCGAGCTCGTTACAGGGAAGAAACTGAAGAAGAGTACAGAAAAGAAAGTGCAATGGAACCTTGAATCAGATATGAAAAAGTTAGACGAATTCGAGAAGCTTGAATTGAAGCAACAAGGACAAGAAAAAGAGAATGAAGAGGATGGTGAGGATGTAGGGGAGGAACAAGATGAAGGAGAATTCAGTGATGAGGGTGATTATGAGCAGAATGAGGAGTTCGATGATGACGATGATGGGAACGATATGTTCGACGATGGTGATAATGATCCCGTTTATTGATCCATCACTAATGTTTTTAGTAGTGGTATTTGGATCGAAAAATGCCAGTATAGACGTACAGTATATTGATCTGATCTGACCTTGATACCAAGCGGTAGCAAAAAAATTCTGTTAATGTATGGTATAAAAACATGACTATGTTTTATTGTGGTGTTGCTTTACTACTACTCATGATTGAGAATCGTGAACCTCAATTACAGCGAAATTTGATTGTATTAAATTTATGAAGTTGGATCAATTTCACGTGTAAAATGGTAAATTTTATAAAGTATAAGAGGTAAATGATCACGACAATACAACAATTGTTATATTTCAATCTATGCGGCAACGACTCGGTGCGATTCAATTCGACATGAATCAGCAAGAGTATAAAAGTTGGATTTTCGACTCGATTCGAATTATTAAATAAAAACAAATTAAAAAAATAATTGTAGTATTTGTAGAAAGTTGCATAAACTCCAAGTTTAAAATTACAAATATTTATCAATTTATTATATAAAAAGATTTAACTTATGAAAAATAAATATTGTTCGTCGATTCTACCATTTCCAAAAAAACAATCACTTTTCGATCCATCATCACTTGCACTAAGAATTCACAAGTAGATCGACAATATAAGAAAGTCGTGAAAGCACATAAGTTACGTTTCCGAAGAAGAAAAAAATCAAATTAAAGAATAAATCAAAACGGAATCGTTTTGTGTCAATAGTCAGAACGAGTCGTAGAGTCAAACTCTGTCTGACACTGGAGAATGTGAAAAATTAATGAGTCGATGCACTATATTGAGTTGTAACACTTATTTTTAAAAGTAACACTATAATAATCGTAAGCGATATATTACTCGTTCAGATATCTCTCACCTTATCACGAATAGTAGATGATCGCGTTGGCAATCACGATTTTGATCTATAAGTGGTGTTAGTGTCATAAAGGTGGATAAGCACAATCACCTTATCTACACCCAAAAGTATCAAAGAGTGACCTCAAGATGACAATGAATAAAAAGTTGATTACACAAGCTACATAATATTTAAACTTGAAAAGTTAATGGTATGAATAAAGAATGGTCTCTGTGTTTTCGTAGATTTGATAAATTTGATTCAAAAGTTTAATAATTGTCATCCCAAAGTCATGTCCTCATATTATATAGTATTTGGTTGAAATAATAATAAAACATTGACAAAATTAATTATCATGTTTTCAATTTTGTTAATTGAAGTTCTTAAGAAAAATCATATTTTAATTATCTGATTTGTACCAATGTTTTCATACCGATCCGAACTGGTATGATCGATATAAAAAAAAAATTTAATTTTTTTCCGGATTGACCCGAGAAAATCCGGGCCCCGACCCGAATACCAGTTACCGATCGATATAAAAACATGGATTTGTACCTTGTGGATCGCATTTGATGAATTTGCAAACTATGAAAACCAATTTTACACAAATACATTGGCTTTTTTGGCACATAATAAAGATTATGCACCAATTTTATCAAAATAATCATACTTTGGGGGAATAGTGTCACAATTCATTTTCTCAAAATAAATAGAATAGATTTATGTTATCTTTACCCCAACTTTATGTTTCATTCATATAGTTTTTATTAAATCATATCCACTTATAACATAAATGGTTGTGGGACATATTCTAAAGTTAAATCAATATTTTTATTGTATTTATAATAATGACATACGATTAAAAATATGTCAAATATACTATAGTTGCACTGGATAAAAGAAGCAAATAAACAATGAGAAAATTACATAATTAGCCCCCCAACTTACGAGCTGTATAAAGGACATATCCTCCAACTTACGAAATTGCAAAAATAACACCTAAAGTTATCAATACCGTTTATTTTTTACTCCTGAAATTTAGCATCCGGTTTTCCGTAAGTTGAAAATCGTTTGAAAACTCATCACAGAGTATGCAAATATGACTCATTTAAAAAATTATGCAAAAATTACCCTTGGTGTTCGACAATTGTACATGAAATATTAAAAATTTACGAGTTCATTAAACTGTCAATCGTAAACGGTATTGGAAACTTGAAGTGTTTTATTTACATTTAATTGAAGTTGGAAGGCTATAATTACATATTTTTTATTAATAAATGTAATATATTTACAATTTCATAATTGATAGGATATGTCATTTACATAGTCTGTAAGTTGGGGTCGTGGACAGATATCACCCAATAAACAATATAAAAACATCTGAACTACTTTGTATTCAATACAAAATCATTTATATTTGTTTATATCTATATCTATAATTATTTTATTCAATATTCAAATATTTAATCTTTTAAAAATAAATTTTAATTTACTTCTAAGTATTTTATTACTACCATTTCCGAAATAAGACAGAGATTTAGGATTATTTTATAACTATCATCCTTTAGCTGATCTCTGAGCTGTCGATCTTCTGATCGATTCAATCCTCTGTAATCTGATCTGCTCTCTGAATTTCGCTATGAATTCGTCGGCTTTCTTGTCCACATCTGGTCCCGCATCATCGTATCCCTTTTCGCCTGAACCTGATCCCCCCCCTCCGTAAACACCATCGTTTTCAGCTTCGCTGTCACTATCTTCAGCCGACGGAACTTCGTATTTCGAATTCATCTTGATTGATGAATTTGATCGGAATGCTCCGGCGGATGAAGACGATCTACCAGTTGTTTTGACATACGGTGGCGGAGGTGGTGGAGGAGGAGGAGGAGGTAACGGCGAGGAAAGAGTTTTCTTCAACTCTTTTATTGCCGGTATTTCAGGGAATTGATCGCCGGTTCCGGTTCTGATTCTGATCCCGTCTTGTTCTGATTCTATCCTGCTTGAGCTTGATCGGGACCGCCATGGGATCGGCGAGGGAAGAACTATGCTTTCAGTCTCTGGGTGAAGACGCTGTTTCAGCGTTCTAACAGGCAAAAGGAGAGGCTTTTCTTTAGTAACAACAACGGGATCATCCTCTTTCTGGTACATTAAACTCCATTTCTGAACCTTACTCCCCTGTATCTCATTACCATTTTCTTCATTATCATCATCAAAAACTGAAGAAACATGAAGTAATCTGGAGAAATAAGACTGAGAATTGGAGCTCTGATTATAACAATCCTTGTCCGAATCATCATTTTTCCTGCTAAATAAACCATAAGAAACGGCTAAACCCACAAAAATAAGCTGTATAAGTTCCCAGCTCCTGGCGTGCAAAGATGAATTGAAGAACTGTGGAGCAAGAGAAGGAAAAAGAGGAATCAAAACAAGAATGAGAGCTAAAACAGCAGCTCTGAAAAGAAAATGATTAGATGTAGATGATTTTTTAGGGTTTTCCCGTTTGGAAGAAGAATTGGAAAGAGCATCATCCATGGAATATTGAGGAAACTGTAATGTCTTTTTTTTTTCTTCGAGTTGAGAAGAAGATGAAGAAGGGAAGCCTTATGAAGTAAGCAAAGGATAAAATCAAAGAAAGTTGATATGACTCGGAAAAAAGCTTTGAAGCACTTCACATACAAACGATTACATTGGCACAACTTAAATTTCTTCTTAAATACATTTTAGACCCTATAATTATTCCATCGGGCCGGGTTATTCATATATTATTTACTTTATGTAAAAGTAATGTAGTTATTTCTCAAATAAAAAATGTTACAAAAATTAATTTTAATAAAATGAATTATGATATTTATAAACGAACAATCTAATTTCTTTTGTTTTGTATATGTTAAATAAGATCAGGTTTGGTAGGTCATGCTATATCGAGTTCAGATTCAACATGTTGATCTCATTACATCTTAATGTTCAATATTTAAAATCGGGTTTATTTACAAAAATATAAAAGAGTATCAATTAATTAAAAATGGAGTAATGTTTGTACATTAAATAGTGCAAAAGTTTGCCCAATAATTGAATTTGATTTTTTTATAATTAGTTATATTAACCCCTCAACTTTAAAAAATTATAAAGTGCACTCTTTAAATTTAATAATTGTGTATTAACCTCCAAACTTAATAAATAGTTAATATTTTATTCTAATATCTATTATTATTTTGAAGTTTTGCTTGATCATCATATTTTTTGAAACTGACCTGTTTTTGCGGCTACAAAATTATTTACAAATTACCCTCATGATCGATTTTATTTGTGGCTAATTGATTGTTTTTAACTCACGTGTTTAATATTTCTTTGGTTGTTAAAAACACATTCACATAAAAATAATCAATTCAAATATTTCTTACTCATGGTTCGAAATAATCAATATCCCTCAAATATCACATAAATAAAATATGTAAAGAAGCTCAAATATGCAAATTAAGAAATAATGATGGTGTTAGCATCAAATCTTAATTGTTTATGGGTCAAATATGCAAATATATAACTTAGATAACATGTCATTTGCAATCTTTTAATTTTTATGTGTATTTTTGTTATTTTTCAAAACTTGTAAAATCGCCTTAAATAATGTGGATTAAAAAAATTTGTTGTAATTGAAGATTCAAATTATTTAACTCACTGAATAATAAAAATTAATCATATTGAATTTCTAATTTTTAATTTCTTATGCTATGGTATCATTTCCATTGCTTCTCTCCTTGAAATTCCTTGATTCATAGGATCCGAGAATCAACACCTTTACCTATGGAGAATTTGATTCTCTCAAGTCTAAAATTACGTTATAATGAGACTTAAATTAATGTTAATTTAAATTCTAAACTACTAATAATTTTAATTTAAGCGTTTTATTTTTTATTATGCACAAAATTGTTTATAGAATCCTATTTAATTTTTAATGTTATTATTATTTTTGGGGGTAAGAAATCGATTGGTCGAACCGGTTAATCGGTAATCTGGCCAATTCAGTAACCAATTGATCATTCCATTCTCATGTAGGTTATTGGTTACTAACATCAAATTAATTAATGATTTAATATATTAATTTTAAAAATATTTGAAAAATATAATACCAATTAATTAACTACTTTAAAACAAATACACGTATATAAAATTTGCATTCTAATTTTATTCTAAAATTTTTAATAAATTTTAATTTGTATTCAAAAAGCAATTGAAACTGTAAATCCGATTAACTTAAATTGATAAAAACCAAAAAAAAAATTTAGCAAGTGACAATTTAAACAAATTAATAAAATTTGATTAAATTTACGAGGATTTTCATAAATTTAATAAAATTTAAGAGAATTTTCATAAAGTTGCAATAAAATTAAAGCTACGTAGGGAACATTACAATACAAGACAAGAAACCATGTGATAAGCTCTGAATTTAGCATATCCACAAGCATATTCCTAATTAAACTTCATCTTCAATCCTCCAATCTGCTGTCGGATTTAGATAAGATCTTCAAAAATAAGTATTTTTTGTCTGAATAGATGATGAAAACCCAGTTGTAGTAACTTGTATTTCACGATCGATCTGCTGTTTAACCATGGCTCTCAAGCTCATTTTACTTGTTGCGATCTTCTTCTTAACCTCAAACGCCTCAGCTGAGTTTCTCAGATTTAAGCAACCCATCAACGGCGATGATACTAATCTGCGATTCATGGTCGTCGGAGATTGGGGAAGAAAAGGTCATTATAATCAGAGTTTAGTTGCTTCTCAAATGGGAAGAACTGGAGAGGAATTGGGAATCCAGTTCGTTATTTCAACCGGAGATAATTTCTACGATAACGGGCTTACCGGCGTCGATGATGTAAGCTTTTTGGAGTCGTTTACGGATATTTACACGGCCAAAAGCTTGCAGACGCCGTGGTTCGCTGGTAAAGTGCGATAATAAATATTTATTAACTGGTATTCAATTTGCAATATATCTTCAATTTTATTTTTGAATTTCAGTCGATATGTAAAAATTATCATTTAATTGCGACATTACAATTTATAAGACCATGTTTCTAATTTTTAAGTTTCTATAAATTGAAATTTAAACATTGAAACGAACTTTTTTGTTCAGCAAACTGTATTAAATATACAAAATAACATATAATTTATGTAGATATATTTTGTTCTTCATTCCTATTAGGAATTTCTTTATTTAAAAATTATTTTACTCTTAAGTTAATGAATTGTAATTTAGCCAAAATGCATAAATAAATAAAATTAAGTAATAAAACAAATTATTAGACGAATAAGAAAATATCCGGATTTTTTCATATAATTCATTTACTTCAAATATTAAGATACCAGATTTTTTTGTATAAAGAAATTTATTTTTTATTTAATTTATTTTATTCTCATGATTATGAGGAGCAGTATTGGGGAACCATGACTACAGAGGAGATGTACTAGCGCAGCTGAGTTCGACTCTTCGGGCAACGGACATCAGATGGCTTTGCTTCAGGTCTTTTATTACTGATTTTGGTAAGAAAACTAAAGCATTATATCCAAGGAAGTTAAACCGTTCATTATCGATCATTATCGATACGAACGATTTTTCTTATATATCAGTGGTATACCGGTGATATATTGAAATATCGATGTACCGGTCATAACCGATATTTACTAGTATGATCGGTATACCGGACGGTATACCACCGGTATAACTACCATAATTATATCTACTCTATAATTTCATTCTTATTATTTTTAAAATAATCATGAATTAGACAACGTGAACAACAACAATAACAGCATTTAATTTGATATTATGTCAATTTTAGATATTAAATTTGTTGATTTGATTAGTGTGATCATTATAATTAGATATTAAATTTGATTGGTTAATAATTCAATTACTGGATATAGATTTTTAATAAAAGATTAAAATATATTATTTCAAATCTGATTAATTTGATTTCTTTATATAGGTCCGGCTGAATTATTCTTCATAGATACTTCCCCATTCGTGAAATCCTACGTGTCCGATCCAAATGAACATAAATATGATTGGCGGGGAATTACACCAATAGATGATTACATCTCAAAACAATTACAGGTAATTTTTATAGATATTTAAATGCAATATTCAAATTTAAATGCACATTTAGTTTTTAATTTTTATTACGTTTATAGGATTTGGATTTGGCATTAAGGAAATCAAAAGCCATATGGAAAATTGTTATCGGACATCACACACTTCGAAGCGTTGGGCATCACGGTGATACCGAAGAGCTCGTCGATCTCCTCCTTCCAATTCTTCGTGTAAGTTCTCTTTTACCCGAGCTAGCTACATTGAATCATGTCATAGAATTATTGAGCCTTTAAAAATATAATTAACTTTTTTATATATTGAATTGTGAGTGATCTATTTTCCATTGTAGAACAACGATGTCGACTTTTATATAAATGGGCATGATCACAATCTTCAACGAATCGCTGATACCAAAAGGTTAAGTTCTAGTGACATCAGTTTGATTCGCTATTTTATCGATCGAATTACACAAACACTTGATTGAATTACAGTAAGATCGAGTTTTTGACAAGCGGAGGTGGATCAAAAGCATGGAGAGGAGATATTAAAGAGATCGGCACGGAGGAAGAAGAATTGAAGTTTTTATACGATGGACAAGGCTTCATGAGTGTTCGCATTACACCCAAAGAAGCCGAGTTTGTGTTCTACGATGTATTCGGGGAAGTTCTTCATCAATGGAAAAAGAGCAAGAGTCAAGCCAGCATCTAGTAAGCTTATTATGTGTGAATATTCGCTTATATACCCTCGAAAACCGAGAAATTTGTATAAATAACCCATAACTTACAAACTATGTAAATAATATACATCTCAAACTATCTACTCGAGTCGGATTTCACATCGAAACTAATCAAGAATCAACAAGCTTCATGTCATTTGCAACTGCGTTCATCTTCTCATTAAGGCCTGCAATTTTGTAGCCAGAACAGAGCAAATCATAAGTTGATCGTTTAAGTTTGAATGTATTCTTTATACTCTCCAAAAAAAGCTCTAATTTATCATAAGCTTCGTTTCTGAAGTAGCAGTCGATGACCTTCTCGACAACCTCGGTGCAACTAAACGAGATCCCATTATCGAGCATTCGCTTAACGCTCATCTCAACTTCATCCACTCGATCACTCTCCGAATACATTGATATTACGGAGCTGTGAAACAAAGAAAGCGTATTGTCATTTTGAGGGATTCCCTTAAGAAACTCCAAAATTTGTTCAAACTCTTGTACCAGTCCCTGTTGCTGAAACATTCTAACAATTCTGATGCTGTTATTTTCATTCAGACAAGAACATGAAGCTTTCAAAATCTCTTTCACCTTCGTAAAGTTTTTCGTCTTATAGAAAACCTTCACCATGTTATTGAAAATGGATTCTGTGAGCATTAAACCTGATAACACCATTTCTTCATAGTAAAGTTCAGCTTCTTTGAACTTATTCAATTTTGTACAACACTGAATTAGAGAGTCGTACATTTGAGCATCATCGAGAAACCCGCAGTCTCTTTTAGCTGATAACCAAGATTCAACAGCCTGAAAATCTTTAAGTTTTGAGTATTCACCAATAAAGGCATCATATGTTGAAGAATCAGGCTTGTAATACTCGGATCGTTCCATTAATTCGAACAAGCTTAAGGCAGTTAGAAGATTACCCGATAACAAGCTTGTCGATATGAGAGAATTGAAGAAGGAAGTCCTTGGTTTGGTTCCCTGAGCTTCAAGTGAAGTGAATATAAGCAATGCAATTTGGAGGTTTCCAATTCTTTCACATAAAGATAACAATTCAATGTAAGAATGTTCACTTTTCAATTCACCCTTTCTCATTTTATCTAGTTTCCACTGAAGAACCTGACCAGAATACAGGCATAAGAACAAATGCATAACAATCAATATTCAAATGTTATTGCTGGGAAAACTAAGATTTTAACACAATACAGCCTCAGTATTACAACTACCGAAAAAAAGATCGTGTTTTTATATGTTCATATTATGCCTAAACAACTAATGATTAGCAATATCCAATCCACGCAAATGAAGTAAAAAAAAGAGAGATTTAATTACCAACGTAGCCTTGTGGGGAGAAGAACTATGGAGAGAAGTGACAAGGGAAGGCCATGGAAACTCATACGAATCAGATGGGCACTGAGATTCGAGAGTAACTTTGACTCTCGAATCTGGAGCATCGATAAGCTTCTGAAGCAGATTGAATTCCAAGGATGCAGAGGTAGACTCGTGTCTATGGGTAATCAAAATCGGTAGAAAATTTACAGTAATCGGAAATGGGTTTTTGGCTCTAAAGAGAAGCAGCGCCGCCCTAGCACGAGCAGCCGCCATGAATCTCATTTTGGAGCCAATGGAACCAATCCAAGTTCCCATTCGGACTGTACTACAAGAATTGAAGCAAATTGTACTACTGGAGCTCTATTCCCAGTCCAGATATCAGGCCCAAATATAAGCCATTTAAAGCCCAAGAGTAATGTATATGTATTATTTCAACGAAATGTTGAAAAATAATGTTTACCCCAAGATATTTAAAAATCTCAAAATTTCAAATAATTATCATCAACATCTGCAAATTTATCCAATTTAATAAATATAAGAACATTTATATAGTCTAATACAATGATATAATCTCAGGTAAAATTTCGTTTCTATCAATCTTTACTAATATTTATATTGGATAATGTCGGTTGAGATACGGGTTGGCATGTCAGGTGGGTCGGGTTTAGTATTTGACCCATCAAATAATTTATAATTTAAGAAACTAATACAAAGTTGAAACACTTGATTATTGTTATTGTCAGATTTACCCTCACTTTTTTATTCCAAATCTTTGGAAGAATTGAAACTTTGAAAGAGTGAAAGTTTTGGCATAAAGGTCTTTGTCCCTTCTCTTTTTCATTGCACCTTGTTTTATTCTCTAAAGTGTCACCTCATCATCACTATCTATGTTAAACAGATTCTTCTTCCGGGAAACCGAATCCGAGTCGGACTCTTCTAGGACACCGACTCTTCTCGGATACTTGTTGGACACGAGTCCGTTTTTTATATTTAAATTTATTATTATTTATTTTGAAATAGTCATTATTTAATTNCTAAAATCCAAATTTAATACATGAACGTTCATATTTTAAGATATTGAATGATGATATATTGACTATTGAACTCGAACAAAATAATTAGTTCTTGATTATTTTATATTTGAATGTCTCTTGATTTAAAATAATCAATTTGTATTTTAAATATTTTAAATTTCAATTATCACGAAAAAATAGTGAATATGTTATATATATTCAAACATAGATCTAACTTCTAATTTTTTGCTTTGAATAGTGTGATCGACATTTCTATAGTTTCTCCGAAATTAT
Organism: Utricularia reniformis; assembly: GCA_009725065.1. Classification (NCBI taxonomy): domain Eukaryota; kingdom Viridiplantae; phylum Streptophyta; class Magnoliopsida; order Lamiales; family Lentibulariaceae; genus Utricularia; species Utricularia reniformis. The sequence goes on along the minus strand of RWGZ01001308.1, from coordinate 100,594 downwards.
GTTTTTCGGTTCCAATCCGAAATTTATTTTAAATTCAAACATTGATCTAAACTAGCATCTAATTATCATTACTGGATAGTAATTAAATCAATGAAGAGTTAATAATTAAATTTGAATAATAGAGTTGGAACTCGAAACTTCATGTATGTCTTCACGAATAATATAAGAAAGATAAATAAATTTAATATCCGATTTTGATCTAAATAACCTAAAGCTTATTCATAGTAAATAATAAAAAAAGAAAAATTATATTTAAAAAATGAGAAATTAAAAAGAGAATGGGTTGTAATTAAATAAGACAAGGAGCATGGGGTGGTTATTCCTTTACATCTTTAGTTTTGCCCTTTTTCTCATTGGAGCAAATTGTTGAACTTTTGTGACTTTTTATTACAATCCCATGTGCTTCTATCAACTCATTTATATGGAAGACAAAACATTACACAACAAAAAAAGCATTAACTATTTACTTTTTCATGTATAAATCATTGATTTATTAAGCATCTATAAAGCAAGTAAAAAAAATCCAATCAAAACATGACCATTAACTATAAATCCAAGTTCAATATACGATTATGCTAAACAAAGTGTTAGATCGTTGCAATTCAATTCTATAACGGTATTGAAAATAATCGAGAATTTTGAAAATGTATTTAGTAAAATTACGGTGTCATAATAAATTTATTTGGTTAAACTTTTTAAAATTGGAGAATGCTGAAGTGTGTGAGTTCTCGTATGATATTATGAGTTTGATTTTTTAAATATATTTAGTAAAAATATGGTATCATTATTGTTATTTATGTAAAAATACTAATATATTCTTATATATAAAAATTATAAAATAATTTTATTAGAAATAAGTTCGAAATCTTGTTTTTGTTTTTTGTGCGTTAAAAAACTCTATTTGAGAATCTTGTTGTACCTCTCTATTTTAATTGGAGAATCAAATAACTCAATAAACATTTACGTAAAAATACTAATATGCGTTTATATATATATGAGGATGATCATACTTTATTTAAAAAATTAAGAGTAAATTAGTAATTCTCAAATCATGGCCGTGCCACAACAAATTTTAGCAGCGACAATGAAAATATAGTTTTTAACATTGAAAGCATTGTATTTTTTTGCAGTGTTTAAAAAATACAGTTTTGTGTAAATTATTAAGGATACATTTTGTTTTAGAAATTGTGAACTATATTAAATGTGTTATTATTTATTAATGAAAAGTAATTTTTTCCCTAGCAACAATAAGAATGAAATATTTTCCATTATTAATTGAGTCATTTTTTAACAACAAGTTAATGGGAAAAGTAAATGGATTTTATTGATTTTTACAAGGAAAGAAGAAACAAAAAGTGAGTAGTAACATGCACACACATGCACTTTGTAAAAAGCAATAATCTAAAAGAATGAAAAGTTGATTCTATGGAAGATCTTAAATAAAGGAAATATGCTTCCATTAGTGATTTTATCCTTCATTTCAATTCAAATATTTGTAAATACCCGATTTTAATGTATTTTATTTATCGGTGTAGTTTGGCCATGACCCCTAAACTTATGTGTTGGTAAATAAAATGTCTTCCAACTAATAAAATTAAAAATTTTATATATTTTTTAGCACAAATATACACTAGTAGCAATCAAGCTTCAATTAAATGTAAGGTTGATGATTCAAGTTACCAATATTGCTATGTTGTACGGATACTATAAATTTGAGGTTTTAACGCACCGGGTGCACTATGAGTGCTTAGGTGCGTGGATTCACATACCCACTCATATATTTAATAAAAAATAAGTTTATAAACTTATAAGTGTAAGCGACTTTGCATAAGAAAACAAGTGGATGGGGAAAAAGAAATACAAATATGAATGGAAGACAGTGAAACAAGAATCTAACAAATGTGAAATTAAAATTACATACTTGATTTGTAAATTGTATTAAAGTTCATAACTTTTTACATATTTGGTTATGGAAATGATTAATGAAGTGAATGAATTTGATAAGTTTACAAAATAAACCAGGTGAGAATCTTTTTGAATGGTTCAGTAAAGATTATGGTCGGCATGAATAGTTACGATTGATCATTGATCTCATTAAATTTTTTAGTGTTATTATCTTTATATTCAGTTTATTACTATTAACATTTTTAAATACTAAATGAATATTTTATTTTGTTCGAAAATTTCAAATATTTATATTAATTATTTTATTATTTTGAATTTGACGCACCTAAATGGGATACTTCTAAAATCGCCGCACCCCATACCCCCATACCCTACACCTCGCACCCGTATCCCCTACCTATGCAACATAGCAATATTGATATTGGTAAAGTTTAAATACAATATTTCAACTTTTAAAACAAATATTTTAATTCTTCATCTTTTAAATGACAATATTTTGCATTCAAATATCCTACATTTTGTGTAATTTTTCTTTAAAGGGAACTAATTAGATACATGAAGTTCGAGAAAAAAATAAAAATTTGACCCTTAAATTAAAAAAATTGTGAATTTAATTGTAAACCGTACACGGGAGTACATGTGTTACAAATAAACGATATATAAAACATTATACATCATAATTTCTAAAGTAATAGGCATTTACATAACTAGTCAATTAGGGAATTATTAATGCATTTCTCTCTTTATTTATAAATAGTGCTGATTTTACAAAAGTTAATGATAAATGTGCTTAAATACCTATGCGGCATCGACTCGTCCGACTCGACACGACACGATTCGGCAAGAGTATAAGAGTCATATTTTCGACTCGGCTATTATTTTTAAATAAAATAATATTAAATAATGTTAAAATTTGTTGAAAGTTACATAAACTATATTTTTTAAACTACAAATAGTTTATCAATTTATTATACAAGATAATTCAACTTTATAAAAAGTGAATATAGTTGTTCTATTTCATGTCTCCCCAAAAGCAACCATATTTCGGTCCATTATCGCTTACACGATTAATTCACAAGTAGATAGATTATATGACAAAGTCATAAATGCATATAAGTTATTTTTCTAATGAATAAAAAATATAATTAATGAAGAATCAAAACGGCGTCGTTTTGTGTCAAGTGTCGCGAGTCGGAGAGTCGGACGCAATCCGACACGGGTACGTAAGTAAAATTGGAGAGTCGGTGCAGCAGAGTTAAATACTTGAATTTGAATTTATGGTGAAAAGTTAGGTAATGTTCAATTTGTAAAGAATTATTTATGGTGATCAAAGATGACCTAAAATGGAGTAACATGGAACATAAGAAACAATTGATAGTGGAGCAGACTATCCACACTAGAAAAGTATAACAATCAAGATATTATTTAGGATTACATAAAATAATAGTTATTAAAAGTGATTTAATTAATAATAGGATCACAACTTTTTACTATAAAAATAAATAATATTAAATGTTGTAACAAAAATAAAAGACGCATTATCTTAGATAAAATTGTCTAACGTCGTCATTAACCATCCTGAATTATTTCGGTGGTTAACTGACCATCGATCGGTTAAACCTAAACGAATTGAATTGAATTCGAAATACTCGTGCACAATAAAATTTTTATTTAAGAAATGCATTAACAACATAACATTATATATGAATCTAGGAAGACGACTAATCAATAGTTTGAGTTCGAATTGGAATATGCACATTCGAGACGGGGTGTTTATTAACCTCTTGAGCTAAACCAATCAAGAATAGAGTTCGAATCTTTGATAAGAAATCCTAACAAACTAAATCTAGAATCTCAAAATTTTAAGATTTTCATATTATAATAATATTGTGTATATTTAAATATATATTATTTTAAATTAATTTGAACTATAAATTCAAATAGAGCCGAACTGAGCATATATTTTTATTTTCAAATCCTAACCTCAAACTAAGCATTTCCTTTTCGAACAAAACTAAAACCTTAAAAAACTTTAATTCAACTTAGAATGTGTTTTGCATAAATTATATAATGTAAAATCATAATTTATTATTAAAATACATTATGCTAATATATAAATAAAATAAAGGCACTATTCTACATATATATTGCATTATAAAATATAAAAATGTTCTAAAAAATGTAAAAAATAAATATATCCCGATTATAAATATGAAATTATAATTCTAAACTAAAATTATATTTTTAAATATAAAATAAAATAATAACATTTTTAAAAAATATCTCAAATAATAAAAAGAAATTCCACAAGTGTAATATAAATTCTAAATTATAGTGAAAAAATTACTATTAAAATTTCATTTGAAAAAATGCATATATATTAAAATAAAATAAAAATAATGATAATACATTTAAAGAAATAATTTAAACTTAAATATGTATTATAATTGAAAAATTAAAATGTATTATAAAAAATAATTTAAAATTTATATGGTTATGTATCAAAAATTTCTATATTTCATAATCCGTTTCTATAATTGGTTTATACCCCTTTATTCTTCACACCGAGATAATCATTAAATGAATATATTTAACCACAATCATTGAATTATGTAATGAATACTATATATTATAATATATATATATATATACACTGCATGAAAGTTTGTGCATATCTATAGATGTTTGAATTATTACAAAGTCAGAAGACTGTGTATGAGTATATATGATGTCGATGGATCATTCACTTTTTACCTTTCTTCTCCATCATTTAAATTTTTACTGTTTCATTTAAAAAGTAAATATAAAATAATTATTTTGCAAAATTATTACCATTCAGACAATGTGGTAAATATTATATAATTAGAATATTAATGTTAATATTATTCTGAATATAAAATTTGGTAGGTTTGGTTTTTAATAAAAAGAAGAAGAAATGTCAGAGTCATCTTGTTGACAGATGTAGGCTGTAAAAAAGCTGCAAACTCAGCAACTATTATTTACAACATAAAATAAACAAATAAAATAATATATATATATATATTTTTATCAAAATACTTTAATTTAAAACGAATAAATTAATATATCATAAACATATATTATTAATTTTATTGGATTTATGTGGAAATTTTTACAGTGTCAATTAGTAATTAGTGGGGCTGTCTGAACAATGGGAAACGCAATTTTTTACTGTGGGCCATGTATATCCCTTTCTTGCCCTGCCTCTGTTTTTGTCTTGAAACCAGAGAGTTTTTTTATTAAAAAAATATTATATTATTTATTACAGTTTTGTTTAACGTATCAGTATTTTTATTGAAGTTGTAAGAATTTGGTGCTTCTTGTGCTCTGCCCAATAATGCTATTAAATTAAAATAATATTTTGTTCTTAAAATTTACTCATATTTCATATATAATATGAAGAAATGACGTAGTTGGTTAACAAAATATTTTAAATTTTAGTATTCAAATTTTAATTTGTCATCTGTAATATTTTTGAAAAAATATATAATAATTTCTCAAATTTAGCGAACTCTATTCATACAAAATTATACAAATCTGATGACTTAATTTGTAAAATTATACAAATTTTAGAAATCTTAAATGACATTTGATATGTAATTTCAAGCGAATTCATGTTTTTTCAAGTACTATAACGAGTGAAACCGTCGTTTGATTGAAGGATTTTACATGGATATAATTTAAATGGTGCGCTAGAGTGTATATATTTTGGTAAATTAATAATTTAAATGAGAGTAAAAATAAATATATTTATAATATGGTGTAAGTAAAGAGGAAGAGGAGGGGTCATTGTCAATAAAAGAATGGCACTGAAAAACATGGCACAGCAACATTTATGCGTTTTTCCTTCTTCTGTGCAGAGTACAGAGTGTAATTGGTATTCTCGCCTAATGCTCCAAACGCCAAATCCAAAACGACAAATAAATTCATTAATAATTTCCCAATAAAATATATTATTCTAACTCTTCCCTCCATTTCAATTAAATCCCATAAATGCCCTTTCTTTTTACTGTTCTAAACCAACTCAAATATACTTTTAAGTCATTTTATTTATTATGTTATTTTTTAAAACTTGAGATTAATGGATATAATAATATTAATTTTTAATTATTTTTAGTACAAATTATGGTATTGAATATAATTATTATAAGTAAAAGAAATTTGATTATTTTTAAATATTATAATGTCAAGACTTATTTTAATCATGTTTTTAGAGTTTTATACACTATAATTTTTTTTCTTTCAATACGTTCAAAAATTAATGATTTGAAATCTCATGCATATCATCCTTATGATTATCAAACATCCCAATTTTATCAATGTTAATGTATTGAAAAAAATTACAAGTTTCAGAACTAAATTTTTACTAACATCAAATATTTTATTCTAATTTCTCAAAAGGCCTTGCAAAAATATTTTCTATAGATCCAATTTCAAATCCTTTTGAATTTGTTCTAGTTTAGTGAGATATGTATCTAATAACATAAACTATATACAAAAAATAGGAGGAATTATATTATTATGATCAAATTTGACACTAAACCCTAACTAGATATAGGGTACGTTTGGAACCGCGTATAACAAATAGCGGTAAGGTGAGATGGTTGTGCTGTGCTGTGAGGTGAACTGATCGTAATTTTAAAAAACTGTTTTGAAACATCGGTGCGGTGATCGTGATTTTATAAAATGACTATTTTTTCCTTATTTTTAATTAATTGTGTATAAGTAACAAATTATATTTTATATTGATTGTGATAAGCTCGTTATTTAAGAAATTGCTAGAATATAATAAGTTATTGATCAAAAATATCAAAAAACAAATATTGACAAAAGTGAATCATCTAAATCGAAATAATTCACTAATTTTGATAAAAAGTAAGTTAATTTTGATAAAAATTTGATATAAACCCTAATTTTAAATGAAATTGTATAATGATCATTAATCAACATTGTTTTGCTCACCACTGCTTCAAACGTACTGTCGTCTCACCGCAGTTTTCAGCAGTGAGACGAATGCACTTGTTAAGTATGTTTGGTCAAAGTTGAAAAAATCACGGCACATTCACAGTACCAGGCGGTGAACTGCAGAACCAAACAACACTATAGTTATTTCTAGGTTTTACCAAAAAGTATGAGATTCCTGAATTTTAGCAATAATGAGATTTGTTTATCAATGAAATTCAAATCTATAATTTTTCATATCTTATTCTACAATCAAATAATACTTCAAAATATATTTAGCATCTAATATATTTTATTAAATTTTTATACGAACTAACTAAATAATTAATTTAATTTTTTATATTTATTAAAAAAACAACGCACTTGGTGCGTATAATAAATTTTAAGTAATGTGTAACCCTAATTAATTGGTAGTATTTTAGATATATTATTTAAATTGCTAATATAGAAAGTTTGAAAGCCTAAAAATGAATTTTACCATGAAATATACATTATTTGAAATTAAATCAAAATAGAATATCGAATAATAAATTTTTCAGTTATCGAAATCATACCGATATTAATCCATTTTTAGCTTAACAATTAATTTATTGAAAGATTTGTTAAACATTCACGAGGAATAAGAAAATTGAATAGAGTAGGGTTTTGCTGACAATTACATCCAGAAGCTTGACTAATTTGCAGGTTCATCGATGATCTTAATCTAAAAGTGTTTATTTCTCGGCGCCACCACCATTTCTTGATGTTGAATCCCATTCCTTAAGCGCAGCTGTAATNCATATATAATATGAAGAAATGACGTAGTTGGTTAACAAAATATTTTAAATTTTAGTATTCAAATTTTAATTTGTCATCTGTAATATTTTTGAAAAAATATATAATAATTTCTCAAATTTAGCGAACTCTATTCATACAAAATTATACAAATCTGATGACTTAATTTGTAAAATTATACAAATTTTAGAAATCTTAAATGACATTTGATATGTAATTTCAAGCGAATTCATGTTTTTTCAAGTACTATAACGAGTGAAACCGTCGTTTGATTGAAGGATTTTACATGGATATAATTTAAATGGTGCGCTAGAGTGTATATATTTTGGTAAATTAATAATTTAAATGAGAGTAAAAATAAATATATTTATAATATGGTGTAAGTAAAGAGGAAGAGGAGGGGTCATTGTCAATAAAAGAATGGCACTGAAAAACATGGCACAGCAACATTTATGCGTTTTTCCTTCTTCTGTGCAGAGTACAGAGTGTAATTGGTATTCTCGCCTAATGCTCCAAACGCCAAATCCAAAACGACAAATAAATTCATTAATAATTTCCCAATAAAATATATTATTCTAACTCTTCCCTCCATTTCAATTAAATCCCATAAATGCCCTTTCTTTTTACTGTTCTAAACCAACTCAAATATACTTTTAAGTCATTTTATTTATTATGTTATTTTTTAAAACTTGAGATTAATGGATATAATAATATTAATTTTTAATTATTTTTAGTACAAATTATGGTATTGAATATAATTATTATAAGTAAAAGAAATTTGATTATTTTTAAATATTATAATGTCAAGACTTATTTTAATCATGTTTTTAGAGTTTTATACACTATAATTTTTTTTCTTTCAATACGTTCAAAAATTAATGATTTGAAATCTCATGCATATCATCCTTATGATTATCAAACATCCCAATTTTATCAATGTTAATGTATTGAAAAAAATTACAAGTTTCAGAACTAAATTTTTACTAACATCAAATATTTTATTCTAATTTCTCAAAAGGCCTTGCAAAAATATTTTCTATAGATCCAATTTCAAATCCTTTTGAATTTGTTCTAGTTTAGTGAGATATGTATCTAATAACATAAACTATATACAAAAAATAGGAGGAATTATATTATTATGATCAAATTTGACACTAAACCCTAACTAGATATAGGGTACGTTTGGAACCGCGTATAACAAATAGCGGTAAGGTGAGATGGTTGTGCTGTGCTGTGAGGTGAACTGATCGTAATTTTAAAAAACTGTTTTGAAACATCGGTGCGGTGATCGTGATTTTATAAAATGACTATTTTTTCCTTATTTTTAATTAATTGTGTATAAGTAACAAATTATATTTTATATTGATTGTGATAAGCTCGTTATTTAAGAAATTGCTAGAATATAATAAGTTATTGATAAAAAATATCAAAAAACAAATATTGACAAAAGTGAATCATCTAAATTGAAGATCTTCTTCAATTCTCGCTAGTGCAATGTGATCACATATTTGATTTATAACTCGAATCATATATTTATCGTGTATGAGTTCAACATCTACATGTGATGGGTCAATTGGAATTTGTACTTTCATATTCCGATCATTTTCAATCTCTACAAAGTCCGGATCCAATTAAACAAATTAATATTAATAAATTAATTTGGATAAAAATTTTAAATATGTAATAAAAATAATATTAATATTGATAAGAATTTAAATTAATATTAAGTTAATTTTGATAAAAATTTGTTATAAACCCTAATTTTAAAGAAATGATATAATGATCATTAATCAACAGCGTTTTGCCCACCACTGTTTCAAAATTACTGTCATCTCACCGTAGAACACACTTGTTAAGCATGTTTGGTCAAAGTTGAAAAAATTACGGCACATTCACCGTACCAGGCTGTGAAATGTAGAACCAAACAACACTATAGTTATTTATAGGTTTTACCAAAAAGAGTGAGATTCTTGAATTTTAGCAATAATGAGATTTGTTTATCAATGAAATTCAAATCTATAATTTATCATATCTTATTCTACAATCAAATAAAACTTCAAAATATATTTAACATCTAATATATTTTATTAATTTTTTATGCGAACTAACTAAATAATTAATTTAATTTTGTATAATTATTTAAAATTTATTTTTTATGTTAAAAAACAACAACGCACTTGTTGCGTATAATAAATTTTAAGTAAATGTGTAACCCTAATTAATTGGTAGTATTTTAGATATATTATTTAAATTGCAAATATAGAAAGTTTGAAAGCCTAAAAATGAATTTTACCATGAAATATACATTATTTGAAATTAAATCAAAATAGAATATCGAATAATAAATTTTTCAGTTATCGAAATCATACCGATATTAATCCTTTTTAGTTTAACAATTATTTTATTGAAAGATTTGTTAAACATTCACGAGGAATAAGTAAATTGAATAGAGTAGGGTTTTGCTGACAATTACATCCAGAAGCTTGACTAATTTGCAGGTTCATCGATGATCTTAATCTAAAAGTGTTTATTTCTCGGCGCCACCACCATTTCTTGATGTTGAATCCCATTCCTTAAGCGCAGCTGTAATATAACTGAGCTCCATTGAAGAAGAACCTTCTTCAGTTAAAGGAGTTTCAGGGCGGAGCTTCTCTTTACAAGAATGCCATGTCATTAATGAAACGGCGGCAGCCATTTGTTCCGCCGCATATTGTCTTAAAGCTTGTGCTTTTTGAAGCTCAGCCTGCGCGTGTTGCCTGATTCTCTTTGCGTTGACAAACTCTTGCTCAGCCGCTTCCATCTGACGTTTTGCTAGTTCCCTTGATTCCTCCGCGTACGCCTTTTCGACCATTGAGATTCTTAATTGCTCTTCAGCCTGCTCCATTGCTAACGCCACCGCTGCCGATGTAGGTTTATTGATATCTCCGGTGCACGTGGTGGTTCTTTTAAGTGAGCGTCTGATCGCAGCGTCACAGGGTTCGGAATTTCCGATTGAAAGCTGTAACTGTGTTGAGTGATCTTCATCTCTAGTTAGAAGCTGGAGTTCAATTGTCGCTGGGCATGACCGGAATCCTATGGATTCCATTGATTTCGGCATAAGATCTGGAGGATCGGTGTCGCTTGAGATAGTTGGATTTAAAGCCGTCAAACACTGCTGCTGCGGCGGCGGAGGAGGGCGAAGATGGTGAGAATCTAATCGGATTCTTCTCATATTACAAGAATCTTGATGCTCAATGAAACTCTCCACCCTGTGTAAAAACCCAAATTCAACAGTCAAAATCATATGAAATCTACAGAAAAGCTCCATGTATTCAACTCCATTTTCGTGATACTGGAGCCAGAAAACTCAATGATTGATATGAAAAAGATAAGGAAAAGGCAGATCTTAGAAGAAAACAACTGATTTTTCTTCATCTTCTTCAGAAGGGAAACGCATCATCATTTCTTCACCGCTAAACAGTAAAATACAGCAGCTTTAAGTTCCGAAAAGGAAAAAGAAAGTAGCTTTACGTTAACTTTATAAAAGTATTCTGGAAAATCGTGCACCCAAAATTTGACTAAACAGTGAAAAAGAACAGTAAAGAGATAACTGAATTAGAAAAGGATGAACTGTAGACAGGCACTAGTTCTGTATAATGTTTATGAAATTCTTTAGTGGAAAATGGGTTGATTTGACGGATGGTCTTCTGAAATAATCAAGATGAAGGATCTTGACTCTCAAACCCACACTTTTAGAAGACATTCTTGCACTGAAAACGATGAAGGAGGGGGGAAAGAAGAAGCATTTACTTACGGAAGGAGGAAGAAGAGAAAGAAAGAAGATAACCTGGAAAATACACGGCCGCAATCACACGAATGGCCGCGGGTACCGCAGGTTTTAAGATGGGCTTTGTAATCCGATTGAACGGCGTACCCTTTTGAGCATTTCTCACAGACCCATTGACGGTGGCTACTGTGTTTCCGGCGGAAGTGTTTCTTAATCCCGACGAGATCACCTAAAGCGTGACAAGGATCGTGGTGTAGACAACTAACCTCCGGGCAAACATAAACTCGTTTTCTAGCGATTGGGGTTTCACGTTTTAGAAGCTTCCACGGAACTTTGTGGCGGCGCCGGTGCATCTGTAGATTCTGATCGCGTTGAAATCCTTGGTTACAGATCTCGCATACGTAGCGGTCAGATTCAAGCAGCGTTCTTGGAGATAGAGACACGACTTCTGCGTCTGGATCTGGAAAACCCATATGAACCATTATAAAATAAAACAAGAAACAAACTATTCAGTCATTAGTCTAACTATCGTACCTGGGGTTCCGGCAGGCCGGCGCCTCCGCTTACTGCTACTCCCATTATAATGCTCCTCCCGACTAGAGATGTTCATTTTCAAAGGGTCGCCGGAAAAAAGAAGAATAAAGGAAATCAAAGGAGAAAAGGGAGCATTGATTCGTATACGAAGGAGATTCAGGAACAGGAAGATGAGCTTGATTGTTTAGCCATGGCGGAGAGAAGAAGATAGGAGGTAGAATATCTGCTTTTTTACTGCTGATCTTACCCGTTGATTTTCTTTGCTTTCCTTTGCGGTTGTAGATGCCACCCGTGGTTATAAGCCTTTTTCTGAAAAATAATATTTTAATAATAAATTCATTAATTAAGATTGAACCTTAGACAATATCATTATCTATGGGACTTTGTTTATTAAAATACTCAATAAAATAATAATAAACGAAGGAAAATTTCAATTTTAGTATTCCAACATTCCCATAAAATCAATTACTTTTTAGATTATTTAAAATTAAGTACAAAAGCACTCCTCAACCACTAACATTATCATAATCATTGCTATTTTTAATTTAATTAGTTTTGTTATTCATTATCAAATCTCCTTTATTAATATAATTAATGGTTAATTAGAAGATGATTGTAAAAAATGGGAAGAGATTAACACGAACAAATTCATATATTTTTATATTTTTTTTGATTGAACACATGAATTCGAACACAAACCAGAAAAACATGAACATTAACAAGATTATAGAAATATAAATAATGTTTAAATATGTTTTTCCGTTTGATTTATAATATAAAAAAATGAACTCAAACTCAAACTCAAACTCGGTTAATACAAAAATGTGAAATCTCAAAGGAATGAAAGTCAAATTAAGACGAATCATTTTTTGTTTTGTTAAGTTTTTTAAAATTACAAATTGTTAAAATTAAATATAATGTGTTATATATTTTACAATTAAAGATAATTATATTTAAATTAGTATATTGTTAAAGAAACTCTACTTTGTGTCCATTAAAATCAATCATGTGTATTTCCATTTTCTAACTATATATTCTATAATTTTTACATAGTAGATAACATAATATGTAATATATATATATAAAATAAATATTTTAGGTTTTTCAGCTTTTGTACAGCCTTGCCATTTATTAAGAACATTTGTTCTTATTTTGGGCTTTGGTAGTTTCTATTGGGCCTTGTATGAGAGGCCCAATATCTTTACTAATGTTATTCAGGATGTTTGTGTTTGCCCTAACATGTATAATTATTATTGATGATACTAATGTAAGTTTTTTGTTAGAGTTTGTGGATTGGGGTTATTTGGATTAACAATATTAATTTAGATGTATATTTAATATTTATTTATTATATTTGTATATATCTCGATTTCATATTGAGTGTTCTCAACTCATTCGTTTAACTATAACTTTTGTCGGGTTATTAAAATGTTGTCCAACCTCTATTGCAATATTATTAAATTAATTAACTTTTTCAAAAAAAATTATTATTATTAAAATATATTTTTTGTTAAATTTAAATAAGTTAAATTTAATATAATTTTTTAGTTTCTTTTTTTTTTAAAAAAACGCCTATCCATCAAACGGTTTGTCCAATTTTTATAGTTTTAGTAAATTTAGTCTATGATTTTAAAGTTTTGACAAATTTTGTTCTCTAAATTTGTAATATTTGACAAATCAAATTCTCAAAGTAGCAAAATTGGTCAATGGAATTTAATTTTGACATATGACATCATTTGTCAAAATTAAAAACTTTGAAAATCAATTATGTTATACAAACTAAATTTTGAAAATTTATTTTATCAAAACTTAGAAAATATGGGGATCACTTTTGTTATCTTTATATTTTGAGGATAAAATTGTCACAATCATAAAATATCAAGGACCAAAATTGTTAAAATAATGAAAAAATATAATGACTAAATTTGCGTCTCACCCATTGTTTATCGTAAAAACATAGCTACACTTGTGCTTTTTCACAAATACAAACGGTCCACTGGTTATCCCGTTTACGTGCAAGTTTCTTGATGTTTTATTGAAAATTCCGTTTTTATGTGAACCGGAGTTTGTCGTATAAGTTCCATATTTTCATACCGGTCTGTATGTCACTATATACCGGCCAGTAGGGTAAAAATCGAGTGTCACCGATAATTTTATTGGTACATGTATCGGGTTTTTTGGTCGACACCCAAGTTTTACCGGGCTAGACCCTAAAAAATTGAAAAAAAACTTAAAAAATAATTTTTGATACCGAACGTTGTACATTTCATATTAGTTATACCGATACGGACCTAAAAAAGATTCCCAACTATCAAAGAACATAGATTTTAAAACGATAGTTTTTATAAGGGAAACTATTTACATAATTTGCCCTTGCCACTACAGGCTTGTTTATTGGGCCGACCCATTATTTAACCGGCCCAGTGTTATTTTATCCCCTAGATTTAAATACCAGACATAAAAACTGCAAAACAATTAAAGCTGATAATAAAACAAAACTTACGTATCAGTTCCACAGGGCTCAGGAGCTTATTCAATTATGATGAAAATGAAAGAATACAAAATTTAGAGGGGTATTACAGCAAACTTGGAAGTAATGAAGGAGCAAATAGAAAATTAAACGAAAAGTTTTCCTTGAAACAAGACTCATTATGATTGATGCAAATTAGTTCATAAACGTATTGAAATAAAGTTATGTTTATTTTTCTCATCCTTTATTCATTTCCCTAATTTATATTCTTATTCTACAAATTAATGTATTTATTATATAATATTGATAAATAAATTATTTAATATGCATATGATATTTTATGAATGAAATATATATATATATATAATACATTATAATAATAGTTAGAAAATGACATCTAGTTAACTTTTATAAGTCCATAGAATTTTACATTTTTGCATATTAATCTTCAGATTTACAAAATCAAAGAAAATTGACCATAACATGTATATTGAATATCGAGTACTAATTTTGTCAAATTGTAAAAAATATGAGTAGTGAAATGGCTTTAATATATGCTCAATTATAAATTATCGTTGAAATTATGACGATAGCGTGTACAAATATAATGTATAAAAGAATGAAATCATATCGTAAAAGATTTGAACAAATCATTCACTATAGTATCACTCTCTCTTATAAACCAATCTAAAATTCATCTAAAATCCACTGTATAACATATTGATATTTCAACGAACCCCCTCAAGTCAATATAACTAACAAATTTGCAGTTGTCAATTGAAATAAATCATACATTCCCAATATTGATAATGAGGATTTTGATATATGCAGCTCTGATACCATATTGTACTTATAGAGTATCTCTAAAATTATTATGGGAGTATGCATACGTATATAATGAGAAGATTATATCGTAAAAGATTTGAAGAATACATATTTTCTTATAAACCAATCCAATTTTATCTTAAATCTAACGTGAGAAATTTTGATATTTGAACAATATACTTTAGGATCATAAATGCAAAAAAAACGGAACTAAGAGACCAACATTATGAAATCAATAAAAGTATGGTGATATTTACTATTCATCCTAGTTGTTTTAAAATAATTTAATTTTCATCATATATGTTTGGAAGAATGAAAAAATACATACTTGTTACATTTTTTGTTGAATTTTAGTCATTACCGTTAAATAATACGTTAAGATTCTGTAAAACAATTCACGGTAATTTAATGGTAAATGACTAAAATAGAACTTCAAAACAAGTATGACGAAAGCGGAAAATTGGAAATTTAAATATGACTTGTAAAAGGATTTTCCCAATAAAAGTATGGGGAATATTATTACGTCTCTTACAATATAAGAGTTGGTTTCACTGTATAAATTAAAAATCTTACTAAACTTATGGATTATAAATCTATAATATTTAATTTGATTTTGTTACATAACATTTAAATTGAAAAAAAATGAAGAATTTTGTGAATTAAATCGGATATTAGTCTCCTTCGTTCCCATCCCCCAACTGCCGGCCACGATTTAATACCGAAATCGAACCATTTATTAAATCCTTTCATTTTCCTTATTTATTTATTTATATTATTAACTTTTTACAAGCAATTTCGTTCTCAAATCTAATATTTCACACCTCATCCACATAAATTCAAATTTCAAGCTCCCTATCCAGTGGCATGAAATTAATGTTTTTGTCTCATAATAAATATTATTCTCTTTCTTTAAATGAAACATTTTAATAATTATCTATACAAATGGTATTTTGTTTATATTATTTTATAATATTTGTCTAATTTGAAGTGAAATATTAAATATAATATTCAATTTTCCACACGAAACTGTGTAGAATCTCTAGAAATTCAGGATTCAATGGGTCGGGAAGTGCATCCCAGTCCATAAGAGAAGTGAATCGCATTGAAAAAACTTGAACCAATCTAATTACCTATTATATTACTCATCTTATAAATTAGGTATTTTCTATTTCTACATCCGATATGAGATATATTTCAACACTTCCCCTCAAGTCGAACTGATCTTGATCTGGTTTAGATTTGCTTCAATATGCTCGGTAGTGCTCGAATCATAGGTCGATCTATTTTTATCGCCTAGGTTCGATGCGCTTTTCTACTCGAGTTTTTTTATCTAAACTGGTACGAACCAACTCGAAACCCACCCTGAAGCTTCGATACCATCTAGAAATTCAAGATTCAATGGATCGGAGAGTGCAGCTCAGTTCATAAGAGAACTGAATCACATTGAAAAAACTTGGGTTAAACCAATTACCTATGATATTACTTATCTTATAAACTAGATATTTTCTATTTCCATATCCGATGTGGGATATATTTCAACAAGATCGTTTAAGACTTTCTGACTCACTCTAACGCTTGACACATGAAACATCGTTTTTATTTCTTCCTTAATTCGATTGGTTTTCGTTGGATAAGTGACTTATGTGTTTTCATAACTTTGTTATATAGTCGAAATACTTGTGTATTACTCGTGCAAGCAATAATAGACCATAAAATTGTTGTTTTTGGCAAGGCGTCGATATCGATCAGTAATACTCATTTTTTATAAACATAAATCATCTTATATAATAAATTGATACAATATTTTTAGTTTTAAGATATCTAATTTATACAAATTTTAACATTTAGGGTTCATATATATCTTGTTTTTATTTAAATATTCAAGACGAGTCTAAAATACAATTCTTACAATCTTGCCGAATAGAATTGAGTGGAGTCGGTGTCGTATAGGTATTAAGTTCGTACTTATCATATTCTACATTAGTATGTATTGATATGTCTCTCTATATATATATTTATATTAAAAAATAGTGAAATTGAATGGTATTAAATTGGAGTCTTAAATAATGTTCAACTACTATCCTTCCCCACATGTCTCCTTGTATTGTCTGATGAATGGACTTGTCATTGTTCCTTTTTTCAGAATAAAGATAAGCTTTTTTATCTATTAAATAATCCCAAAGTATTTCGGGTCTTCAATTATACAAATATTATAAATATTACTAAATTAAACGTATCCCAATATATCAATAATATACCTATAAAATTGTTTATACTTTATACTTTATAATATGAATTTATTAGAACCAAAACAAATAAATTGTTAGTTATTGGAAGTCACCAAAATGGAGTTGTATGCTTAAATAAGACATTATTGATTTAATTTAATATTTGAGAAATCTGATTGACACGATAATAAATTCACGGATATCATTAAAAAATATTTTTTTCTATCGAATAAAAAGGTCTCATCTTATTAAATTATTGTGGGCTCTTTTTCATTTTGTCTATGATATTTTAAACATAAATGTATAATAAAAACATTAATTAAGATGCTAAAGTTGTTGTAATATATAAAATAATGTTTCTTAACCCAACTACCATGATACACTTTTACTGTCTAAGAGCATCTACATCCTTGTATGTTCAATTCGATGCGTCCGAACAATCAGTAAGATTGTACTATCCTTACCCGACTCTCTCCTCATTTTTTAAATGTTTTATTATTTATTTATATATTATTAGTATTATTTATTTAAATTTTTTGTTAAATATATAAGATATATTTTTAAATATGTAAGTTCTCGATTTCTCATATTAATTGTGTTATTTCAATGTTTATGAATAAAATTAAAAAATAATATAATATAATTAAAATATAAGTTTTTAGACAATAATGTGAATACCCAAATGATAGATTATTTTTTTATATATTATATATTTTTGAATTGTGAACTCGTAATATTCAAGTTATATCAGCAAAATTTATTTCAATTATTTGTAACAACGGCCTATGGTCGGCGGGTTTTATTTCTTGCAACGAATTATGTAAAATAAATTACTTCTTATTAAATTTGATTAATAATATCTGTATATGTGAATTTTCAAAACTACTTCACATTAGTTTATATTTTAATATTATTATCATCCAAATATACTTAATTTCGAAGCTTTAATTGCAATTTCTATATTTGGAAGGACTAATTGTTAATTCTATACGTTGAGTTATAGGATGGGGGTAAAATTGGTACTACTCACAAATTTAGAGTTGTCATGATAAAATAGTATATTTATCGTTAAAAAATCACAATTTATTAAATGATTAACATACAATTATTTGTTATATTAATCTTATCATATTTCACCGCATTGTATTTTTAAAAGTCGATTGAAAGAAAACTCATTAACAAATAACCAGATAACTGATTCGTTTATAGTGGAGACCCAAGTCAATGTCTAAGTAAAAGCTACTGAAAGCTGGTTTAATTTTAAAATCCCATTATTATTAAATTAATTATCAATCTTTATCTCTCTTTTAATCAATTTGTTATTCACAATTATACATTTTTCATAATCTCACTATTTCTCTTAACATACTTAACTTTTAGGTCTCACTAGCAAATTATTCTATTTAACACACTTATACGATTCGATTGGGTCTTATAATTTTTTTTTATTTCGATGAGTTTGTTTTATATGGATATCGACTTTGTTGTAGTCGGCCCGATAAAATTAATATATGTTGCTAATGCTATTAAGATTATGGACAAATCAAATAATTTATGAGCAAAGCTTCTTTAAATAGTAAATGCAAATATATTTAATATGTTGAAAATGAAATAATCAAAATACATGTAATAAAAGCAAATGTATATTTTTGTTTTTTTTTTGCTTTCTCTCTGCTTTATATAAACCTGAATCATCATCTTCATCTTTCCCTCATAAATCCAAAATTTTTCTCTTTCAATGGCGCCAGCATCTTCTTCATCACTTGATTCTCAAATCTCTTCTCCTTTTGACTCAGAAACTCTCAATAAAATCCCCATTCATTCTCCTCTCAAGAAGAAGCGAAACCCAATAAAGAAAAAACCTTCTTCTTCTTCTTCTTCTTCTGCTGCTGCTGCTGCTGCTGCTTTCATGGTATAAAGCTATAAATAAATTCTGTAATTCATCAGAATAATCGAAACAAATTTGTTCTTGTTTTTTATTGTCTGAAGGAAAATGAAGAGAAGAAAATGAAAGGAGGAGAAGAAGCTCCGACAGGTTATATTCATGTGAGGGCCAGAAGAGGCCAAGCCACAGACAGTCACAGCCTCGCTGAGAGAGTAATATACAAATATATTTGTCTTGTTTTGTTTTGTTTTGTATTGTTTTTGTTAAGGCCGTAAATTATTAGGTAAGAAGAGAAAAGATAAGTGAAAGAATGAAGCTTCTTCAGTCTCTTGTTCCTGGTTGCAATAAGGTTACTGGGAAAGCATTAATGTTAGATGAAATTATAAGCTATGTCCAATCTCTGCAAACTCAAGTAGAAGTAAGGCTTCTTACCTTGTTCATGTACCAAATTTCGATCAAATTTCATTAAAATTTCATCCCATTTACACAGTTACTGTCAATGAAGCTTTCTTCTGTAAATCCAATGCTTTACGACTTCGGAATCGACATAGAATCCTTCATGATTCAACCCGATCAGGATTTAAACAATTTCCATTGCTTAGATCAATGCTTCACTCCCGCTACTGAAAATACATTGGGTTTTGATCCAGAACAAACAAACTTCAATTACATGGTATTATAACACAAGACAGATCTTTGTTTCTTTTGTATTTTGTTGAAGATTTGGTGTTATGGGTTTCAGGGAAGTAAACAGAGCATGTGGCAAATGGACGAAGAAAGACAGAGAATTTTGATGAATAACTCAGGAACAAGATCCGACTCTGTCTTTTTCTGAATGTCTGAATTCAGAAACCAACCCGTGTTAATTGTAAGAGAATGGATAATTCTCTCGTCTTTATTGTTTTGACTTGTCTGAACCTGTACAACTACATATTAATGTAGCCCGCTTAACCCTCTATGACGTGGATCACAGTGCAATAATCGTTAAAAACTACAATTTCAACATTAATTATAAAATTAATAATACAATCATAGTAATTTTTAATATATTTTATAGCAAATATTATAGTAATCCATCATATTTATAAATACATAACCAAACGCTTAAATATTGTGATTAGTCTAGAAGTTTCATAAATTTTTATTTGACATCTATAGTTTCCCTACTTTGATAATTTTAGTACAAATTAACCATAAGATTTCACAAATTTGTCAAATTCGATCCCTAATATTGATAACCAATTTTTGCATAAACAATAAATTTTTAAGACTATATTTGTCAAAATTTACAAAATATGTAGTTTTGCTTTAAAAAATTTTGAGGATAAAATTAATTGTTAGAATTATAGAGTCTGCCCGAAATTACGAAGAGATAGCGTGTGAACGAATATGATTAAAGGTATGAACTCACACATTTAAAAGACATAATCAAATTATTATGTGATATAATTCTTACATTATAAACCTAATCAATCCAACTTTTTAAGTAACGTGGGACAAATTCAACATTAATCAAAACATACAAAGATTGGAAACTTAAATGTCATACATTCAGAACCCAACAAACTTTGGGTACGTTTGGAACAATGTTTGGCAAATAACGGTGAGGTGAGAGGATTGTACTGTGCTGTGAGGTGAACTGACCGTGATTTTTTAAAAATGTTTTTGAAACAGCTGTGTAGTGATCGTTATTTCAAAACTATATTTTTAAATTATTATACATATTTTTATAATTTGAATATATAATTGATAAATATAAGAAGTTATTAATCAAAATTATTTTTTTAAAAAATAAATTATAATTTACTAAGGGTAAAATTGATATTTGCCAGATGCGTTTTGGTGACCGTTAGGTAAACCCAACTGTGAACTCATCGCTGTTTTCTGCGGTCACACGAACACAGTTGTTAATGATGTTTGGTTAAAACAGAATACACTTACGATACGTTCACCGCATCGAACGGTAGACTGAGTTTCCAAAGAACATCTCTATCTCTATGTAACTTGTATTTAAATAACTATGTACAATAATAATAATAAAATGTAAAAGAAAATTTAAGTTTTAAACTCTTGTATATACACGTGGCAGGGTGTTAGCGGTTAGATCGAAAAGAGACAAAAAGGTGGTCGTTTTACAATCAATAATTCGTAATGTTTAAAAATAATGACTGACAATATTTTAACAAAAAATTAAAGATAAAATATTTATTTTTTAATAGTAAGTGAACAGAAGAGAAACTACGAGAGATCTGGTAAAGATTCGGATGTCTTTTTACTCTTCTTTCCCTCTCAAAAATTAATTAATATTGATGATAAATTAGTATACATATAATTGACGAATCAAATTTGATTATTTTTTATATTTTATATTTGTTCACTAAACTGTTTATTGCGAGATGGGGGGTATTATTGACATTTTAGGGGTAGTATTTAGGAATGGTGTATTTTTCTAATGTGTGAAATTAATTATCAAAGCCATTCCTTGAAATGTCTATTTTCACTTATTTTGATTAAAGTTTTCTTTAATTGCACCCTCAATGAAAGTTGAATGGCAAGTTGTAAAAAGAGCATGGAAATATAGAAGAACCAATGCATTCTTTATAGAGAGTATGATGTATTCACTTCTCAAAAAGTTATACTTTTGACTAATTTAATATGTATAATTGTAATAGTAAATTTCTTCTTCTAAATTTATAATATTTAACAAATTAAATCTCTAAAGTAATGAAATCATACTACAAAGTTTATTTTTGACAAATAATCTCAATTATTAAAATACTGAAGACAAATTAAGTCATACACACTAAACTTTCGAGATTGATCTTATAACAACTTACAAATTACAGACCAGATTGATTTTGTTCTATTCATATTTTGTGATCATAATTGTTACAATTATAAAACTTTATACACCAGAATTACCAAAAAAATGAAATTGAATAATTATTAGGTAAAAAAGAAGGGTAAAATTAAGTTGCATTCTTTGACATTAGTTATTGGGGACAATAATTCCTTTTTGTTTTATTTACAGTTACGTCACTGTGTAAATTGCAGTAAATTTAAAAGTGATTGTTTTTTATTTATTAAAAAAGATAACATTATAATTGGGATATGAAATGTCAATTCATGTATTATAAATGCCACATTCAACTAATTAAATGTGGTCCTCAATTCCGTATACGCCTCACAAATGCCACTCATAGCTCCCCATCCTCCTGACATCCATCCATACATAAACCTTTTATTTTTATTATTAAAAATAGAATAATCTTCATGACACAAATGTACTTGTTTAAATTCCCCATATACCAAAATTTTGTACATACTTGTTTGGATTGATATTTAACCAAAAAATCGGTAGTGATCAGATTTAATTTGTTTGATATATAAAAAAAGAGATATAATTTTTTTGAATTTTATAATTCTTATTTTTTTGATTAATAAAAATAAATTAATTAATCTACTATTGAGAATTAATTAATTTTTTTTTCTTTATATTAATAATTTAAATTATTTTGTAATACCGATTTTTTAAACATTGCAAAAATACTAGGTTCTACATAAATAAAAATGTAATTTATGTAGACTAAATATCAATGTTATTAGGATTCTCTATTTTTACAAAAATTTACGAATCGGATTCTCTAACGATTCTCGAATCGGATTTTTTTTTGAACGGATTTTTTTAGAAGAGAAAATTGAAAAAAATCAAAAAAAAAATAAGAAATATAAATTATTATATCATAAATTTGCTAACTTATGTAATTTTTAGCAATTTTTAATTATTTTATTAATTTTAAATTTTAACCAATTTTTAGTTTTTTATTTTGATGATAAATTATTTATTATATCTTATATTTATAATTTGAAAATGATTAAAATATATTTTATCAATAATTATGATTATTTTTACTTATAAAAATTATAAATTATATAACTAAAATAATTATTATAAATATAAAATTAACCAATCCTTAACGATTCTTCCCGGATTCTCTAAAAAATTACGCACTACGAATCGCGAATCGTGCGTGTCACGAATCGTGTCACTTATCGTAGTAACATTGCTAAATATCAATCCTTTTTTGTGCAAAAAAGATTATCGGTCAATAAGTGAAATATTGGATAATATTCATATTGTTTTGGGAATACATTATACCTAGTTCTATAAAATAATATTTTAATATAAAAATTATTTGTCAAAACCCTTTATGATTATTTCCTATAGTCAAAGAGTTAGATGAATAAGCATTTACATTTACTATCACAATGTGACATATCTGTAGGGTTTGCTTCTACTTATTAAAGGAAAGGCATAACTTGGTTTGGTGTGTGTTCGTGTTGAAATTATAAATTCTTATTGAAATTACGATGAGGGAACGGGAATAAACGAGATTAAAGAAATTAGATCACATATTTAGAAGATTTAATCAAACAACACACATTTATAAATATAATCAATCTCAGTTTTTTAATCAAATATGAGATATTCAACAATTGGACATAGAACATGTGAAAGCCATAGGAATTTATTAATTTTGGAGATATCAATTGTGCTTTAAAAAGAGCAACAAGGACTCACTAATTTTAGTTATTACTAGAAAACCGAACCCTCAACGGTAATCTTACAGGTGCAACTGTCATCCCTAAATGTATTGTATTGTATTTATTATTACAACAAATGCTACGGAAAACGTGGGATGCCAAAGGCAAAAAGACAAGCGTAATAAATTTAACAAGTTGGATCATTAAAAGAAGAGAGAAGTAGCTCAACAAACCCGGAAAAAAAATTATTTACCAGTGTTAGGTTTCAATATATTTTTTATTAATCCTGTTTTTAAAATTTGATACCTATTAACACTAATCAGAAAAATTTTAGATATATAAATGTACTTTTTGAATAAAAGCTGGCTAAACTTAATTCATTTGTTTTTTTTCTCTTAATATTCATCTCTTCAATTTTCAGAGACCCAAAACCTATTGTTTATGGTAAAGATCATGCTTCTTGCAAGCTGATTTTGCAAATCACAGACATGATACAAGCCGTATACCAACAAGACCACCAAGAATAAGATCAATTGTCTTCTCCGCTATACTCCCAACCCTACTAGAAAAGCATCAATCCGGGATAGAAATGAGTTCACATTCGGTCCCATAGTACTGGTGCGTGATACTTATTGCATCAACGTAGGGAAGGATGATCATTGGTCCGATGTCCTACTAGTTTACTTAGTCTATTCCCGTGTGTGTTATCCAAAACTGCTATCCCTTAAGGTTGTTAGCTGGTATCTGTTCAAAGTGAAAATAGAAAAAGAAGCATTTCTTTGGGTTTAGGTTATGTAAAACATAAACTTCAAAGAAATGAGGTAAAAAGCAAAAAGACAAAAAAATTATGTGTTTGCAGCTTTTAAAAACACAAATACTGTTATAATTCAAAAACTTTATTCACCAATATTAATAAATAATTATTTTTAAAAGTACAATCAATAAATAAATTATTAGGAACTGACATTGTTATGCACGTTAAAAACTTCCAACAAACCCCATCAAAATAACAAATTTACATTTAAATCGAAACAATATATATAATAAGATATTTTTATCATATCTCATTCTATGTATTCTTTAGATTATTTCTCAAAGTATTTTTGGTACATTTCAATTGGGCATACTATTTGTCCTGTCAATATATATCTTACTATTGTTGAACGCTTTTAAACAAATCTTTTTAATTATTATTAATGTTTTTTCAATCCAATATATGAATATCAATGTTTTTACATCGAAAACAAAATATGGGACAAACTTGTTCTCTATAGTTGGTATCTCGGGCAACCTAGCCCATAAGGAATAAGTCAATCTTTACTTGAAGATAATCGATACCTCGGATGGATTTATCGACCAAATACTATGAGTATATTGTCTCAATTCTAACATTATATGCAGTGTAATGACATTATTTATCCGCTTTTAAATGACAAAGTGATCTAACGGCCACGTTTGGATCTATCCAAAGAAGCACAAGTTTTCTTCACTCAACATTTGTCATGTCTAGGACATGTTTGGACCGTAGATTCCTCCTTATTCGAAATTCAAAATAAATAAAAAAATATAGAAGATAAGAATCCTATCCAATGAAAATACATCGTTATTTGATACGTGTTACTCACGTCATGATTTCCAGTAGAAAAAAACATGGGATCGAATCATTTCTACACTATTCAATTAAAATTCCCAATTGAAACAACATTGCCCGACCCGACCCACCCCAACTCATATCCCATGGAAGCAAGACGTGTCCATATATTATTGGGCCAGGGTTCTAAGTTTCCTAGGAAAATTCATATTTGATGCGAGACAATGGGTTTGTTTGGAACTCCAATGAAAAGTGTGGTGAGGTGCGATACGATTTCAAAATTGTGATTTTTGTATGATATGCAAAACAAAAGTTTAATTACGATGTGATAATCGTTAAAAAATTACGATTTCACCACCGCTGTTAAAACCAACTGTGGTCTCATCGTGATTCTGGAAAAGATAAATTTACCCTTACTTTTAATAATTATAATATTTATTATTATTTATATATGATGGTATATTATTATTTTTACATAAAATCACGATCATAATATCATAATTTTACCAAACACATTTAAAATTTCACGATCATGATATCGCACCACATCTCACCACACCTCACCACATCTCACCACATCGCAATTTTGAAAAGCTAAATCAAACAAACCCAATATCATATAAGAGGAAGATATATAAAAAGTGGAACTAGTGTCTCAAACTTTAAAATAATGTAAATATGATATTATCAAAGTTTGTAAATTGAATGCAAAATTATCGAAGTATATACAATATATACTATTGACCTCCAACTTTTAAAAGTTGTAAACATATCATCGAAGTTTAAAAATTGCGTAGTTTATCAACGAAATTCCAATACCGTTTATATTTGATCATAACATTCGTTGATTTTTTAAATGTATATATTGTTTTTATTTAACCCCATAACCTTATAAATATGTAATGACAATCTTTCCAAACTCCGAAAATTTTAAAAACAAGACATAAATTATCAAAACCATTCAATTAAAAAAATGACGAAAACCACTATTATTTACTCGAATATCTTTAATAAACGATTTTAAAATTTTGGGGGGTTTTCATGCAATTTCTAAACTTTGGGACAATGCATTACAATGGAGGGGTACCGTCGTAATTTTCTCATGAAAGAATCTATCTAGTGATTCAAGTCAATTGGTATGATGCCCCTTAAAAACTCATCCAATTTAGTTAAAACATATAATGTTTGATATTAATTTCTCAACACACCTCTATTTACCTACCCTAATTTTTTAAAGAAAAAAGTTTCAATTATCTAATAGATTGGATTTGACCATTCAAATTGGTATATCAATAACTCGTCAATTTCTTAAGTTGGATTAACCCTATCTAAAACCACTCTGATAAATTTTTAAAGTCTTGTAAATTTACGTGTATATAGCAATAAAGTGTTTGATAACTCAATGTAAAATAATTTATCAAATCAATTAGTATGATTATATTCACATGCAAAAGTTTTTATCGCGTTGTAATTATTTTTATTATAGTGAAATATTAAACTTTGGTTGTGTCTAAGATGACATAAATTTATGGAATCTCATTAATTTCGGATAGTATTTATTTATTTTATAATATAATAACATTGGGTTTCCGCTCATTATTGTAATTAAGTAGTGGAAATTGAACCAACAAATATAGGATTTTTGTTATAGTTCAAATAATGATGTATTGCTTAAAAAATAAAATAAATATTATATATGTATAATAAATTGAATTAATTATCCAAGTAAGATTATAAAGAAACAAATAGCCAGGCAACACAACTTACAATGACAAACATGTAAACAAAAAGCAGTCGGTGAATGACACATCTAGATCGTCCAAAAGACAAATAAGCCGAATCAACGGCGGAGATGTTATTATCAGATATAATCCAAAAACCTTACATAAAATTATCTGATCACTTTAATCAAATCAATTCAGGGTCCGACTGGACTGGACCCGAGCAATGATTCGACCCTTACGTGTCTCGACAGTAGCAGTGCCCAATCACATGTAGGGGTGCGGTCATGGATCGCCATTTGAGGATAATGTTGGCTTCTTTGGCAA
The DNA here is from genome assembly GCA_009725065.1 of Utricularia reniformis. Classification (NCBI taxonomy): domain Eukaryota; kingdom Viridiplantae; phylum Streptophyta; class Magnoliopsida; order Lamiales; family Lentibulariaceae; genus Utricularia; species Utricularia reniformis. Next base: position 73,043 of record RWGZ01001308.1, on the reverse strand, counting down.
AATAAACTTATATCAAATATTCCTTTGCAAAATAGCCTATTTTGATAAAGGATTTGTAAAATAGTCTGTTTTTATAAAGTATTTGCTAAATAGCCTACGTTTATATATTTTAATAAAACTAAATCAAATAATTTATTTTATATATATATATATTAATTAAAAATATATAATAAATTAAATTACAATATAATAATATTAATAAAATATTATATCGAATGACACGTAAAATACCGGGTACTAATTGATATATCGTTCATACTCTAAAAATATATAATAAATTAAATTACAATATAATAATACTAATAAAATATTATATCGAACGACACGTAAAATACCGGGTACTAATTGATATATCGTTCATACTCTATGAATCAGATTATATATTTTTATATTGATCAATATAGCAGTATTGAGTTATAGTGTTGGATATCGGTCCATATTTTTATATTGTAATTTCACATATCGATCGATATGAAAGTATATCTTCCGATTCAGAGAGTATGACCGATATATCGATCGATAAATGATAGTTTACATGTCGCCCTGAATAAATATTTAATCATTATTTTCATAGCGTCTGGTACAATGAAAGCCGGGCGGCACCGGTATATGGACCAGTACCAAGTTTACGGTTTGGAGCCATGTTTTTCTAGATCGACCAGAAAATTTTTGATCGATATGTGAAATTACGATATAAAAATATGGACCAATATCCGACACTATAACTCAATACCGCCATATCGATCAATATTAAAATATATATTCCGATTCATGGAGTATGAACGATATATCAATTAGTACTCGGTATTTTACGTGTCGTTCGATATAATATTTTATTAATATTATTATATTGTAATTTAATTTATTATATATTTTTAATTATATATATATATATATATATAATATAAATTATTTGATTTAGTTTTATTAAAATATATAAACGTAGGCTATTTAGCAAATACTTTATGAAAACAGGTTATTTTGCAAATTCTTTATCAAAATAAGCTATTTTGCAAAGGAATATTTGATATAAGGCTATTTTGCCAATTCTCTCCGATAATGTTACCATTGGGTTTAAAATAGTTCAATTTATCTTATATATGATTAGAAAATTGAGATTTATAAGAGTGATAAATATTATCATATAATGATTTAATCAAATATTTTAAATATGTGATTTCATTTACTTAATTTCATTCGTTCACACTCTCTTATTGTCATTTCATACTGGTTAGTCTAGCTTAATAAATTGATAGATTAGTAATCTATCGATTTGAATTGTCAATTGAAATAAGAAATAATTCTCACATTGAAAATTAGATCTGGTTTGGATTAGTTTATAAGATTGATCGTTTATCATTATAATTAACTTATTCAAGTTTTTTATGGTGTGTTTTCTTCATTTTTATTTATTATATTTGAACACACTCTCCAAGTAAATTAGATCAACTCTATAAATTTAACATACTATCAGAGTTGATTAGGATCATTTCAATTCGCAAATTCAAACTTTATGATTATAATTGTTTGAGAGTATTGCATTTATCTCATATTGATTTGACAAGTATGATTGAATAGATTTATAAAAGTAGTAAATGTGATCAAAATTTTTAAATATGTGACAACCTACCCTTAATTCAGTTCGTTCACGTTATCTCATGATAATTTCGATCGATACTAGAAATTTAACAATTGTTTCAATCTTTGGTCACATCCAGTCAACAATTGATTGATATATATTTTTTATTTTGAAATTCCGATATTAAATTTAGATTATTTTTGGTGATAATCAATTATTAGATAATGATTTGACTATTACGTGTCCAGTTGCAGACAATAGCAATGCCCAATCACATGACTCTGTTTGTTTACCAATTAAAGACAAGTTTTATTGAAATCATCAGCAACAGAATCCTTAATAAGTCTCAAAAGATAAGGTGGCGGCTGGGCATAAGAGTCAGGCCCAACCCTTAATTCATTAGCCTACTCGACTCGTCGAGGATTTGTTTACTATGTGTCGGGTCGAAATAATGAACTAATTCCCCACATTGTATCCACTCGGGTCAACAAATTGACATTATAAATATTTATATTTTTATCTTTAAATTAAAGAGTTTTTATAATATATCACCCATTTTTTAATCCGACCCACTATTGTTGGGTAAGAAATTTTTCGTAATCTATAGGATTAACCCATAACTCATGATGATAGTATAACATATGAATGATGTTTGTGATGGTCTCTAATGTTTATAATAGTGTAAATGCAGTGCCCATAATGTTTGCAAATTGCATACAAAACCCCCGAAATTTATATAATGTACGCAATTGACCATAAAACTTTTAAATGTTGTAAACAAAATGCCATCAAAGTTTAAAAATTGCGTGATTGACCCCCAAAGTTCCAAAACTGTTTATATTTGACCCTCACGTCTGTTATTGTTTTGAGTTTTGCGTAATTGACCTTTAAAGTTTAAGAATTGCATGATTGACCCATTTTGTTTACTTATTATTTAGCCCCCGAACATATTAAAAGGTTCAGAATTGACCCTTCGTGAAATTTACGTTATTCGTATTTCATCGATTATTGATTGTTAAAAATTCGATGTGCAACACGTGTATAATACTCGTTAAGTGGATATTAATTTTCAATGTGAATTCTTACACATTGTAATTGCATGGTGAATTTTGAAAGAAGAGATTGAAGTAAATGAATTGTTATACATGGTGAATTCTTAAAGAGACAATATATGCTGCACCCGTTAATCGAAAAGTCGTTCGAATATTAGGGATCGTATAACACAATTTGTTTGGAAATAAAATTCTTCTTTCTAGCATCATGAAATGTATCATACAGTATGAAATTTTTATACGACACAAACAAAACATTGTAAGACAATATAATACTGTAACAAATTGATGATACATATTTCTCCGGTATTTGCAAAAAGTAAACAAAAACATTTATAACGAGTAATATGTCAATGCTTAACAACAATCTCCATCTCCTCAGTAACGTCTACTACATTTCTTTCAGAGAACTAAGAAAGAATCATCTATGTTCAAATGAATGAAAACTCTCGTTAGTATAAACATTTTTCTACTAACATGTAGTATGCTAAATTACTAACAAAACTGGGGTACTCAGACAAAGCGAAAGAATCAGGTGCTTTCAATAAAAATGAAATCATGTAATACAAAACGTAAATTCCGCACTCAGTTCCCCCTTTTGACGAGAGACCTATATAAATGAAGAGGTTACAAACAAAATGATGATATGAAAATAGTTGACCATACAACATTTTGTCTCAATGAACTTACATTCCACCAGTATATTGTGATGACCGCAACATCATCTTTAGTGGATATTGTATCGAACTTGTGAAATATTCCAAAAACCCACCTATAACACAAATGAATCCATAACCCGTACATACATCAACAAATGTGCAATATATAAATGTACCTTCTTATATCTGCATCAATCATCAATCATCAATCTGTGAGCTGCCCCAAGCGAATCAAGAACTATTATCCAACGATTCTTCGGTTCCAAAATACGTCATAACACCAACAATGACCAATGTCCCCTAAAGAATTATTTCAAAAGAATGGGTGATCACACTTTGACATCAATAAATTACATAATAAATACGTCGCACCCTGTACATATATGAACAAAAATGTATTCATTGTCGAATTCTGTCTGATATGTCCATCCAATAAACTTATCATAAAAATCATCATAGCACTGGCAAACATGAAATATTTCTGGGAGAACCCAATGATATAAATCTCTGCGTTGCTGGGAAAGACAAAAAATTGCTCTCCTACGAAATCATGAAAACATAAATTCGGTCGCTATTACATGTTAACATTTATTCGAATAAACTATGAAATTTATACATACGAAGAGTTTAGAACTTGTTTGTATCAAACATACCGTACTTCCAAAACGGATTTACAAGGTCATCTTCTTTGGTACCACTCGACAATGTAATTGGATGTACATTGTTATTTGTTTTGTGCATTGTAGACATACCGCTTTTACCTGATCGGCAATACATTGTTATTTGTTATTTGTTTTCCAAAATTCTTTCCCATCAAGAATACAAAATGTCATAATCGCTTCTTTGGCATGTTCTTTGTTTCTGAATGTCAACCATGTCCTACTCTCACACAACAACACAAAATAATCGATATTAGTACATAATATAATAACAAAGTTCTTGAAATATATGTACCTAAGTTTTTGTGGTAACTTCCATCCCAAATTGTCATTGAAAAGTTTATAGCTTTCATCTACTTGGTCATCTGATAAAAACACTAAGCCTTCGCCATCTACACATTCGTCAAGTGCTTCTGAATCAAGCATACTAAGAACATCTCGTACAACGTCTGCCACATCATTATACCCATCATCATCCAACATTGAATTCTTGCTGTTTTCACATCCCCCATCGAATAGTTCATGATCATCACCATCTTGAACCATATCATCACCAACATTAGATGAACTAGATACCCTCATTTTAGTATTTGCGGTTGATTGTTGTGTGGATCCAACGCGTGACTCCGCTAAACCATATACAATAATATTAAGTCATAAACGTTCACATATAATCGACATATCCACAAAATATTTATAAAAGAAATAAAGTCTACATGATTTCAACAAAAGTCCACCTACACTCATAAAATGAAAGTCCTCCAATTTCAACAACCTTAATAAACGAATCTCAAAACATCCGTTATACAAAAATTGCAAACTATATTGACAAAAATTAAACCAAACTTATAAGCATAATACAACTTTCGCAAATACAATAATTTTAATATAAAACACAAAATCACACACTAAACATAAATTTAAACATGCCACAATGATCCGCCATTCAAAAATTGCATTGTACACTAACAAAATTAAACCAAACTCATAAGTATAATACAAATTTCGCAAAGAAAATAAATTAAACACAAGGAACACAAAATCAACCACTGAAAAAAATTTAAAACATGTTACAATGATCCACCTTAGAAAAATTAAAACATGTTATTAAACATCCTCTTGGATGTACTGAAATCGAAACATTTCTTATTCTTAAAAAATTCAAGAACACATCATAATCATCTCGGACTCTGTTCAACTTCAACTAAAAGGACGATGATTTCTAAGTGACAACCTCGTGCGATTAACTCGTTGAACCTTCTTATACACATAAAATAAGCAGAACACAGAAGATGAGATAAACAAATACCAGGAACGAAAGCTTACACCAATCAAAAATTAAACATGGTTTGTTGCTTATGAATTAAAATCTTAATAAAACTCACCATCTTGGTTTAAACTATATTCATTTCACATTATGAGAATGGTTTTAAAACTAATTTAATAATATGTTTAAAAACTATTCAACGTGAGACCCATGGTGGGTAGCTAGTGAAATTGTAATCTTCATTTCACATATACAAGAAATCTAACATAATGAACACAAAATCATCACCTTTATACAAAAGAAATACAAAAAGTCTTCAACTTACCCATTATTTAGTCGGATTCAGTGAAGAAAATCGAACTCCCCGTCGACTGGTGGTGTTTGGGCGTCTCTACAAGATGCTCTACGGCAAGGCGATGTTTAAAGGAGTTAACCGAATGGAGGGAGAAGAATTTGAGGTTGAATCGGGACACCTTGTTCAAAGGAGTAATCGAATGTAGGAAGAAAATTTTAGTGTTGCTCGCGGGAGGGAAGAAGATAGAAACTATGAGAATTGGGGGGAAATTTGCCCTAACGGTGTTTAAACGGAAAACCACTAAAATAGGGGGTGGATCACTCCTAAACGGTTTTCAAACTTTAGATGTTTCGTATGTAATTTTGAAACTATAAAGATATGATTTTTACACTATTTCAAAAAATATGGATCATCCTTACAATTTTCTCTATAACATATTTGTTTATATAAATAGAATGAGAGAGTGATACTATACTTTACGTGTTTACATAAGTTTGTAAGTATGTGTCAATTTTTGTTGAAGAAAATATATAATTATGTTATACTTTGCTTATTAATAAAAATTAAAATATATTTATATTATATTTAACACGGTTTTCACTAGGAACTCAAATGTTTGTAAATGGAGCTAGTGGAAATGGAATGCACATTTTGCTCAATGGGGAAAATAATTTGGAATGATTTGAAATAATGTAAAGTTGAGGGATTAAGATGAAAATACGATTGCTGCGTAGCGCGTTTCCCAGAAAGGATTGAAGGTGAACTGTGTGCTATACTTGATCTTGCTTTTGGAATTCGGATCCACCTAGAGCAAGCAAGAGAAAACAAAATCTGTTGTCGTTCTTCAGACAGATTTGTAACGGTTGGCAGGCGGAATTTATAGTTGGATGAAGCTGTTGCATCAGTTATTTTGGGCTGCTTTGGTCTTCGGAATCGCGATTATTTTCATTTACACTGTTGGTCTTTCTAGTCCGCGTAGGTTTACCTTTGATTGTGCTTTTTTGACTGCACAGTCTTTTTTTGAGTTGGGTTTTTGTAGTTCTGTGAGATTATCATGTTTTATCCATTTTAATTTATAGATGGGGAAACCCTTATTTCAAGTGAAGATCTTGAAGCATTGAAATCACTGCAGAGCCAGTTCCAGAAGTGCGTGGTGAGTATTGCGATCTGTACTTGATAAAATTCTCATCTTGGGTGTTTTATTCTTGAGTTGTGTTATTCTGAAATTTTGACTCGAAGAGGACAATTATATCGAATTCAGATTCTGAAGTTAGATAACGACCATTTCTTGAAAATGCAGCTTCATTCCAGGTCATTTTTGTGCTAGATCAAGGCATTTATTGCAATTGCATTTTACTGAGTAATCAAATTATTTTCCTGGGACTTGGTTAACTAGATTCTAGATGAAATGTAGTTTATTTTGAAAGGCAAAGTTTCACCTGCATCTTGAGCCTTGGATACTAATCATGTAATATTGTGACCCAAAATTTCACCTAAGAATGGGAGATTACGAGTTTGATCCCCCTCAGCAACAATTCCAAGGAATATTAAACAAAATTAAGCAATTAATATTTTGATGTGGCTTGGATATAACTGAATTTTATGGTTTGGATCTAGCATACATCTAACAGGAGCATATGAAAAGTATAACCATGGACCTAAATTTTGTTTTAGTTATTCTGTTTTGAGATATTTACTTTCTTGGTTTTGCATTGCATGTGAGTAATCCCACACCATGCAGAGTGCTAATGGATTAGGCTTGCAAGCAGTCAGTCGCCAGGATGTTTGTGAGATATTGATGGAATTCCCAAGTGACACAGTGCCAAAATGGGTATGGTTTTTATGATTTGTGTCTTCTATATTTCTAGTAGTTGACGACTAGTTGTTTCATTGCTCTAGTGATGTCCTATTTTGGATCACATTTTTAAAAAATTGCAGAATGTACTCATTTTCTGTTCAGTATTATTTTTATGATGTTAGAATTTGGTTGGGATAGGAATCCACCAATTATTAATGACTATGCTATCTGCTAAATATCCATACAGAAAGATCCCAAAAATGGGGAACTTGAAGGCTTGTCTTATAGTTTCAATCTTTGTGAAGCTGTAACTACGTGGGAACAGGTCAGTTCTGAATGCAGTTTTAGATTCATAGACCACTAATACGATCCAAATGCTATTTCGTTTCACGCATGCCATATAACCTTTTGTTTAGAATTTATTATTGATCTTAGTTCATGTGCTACAACTGATTTATTATTTAGTGAGGAACTTGCGCAGGTGAGGAATAGTACCTCCATTCTTACACGGGAGTTCATTGATTCTCTGCCTAATGGATGGGAAGACTATGCCTGGAGAAGAATCAACAAAGGCATTATGCTGTAAGAATCATGTTTATAAATCTTCCTTATATATTGTAGTTATTTCTTTATGAGAGGACTACATTCTCTTCTCATGTTTGGAATCATGCTGTTAGATTCGCTATATGATTTTCGCCTATATACCTTCGTTCACTCTACTCTTCTCTATGTGCTTACTCGTTTAAGAATAATTGTAATGTGTGCCTTTCGATGCAGGAATAATTGTAAGAATAGAACTGTATGCATGGAAAAACTCTCTTTAGTGCTTCCTGATAGGCCACCTTATACACCAAGACAATTTGGTCGTTGTGCTGTTATTGGAAATTCTGGAGACCTTTTGAAAACCAAATTTGGCACGGAAATAGACGGTTATGATGTTGTAATTAGAGAGAATGGAGCACCCATTGAGGTTTTAACTGGATTTTATGCTTCATCTAATAATCTCCATTAACTTACTGCTTTGTGTTTTCAGAACTTCACAGAATATGTGGGTACAAAAAGCACATTTCGACTCCTGAACAGAGGTGCAGCCAAAGCTCTTGATAAAGTTGCAGAATTATATGGTACTTTTTTTAAATAAAAATGCTTAATTTTGTATGTCAAAATGATAACAAGTTAAACCACAGACAAGGGGAAGGAGGTCATAATCATAAAAACAACCATACATGATATCATGAACAAGATGATTCGGGTACGTTACAATTCTGCTTGATGCCAGTAATTTGTGCATGAGTTTGTTGGAAGATTTGGATGCATATTTTTGAAGTAAATTGGCTTATTGATGACTTTTGTAGGAAGTTCCAATATTGAATGCAGTATATCTCATGGTAGGCGGATCATTTGGTTCAGCAGCAAAGGGTACTGGACTTAAAGCACTTGAATTTGCGCTATCCATTTGTGACACTGTTGATATATATGGATTCACTGTTGATCCTGGCTATAAAGAATGGTTTGCATCCTTTCTTTGTCTAAAACAGACCAATTTCTGTTCCTTATTATCCCATCTCAGGACTAGATACTTCTCAGAATCTCGAAAAGGACACACCCCTTTACATGGAAGAGCTTACTACCAAATGATGGAATGCCTTGGAGTAAGTTTTCGCCTTTTCAAGTATCAATCCATGTAGTCTATCTAACTTTTCCTTTTTTGTGTTCTTAAGCTGATTAAGATCCATTCTCCAATGCGATCAGACCCGAACCGTGTTGTGAAATGGTTACCAAGCCGCAGCCAAATCACAGCAGCCAGAATAGCCTCAGAGAAGTTGTTAAGGTACACTAAATGCCTCCTCATTTGCTTTTTGTAGTAAATATTTGGTGCAAAACTTGTAATCCCATAACAGGAGAGTTAGAGGAGGATCTTCAGATCCTTCAGCGGCTTGCTCCATCATTGTGAAGCAAAAGGATGCCGGAAAAGGCGCAGCGAACTATCGTATGTATCCGTTGGAGCACCATCCCGGTCACGGCCTTCTCTGCGTCGTACATGGTACTTGACAAGCATTCTATTTATGTAAATCTACCAAAAATTGATTCTTTTTATGGACTGGAAAATGGGTTCGAAACCTTAACCCGCTATGGCGCTGTCGCATTTGTTTTTTAAGACTTGAGGTTTTGACTAGGGATTCAGATGTGATTGGGGAAGAAGATATATTCAATTTCTATACACTTTTATTTTATTTCCAATTGGTCCCCACATTAAATGTAATTAATTTCAAAGGGACCCCAGAACCTTTACTTGGGAATTCTGATTGGTTTTTATATTTTTAAAAAATTATTCATAATTAAATATAATTTATAAATACTTGTTTTTTTAAAAAAGTTAATTGTTTGTGATGATCTATCGAATGTGTTGGCTGACGGATCAGACAATTCGATCTGAGTTTTAATCAATAAATGGTAAGTATATAAAAATAAATATAAATGACATCTGAATTTATTTATATAAATATATAGCGTAATTTTAGTATGTATATAGATAATAACCTTAATTTTTATTCATTATTATCTATTTTGTAACTTAAATTATTATCACAAATTAACAAGTTATTAATGTAAAGTTGTGGGATTCTGATATTTTATTCTTCATTCAATATTTATTTATTTAACTTCCATTTATGTAAAATCTGTCAATAAAGAAAATATATTGAATCAAAACAAGATATGATCTATCCACTCTGGAAATTATACAATTAGTTTTAAAGTAATATTTTGATGTATAAATTACGGGTGTCATGTTTGCCTACGGTCCCTCAACTTACGAACTGTGTAAATGACATGTCCTCCAAGTTACGAAATTGCAAATATGAACACTTTTTGATAAAAAAATTTGTATTTATAGCCCTCAAACTTCAATTAGATGCAAATAAGACACATCAAGTTTCCAATATCGTTTATGATTGGCACTTTAATGAACTCGTTATTTTTTAATATTTAATGCACAATTCTCGAACATCAATAGTTATTTTTGTATAATTTTTCAAATGGATTCTATTTGCATACTATGTGATGAGTTTTCAAACTGTTTTCAACTTACAGAAAACCGAGTTCTAAATGTCAGGGGTAAAAAACAAATAATATTGATAACTTTAGGTTTCATTCTTGCAATTTCGTAAATTGGAAGGTATGTCATTTACACAGCTCGTAAGTTAGAGGGTTAATTATGCAATTTTCTCTATAAATTACTCTTGAAAATAAAACTAGTACGATGGGAGCATAAAATGAAAACATTTTTTCATTGAAGATAAACTTATTTATGTTATTTTATAAGTCAGTTTTAAATTAATGTATAAATTCAATCATTTTGTTTGAAATAAAATTGGTGAAGCACAAATTTTGCTATCACACTTTTCTATAGTAAATTTGATTCTCAAAATTTTCTAATTATGACAATTATGATTTTTATAGATTTGGGATGACTAAATCAATCCTTATACTTTCCATATTTTGACAAAAATAATTTAAACGTTTGTGTGACAAATGTAATCTCTAATATTTTCAATTCTGTTATTTGAAATCATTAAATATAATAAATGCATATTTGCTTAAAGAGTTTTATAATTTTGTCAATTTTGGTTCTTAATACTTTTAATTGATCTCAAAGTTTAGATTTGACTAGAATTTCAATCCTCAATATTTATTTGGTTATATTATTATTATTACGCCTAAATCTTTATTAACATAATCAATGATTTCATGGTAGCCATTATGTGCCATACCTGGGAACACCAGTATTATATATGGTATTGCCAAATACCGGATTGTATGATTGGATCCCGTAGTTTTTCTGGTCCAGTCCTTCAAAATATAAACCAATTTTTTGGATCCATATGCATGAATAAATGGTTAATTTACCGTTCCTAACTAGTTATGTTAATTAAATTTTTCTTTAACCAAAACCAAACCATATAGAATTATGTTTATATTTTTTGATTAATAAAAACTTATTAAAACTACTGATGCATATAAACTATGGAAACTAGTTTTGTGTTCTTCAATATTTGAGGATCAAATTTACTAAATTTTATAAAAAAATATAGGATTTAAAATTTGGAAATGAACAGTGAAAAAAATTCAATGATAAAATTTGCTAAAATTATCGAAATTTGGGCTACAACATAATTTTCTCATAAAATTAAAATACACATGCTAGTTCAATTCATTTGGTTTGACAAGTAGGAGTGACTAGGTGGGTTAACTTAATTAACAATTATTTATTCATTTAATGATAGTTCAATAACCATTCAATAATAATTAAAAAAAACTAGATAATGCTCCATAACTTGGTGATAATTTTGAGTTAATTAATAGTTTGGATTTTGAGTTAATAAAGTTACTTGGGACAAAAGTGGTTGGAAATGGAATTAGTGAGAGATTTTGTGGCCAAAATTTGATAGTTGGAAAGTTAGTTTAGTTTGCTTTTACATTAATAACAAAAAAGGGGCTTTTGTACGTCTACGCTTTTCAGTGGCGCGTTTTCATTTCCCGGATCCTCCCTCATCTCCGGCGCCATCATGATAGCTGCACCGACCGACAATGATGCCTTTATTACACAACACACGGAGGTGCTGCGGCAGCTAAAATCCCTTATCGAATCGGCTTCACAAGTTCATATCTTGAAAGGGAAATGGCTTCAAATAACGAACAAGCTCAATATTTTACATACCCATCTCTCGGACCTCTCAGTTACGGCGATGGGAATGAACCCATTTTCATCTGACCTGATGTATTCTATTTCCGGCGTATGCTCCACCGGATCCTTCCTAGTTGAAGTAAGCCGTTCGGTTACTCCGCCGGGTGGGAAGCTTAAGACCCAGAACGATGTCGATTCTTTATCTGCTGAGATTGATAATCATATCAATGATTTAGATTTGATTATGAAGACCGGAGTTATAACGGAATACGCTTCCGTTTCATCGGCGATTGTATCATCAGGCAAAAGGAATTCTGTTCGGGCGGAGACCCGAAGTTTGATGACCCGGCTTCAGATCGGATCAACTGAATCTAGAAGCTCAGCTCTCGATTCACTTCTAGGTCTTTTACAAGAAGATGACAAGAATGTTTTGATCGCAGTGGCACAAGGCATAGTTCCCGTTTTAGTTCATCTATTGGATTCAAGTTTTTCCCATGAAATCAAAGAGAAAACAGTTACTGCGATTGCTAAAATCTCGTCGTTAGATTCAAGCAGACATGTTCTCTTGTCCGAAGGTCTAGTTTTGTTGAACAATTTGATGAGGGTTCTTGAATCAGGAAGCATTTTCGCCAAAGAGAAATCTTGTATCACCCTAAAAATCCTTAGCACTTCAAAGGAGAACGCAAGGGCGATTGGTTCACGAGGTGGGATTTCTTCCTTATTAGAAATTTGTCAAGAAGGTACACCAAATTCTCAAGCTTTATCAGCTGGGGTTCTCAGAAATCTCGCTGTTTTTGAAGAAATCAAAGAGAATTTTCTAGAAGAAGATGCTATATCAATCTTGTTAGGGTTATGCAATTCAGGTACTTCTTTAGCGCAAGAAAACTCAATCGCTTGTTTAAACAATTTAATCTCTGGGGACGATGATCTAATACTGTTCGTCGCTAAAGAAGGTGTAATCGAAACTTTACAACATTTCTGGGATTCTTCTCCAAATTCCCAGAATCTTGAAGTTGCTGTTCAAATGGTTACAACAATGGCTGTTTCCCCAAAAATTGCAGAGCTTCTCGTTACAGATGGATTTCTCAGGCGTTTAGTTACCGTTTTGAATTCAAATTTTCTTGGAGTTAGAATTACAGCAGCAAAAGCCCTCTGTGATTTAGCTCCCAACAACAAAACAGTAAAAGAATTAGGCGAAATCGGATCAATCCCTCTTCTTTTAGCCATGCTCGACAATAAAGCAGTAGAAGAGAAGAAATCTGCAGCCAAATTGTTATCAATTCTAATGAGTTACTCTTCAAACAGAAGGATTTATCGTAATGAAGAAAAGAACATTGTTACTACAGTCAAATTATTGGATCCATCAGTAGAGAACATGGATAAGAAGTATTTGATTCGTATATTATCATCAAATGTTCATCATAACAAATGTAGGAAGCAAATGATCACGGCTGGTGCGGGTGTTTATTTACAGAGATTAGTCGATTTGGATATCGAGGGTGCGAAGAAGCTCGGTGAAAGTCTTCGTAATCACAAGCCGTGGCGAAGATTTGCTAAAGCTTCTTCGATACCAGAATCAATTGCAAACTCTCCACAGTAAATGGTGATGTATCAACTACAATTGTATGTATTTTAATGCGATATCCGAATTGTTCTTGTCGTGGTTAATCATAATCTAACTCGTGATGGTGTAATATAATGCTCATTGAAGGTTTGGTTTTAATGTGAGTTTGTGCAGTGCAGATTTTTTGGTTTTTTCACAGCATTTGAACGATCCGTTATTTATTTCGCAGATTCTTTGGTTCATTTTGAGTTAATGAACGATTTGTATTTGAGAATATTGACTCGGATATAGGGTTATTATTCGATACGAACGAATCAAACTCTTCATGTTCATATTCGTTTATATTTTTATTCGATTTCATGATCATGAAATCATATTGGAACATTTTTTAAATATTTATATAAATGTTCATATATAATTTGTTCTAACTATTTATTTAATTTTTTTTGAATCATATTGAAATTTAATATTTTAAAATTACTTTTTTAGATTAAAAATTGAAAATTAAAAGAATATAATTTAATATTTATAATGAAATAAAAGAAAAACATTATAATACTTATAATTTTATAAAACAAATGTGAAATATGAGAATATAATTTTTTTTAAATTATAATATTTAATAAACAAAATAATATATTTGTTCATAAAAATATTCATTTTCGTTCAAATTATAAACAAAATGAATATACGTTCGAACAAAGTTTATATTTATATTCGAACGAACACAATCATATACGAATCAAACATATTTCGAACACGAACTATTCGAATCGCATAACAGCCCTACTCGGATATCCAGCCAAACTCACACTTGCCATAGACAATGTAGAAATTGTAATTGAAGAAGCATGTGCGTCCATTTGTATTTTAGGTAAACAAACAATAAGCACCTCTGTAAAGCTATAAGCAATAATTATCATTACAATTTTGTCTTTAAAAGAACACAATGCCTGCATGACATATCATACAATAATTAACATAAAACGTCCATAACTTGACAGAGGAACTCTACAATACAAAAAGTAGAACAAATCATAAAAAATGCTCAATAATCAAAATGCTTACATTCTTCATCTACTTTACCTACAGCTTCGAGTATCGATGAATACGTAATGAGATTATATTCGAAACCATTAAGTCGCATTTCCTTCATTAATTTCGCTGCCTCTTCGAACATACCGGCACGACTAAGGCAACCTAGAAGGGTATTATACGACACAGCATCGGGTTTCATATTAGAAGCTTTCATCTTATTGAAAATCTCCATTGCCCTTTCTGGACCGCTGGTTTTTGCGAAGCCATTTAATACAATGTTATGAGAGTTAAGGTCAGGGGGACATCCCTTTTCTTGCATTGTTTGTAGCAATAACTGAGCCTCATCAGCTAAACCAGCTCTCACCATTCCACACATAAGTGCATTATAAGCATAAATATCAGGGTGGCAACCGAGTCTCTTCATTTCATTGAAAAGATCGGTAGCTTCGGATAATCGTCCACATTTACTAAAATGCTTTATCATCACAGCATAAACACGAGCAGTTGACGAACCGCAACTTTCTTTTAGTTCTTGAAATAGTTCATGTGCTGCATCATACCTTTTTGCTCTACCAAGGCTGTTGATTAAGCTACAGTAAGCAGCCGGGCATGGCGGATAACCCTTTTCATCCATTTCCTCGAGTAGTAATAACGCTCTCTCCAAGTTATTTTTCTTGCAAAATCCATCTATTAGAATAGAGTAAGTATAAGAGCTAGGATTAAGGCCATTAGCTTTTATTTGTTCATACCATATGGTTATCTCAGAAACCGGTGCTTTCGATTCAACGAGAGCTTTAATAATAGTGTTGTAACTCACCACATTTGGTTTACATCCTAAAGACTCCATTTTGCTGAAGAGATCGATAGCATTATCCAAACGCTCGCCTCTGCCTAATACATTTAACATATTGTTGATGAGCACAACATCTGGCTTTAAACCACTACTAAGCATGTCGAGAAATGTCGAATAAGCTTCCTCGATCCTACCTGCCGAACCAAGCCCTCTAATAATTTCCGTGTATGTGTATACTGTTGGTACACAACCTTTGGCCTTCATCTCTTGTACTAATTCTAATGCATTTTCAACCATACCTTGCTTGAAGTAAATCCCTAATAAAGTCGTATATATCTTCGGATTCACATCTAAACTGTTATCCTTCATTTCTTCAAACAACCTTATTGCTAAATGATCACGGCCTAATTTAGAGAAAGCCGAAATGAGAGCGCTGTAGGTTACTGTATCAGGAAGGCAGTTGCTACCTTCATCACACATTTCATTATACAACTCATGAACTTTTTCATAGTGATTCTCCTGCATCAACATCAGAATCATGGTGTTATATGTACCGACAGTTGGTCGACATTTACGATTCTTAATCTGGTAAAAAACCAAAAGTGCTTTATTAACCATCTTCACTCGACCCAGAGCTCGTAAAATCTTGATCACATCAGATGGAGTAATAGGGCATAAACTCTTGACCATCTCCTGGATCATCTTCCACATTCCGCCAACTAAACCGGCTTGCTCTAAACAATGAACCATAGCCATGTACGTAGATGAATCGTGTTCGAAGTTTCTTCTTTTCCCAGCCCACTTAAAGAACTGTACTTTTACATCAATATCGACATCTACCTGCAAAACTTCATGGACTAGCCTATGATCAACTCTCATTTTCAAAACCTCAAGGGCCTTTTCTGCATCACTACCCCATTTAAATATTTTTAATATCCTTATAAACCTTTCATCGAGCACCCTTCCTGCGTTGCTTCTTCTTCTAGTAGATTGTGCACCAAAACCCGGGCTCTCTTCTTTCGGTATCCCCATGCTGAACATTTGGACAATTTCATTTTCTAGATTGAGAAAAGCAAAGTATTAAAAAGAATTCTAAGAAATAAAGCACCTAAAATTGGCTCCCTACTCCTAAACAACAACTGCATAACAAAATTGAATTTTTTTCGAACAAAATCGAATCCTTACAACCACATTCATCGATTTATAACAAAAAAAAGAAAACAAAAAAGCCCATAAAGAGGATTGAACCCTCCGCAACACCACCTGTTTGCTTCACTCTCTTGCACAGAATTGGAGAACAGGAGAAGAAGCGCGGAAGCAGATAGCGAACAATACCCAACTTTGAGGTGGACAAGATTTTTTCCGGGCAATTAAGCATCAGCCTTTCCAAAGCACAAACGGTAGAAGCCAAGAAATCTTCAAGCCATTGAGAACAAAAAACTGCAGCAAATCACTTCCGTGTGTTGTCCCCAAAAAACAAAAACAAAATGGAATTGGTTATCCGTACATCATTTGCGTTCATTTGGGCCTCATTTAAAATAACGAAATGGACAGAAAGCCCATCTTACAATATGTGGGCCTCGGTAACAATACAGTAAATTTATCACGAAAACTTGTGATATTTATCTTTTCCATTTATTTTATGAGTTTTTTCACATACTTAATGCAACATAGGTGTTAAGTTAAGGGCTAATTTGGCCATTTAGGGTAATTTTAAAAATAGAATATTGTTTTAATGCGGATAGCAGACGTCGAACACGGAAAGCTGACGTGGAAAACTTTAGCGAACGTCGAACGATGTCCACGTAGGCTGCTTACGTGGAAAGCGTTCGACGTCCGCTAAAGCTTTCCACGTCAGTTTTAATATTAATATTAAATTAAATTAAAATATACAATTAAATTAAATTAAATTAAATTAAAAATATTAAAATTAAATTAAAATAATACCAAGAATCACGAGAGATCAATATCCGTTGAAATTCTGTTTCCCCTACGTCGCCCCATTCGGATAGCTTTTAATCTATTAGGGTCATGCCACAACTTCCACCATGGTCTCATCCATGTGTATTCGGGTCTAAGTGAATGAAGAATTGCTTCCCCGTAAGCTGCCTGCAACATTTCTAGGGTTGACCCCATATGAACAAGCGGTCCGGTGCACGCCCAATTTGTTTTGGCGCTCTAATAGCGTGGGAACATGATACCCGGTACGTATGTCACTTCGAATTTATAGTTATTATCGCTGAAGTAGAGGTAGACAATGACCGTAGTCATGAAACATACATTCACACTATTGACATGCAACGACAAACATGTACATGTTCGAAGTGCATGCAGCTTACGGGAAAACAATCTTTCATTCACTTAGACCCGAGTACACATAGATGAAACCAGGGTGGAAGTTGTGGCATGACCCAGTAGATTAAAAGTTATCTGAATGAGGCGACGTAGGAAAAGTAGAATTACAACGGATATGGATCTCTCGTGATTCTTAGCATTATTTTATTAATTTTAATATCTTAAATTAAATTAAATTTTAATTTTAATTTAATATTGATATTAAAACTAACGTGGAAAGCCACGTCTGCCTGCGTGGACATCGTTCGACGTCCGCTAAAGCTTTTCAAGTCAGCTTTCCGCGTTCGACGTTCGTTATCCGCATTAAAACAATATTCGATTTTTAAAATCACCCTAAATGGCCAAATTAGCCTTAAGTTAAGTGGGTAGATTATTCTATTATTTATTGATTTAAACATAAATATAACCAATAATTATTTTTAGTTATCCAGAGAGATAAAAAATATTTTAATTATGATCAGCATATTGTATTTTTCGGTTAAAATCATTTACAATTTTCCAAAAAAATCAAATAAGAGGAAGATTAAACAACAAAATTAAGTGAATAAAGTAAACAATTCCACCTAATCTCATCATCGTCTTCCTTGTACCCATTTGTTAACTGGTCAGCAGTTAACAGCGGCGACGGCCATATTGTAACGGAACGTGTTAGCATACTGGAAAGAGAGTGTTCTACCGTTAACCAGAGGTTTCCCGTCGTTGATGAGACAGTCATTGAACCGGAGTCTCTTGAAGACGTGGGGATTGACGAGCCTTGCTGAACTGAACCAGCCACAGCTCAGGTGAATACCTCCCACGTCGCACCCAGATGCACACACGTTCATAATCTCGACCGTGTACGTCGGAATTCCGTTGGGAAGCGGAGCCGTTGATCCTTGACTAATAACGATGTCTGATTTCGAACACTTGTCACTCCATATTCTGTTTGGTTCCACTTCTCTAACTTCCTTCTCTGTAACACAATATACAGTGAAATATCAACAAGAGAAGTAATGGGGCATGAAATGTCATGTCACTATTTAACGCAGCGCATTAATGGAGAATGAAGAAGACCAATCATTTCACACGACCAATAGTAAAGCATGCAAATAATGCCACTCTATTTAAACAAATAATGCATCCAAAAAGACAATATATTCACGGTAAGGGGTGGCAAAGGCTGAAGCGCACGCAGGTTTGCTCAGTGGACAGAATACTCAGTTTATGTCGCATATGAACATGCAAAAGACAATTCAAAAGGCAAAGCAGAGCAGTGTTTGTGTGTGTGTGTGCGCAGAGTCCCCCCATCTCCCTGTTGTGAACAGATAAAGTTGTTAGGGATCTGAAATAGGTATGTGTTGCTAGAGCATCACAAAATTGAATACATTTTCATGGATGAATGGAAGATGAATCCAATACCCACTATTTCTTTTCTAATGTTGAAGGCTAATTCCTTCCTAGGAGGGAAGGAAGATGAATAATCAATCAAAATATCTCAAAGTGCCATTTAAGAAAGCCTTGTTTCATAAAAGAAGTTAAGCTTTTACCTTGAGTCAACAGCTTCCTGTGTGTAAACCAAATAGCCCCATTCTCTCCATTTTGTGTTGAAACTGGGATATGCTCCATTCCTGAAGAGATTAAAGAACTTGGAACTTCACAAATAATTATAGCAAATAATTGATGATTGAATGAAATATATAATGGGCATAAGAGGACAATGAACAAGAACAGAATTATGCTGCTGTTGCTGGAAAAAAGATGACAAAAAATCGAAGGAGTTTTACATCAACAACCGAGAATTCACAGTATAACGCACTGACCTGTATATACTCCCATGGTTAGCAGCAAGAATGTTGCAGCGAAGATCAGCGTACATACAGCGATTTTCCGCCGTGATGAAAATGGCTGGGGACCCATCGCTTTACCGAACGAACAATTTTGCTCCAGGAAATCCGATTTCCTTCGAGTTTTGCTATGGCGGATTTTGAGGAATCAGGTCAAAATAAACCTACTGGGAGACGTGAGTGGCTAGCAAATCGCCGCCATAAATGGAACTGCAAGGATTAAAACCGATTTCAGCTTTGGCAGAGGATATGATTTACCATTTGACAAAATCATTGACATGACTCGCCAGTTTTGATTTCACTAAAGCACATAGGAAATGAATTTCTTAGAAGCACTGAGAGAAGAGACGGAGACGAGACGAGAGCTTTCGTTCTCTTGAGCTTTGACTTAAAAAGAACAAGTCACGAGTGAAGTTTACAATTTACACACAAAAAGTAAAAAAACAGTAACAGGATATAGGGTGTTCGACGAAAGTCCAAAGGATCATTTCTCCATCCGAGAACGGAAAGTTCCCCGACATGGCTTTAAAGTTTTAACACAACGCCGAGAAAAGAGCCCACAGCCGAAATTTCTCCTTCAAAGTTGTTAATTAATGCAGGACAAGAGCCAGAGACCCAGCACAAACAGCATTAAACACAGAGTATCGGCAAAGAAATCTTGTTCTAGGCAAAATGTAAAAAACAACTAAATCCATTTCCATGAATGAAAACAAACACAAAGCACATAACAGCGGCGTCAGAGCATTGAAAACTGAATGAGAGTGTGAAAGCACAGATGAAGACGAAACAAAGAGAGAAAAGCGCCGCGGCAGATGCATAGGATACAATTCAAGCATCATTGAACTTCTTTTTCTACCTTCACAAATGGAGTTGCCGGGATGGGAGAAAGAGAATGATCAGCTCCGATAAACGTGCATGGCTCCACAGAAATTTCACATCTGTATCAAGAAAGAGACAAATGCGGCATATTCGACTAGGGTTTTGGGTAGAGAGATGATGCACGTGGAATGGAACCGGGTCGACTGTGATAAATATAGAACATTTTTCCTAGTTTACCCCTACAACCATTTTAATTACATTTGGGTCAAACTGCAATTTTCTAAAGTATTTCCAATAATAGTACATTATTACTACTATACTTATACTACCCGTTAGTGGCCGTGTCTCTATATTTTATAAGAAAATTATATAAATAGTCTAAATCCATGTTTTTAAACCAATTGAACCGTTTAACCGCATGTTTCACGGGTTCAAATTAAACTTTTCTAGTTTTGTATTTTTTTATATTTTTTAACTTATCCAATAATTTAATATTATTTTATTATATTTTTTCAATAATTCTTTTGTTTTAATTTTAATTATTTACTGATATTTGTAATATATAAGATAATTTCAATTATTTTTTACAACATTCTTATGAATTTGTTTCATTTTTTATATATTGATGAAATTATATCTTATATTTACTTTATGATATAATTAAATTTTTTGAAAGTATTTACGATTTAAACCGTGGTTCGAACCAGTTCTTAGTGAACTAGACATTTTCGGTTTGATAATAGTGATCGGTTTAAAAACATAGGTGTAAATGTTTTTTGGTTATGTATATTTTAAGATATTCAATTGTATTACACTAACAAAGTAGATGCTTATAAGTAGCTTACATTATACATGTAACATAATATATATTTATTATTCTGAAACTTCGAAAATCATTATATAATAGATACTTAGATTCATACCCTATTACGCCGCCATCATCATTTGCTGAAATTCTCCATAACCAAGTTCTCCTCTACCCTTAGAATCCAAACCTCCGATCATAGCAACACAATCTTCATACGATTTCGCTTCACCCAAATGCCTCAATGCTCGTTGCAGACTCTTTGCTGTGATGCGACCAGACCCTCTTTCGACCTCGAAAACTCCAAACGCCGCCTTCATATCCTCTTCACGTTCCACACCGTTGTTATCTTCCATGAGCCGTTTGAAATCCTTTAGACAAAGAAGCTTATCGTCATCTCTGTCGAAATGGTCGATTATAGCCTGTGCATCCTCGTAACACATGTTATCTCCGATTGATGCGAAGTAGGAACGTAGCTCAGCTGCTGAGATTTTCCCATCACAGTCGACGTCGAAACGGGAGAAGATGTCTCTTAGCTCGTCTTCTTTCCGAGTTTTTCGCGGCTGCGTAACGGCGGGGAGCGGTGACCTTGGAGTTTCTGCTGACCTTGGGGTTGATGAAGAGTGGGATTTGGGCTTCTGGGACTTTGATTTCTTGGGTGTGAATCCGCAGAAACACTCGACTTGCTCTGGCTCCATGGATTTAGTCATTTTGGTTGTGTTTTGTGATGATTTAATTGATGGTATTTATAGGTGAAGATTCGAGGTCTGCATGTGGATTATGACGTTAACCAAGAACTTGTGGGAAGCTGCATAGAAGTTTCTTGGACTTGGAAGAGTTGACTAAAGATTTTCACTTGCTTGAGACAAACAATAAAAATTAAACGTGGGGTGGTGGGGTAAATATTAAAATAAGGAGGGCTATTTTGTAGATTAAAATAGTTGACGCTTTTTATTTTATAACAAATAATAAAAAATATGAACCAATTCGGAGCAAGAAATATTTGGAGTACAATTCGTTTGTGTTTAACTCTTGGATAATTAATGACTATAGCTAATTATTTCTAATTCAATATTTGTCTAAAAATATTAATATAATAATATTTAAATAAAGAATATTGATAACCATATGAAAACATTAGTTTATAATAGTTTTGTTATTATTTGAGTATATTATTTGCAAATTTCTATTTAATTTTAAAAATATTTTTTTTTACTTTTTAATGATGATATTTCTAGTTTTTCAAAAGTCACGATGAACTTCTTGATGGGTCTTTTTGGCCAAATAACATTTTATTTGTCAAATAGGCTATTCTCAAAAAGTTTGTTTGCGGAATAACATGATTTCGAAAAGTATTTATTAAATAACTTTATAGATTTTTATTAAAAATAAATAAATAAATAAATAAATTATATTACTTATATATATTATTTAAAATATATAATAAATAAATTATGATATATTAAACAATATTTTCATATAGATCCGAAATTTCGTACCGACCCTAAATTTCATATTAGTACGCAATATTAATTTTTTAAAATTTTTTTTCCGGATGACCTATAAAAGCTCGGGTTCCGACTCGGAAACCTAGTACCTGTCCAAATACCCGTGCCAACCGAATCGAAAAATATGAAATTACTATATAAAAATAGTGACTGGTATCCGAAACAAGAATTCGATACCATCATGTATTTCAGATATCGATCAATATGAAAACATATGTTTCGATCTGTTGAGTATGACCGATGTATCACGTGGTGCCCGATATAATAAAATTGATTTATTTTTAAATATTAATAAAATATTATATCGATCTACATGTGAATACTTTTAAAATGATTTTATTTATTGCATCAATTTCTTACGATTTTTATACCGGCACCACAAAAATATTTCATGTATAAACCGATATCCAACAATATAACCCGTTACCTCCATAAAAAATTGGATGAATTAGTCGTCGATTTTATTCGATTTAGGTTACCGAGTTAGTGGTTTTAGTTGATAAATTATTTAGTTTTTAATGAACAATTACACTTTTAGTTTGGAAAATGTAATAACAAATTAACTAAAATTCTAAAATGTTTCAAACTCATAAAAATCACAACTATCAATTTAAATATAAAGATAATTTATATCATAAGAATATCAAGTAAATAATTAATATTTACATAATTATAATGAAAATATAAAAAATAAAAATTATAAATGTACGGACATTGTTGTGGAGGTAAGAAGAAAATTATTTAAAATGATGATGTGTACTGAGAGAAAACTGATGTGGATAGGAAAATAAAATTTTTCGGCCGAACATGGTTGAAGATGACATAATAATATCAAATCCTCAATATTGACTAGACTCATAACCATAAACTATAAACCTAACAATATTGACATTTCATCTCATATAAATGGATATTGTTTTACTTGAATTTGAATTTAATCAATTTTTTATAAAATAAGTTGTATAGACCCAAACCCAGAATTTTGTCAGATATCGGGTGAATCGATTCAACTGATCGAATTTGTTTTAATACGATAGACGAAAGTGCATTTCCTTCCTTGCTACCAATGTACCAAAGTAAGATCCTTGATATCAAAGCTTGAACAAGATTGATGCACAAAGTGTTAATTGTTGAAATATTAGTTTAATATTATTTTATAAGAGAATGATATCATAAATAATTGATCTAATTTATTCTTTATAATATAATTGATTTGTGTTGTATATTGCATGAATATTATTCGAATATATCGAATCTTCAATTTCTATATTAATAGTGTGCTTTCTTCTCGTATTGAGTTTGATATGATAACTAGTCATAATTTTTATGGTTATGGTCTCTTTGAATTAATTCTATACTTTAGTTGTCAAATTTTCAAATTAGGAAAATAAAAACTTGAATACGAAAGGCGCGTAGGGGCCAAGCATTTGGAACAAGATCTTCTGACAACGTACCTGATGGAACCACGTTGCGTTTTCTTATTGGTCTGTTTTAGCGTAGATATTCCAAGAAAAGATTTATTAAATATTTATTATACCATTAAATGTGTTGCGCATGATAATCGTTCTAAAGAACCTACGAAATGTTCATCCGCTCGTTTTTCTATCCCCCTCCCAAATTAACGATTTGATCCTTCGTTGGAGAAGCTTCGATTGACTGGAATCTGGAAATTTTGGTAGATTTTTGCTTGTTATTTCACTGAAACTTGTCGGATCTGGATTCTTGATTGTTTTCATTGTTTGAATGATGTTTTTTGATTTTCCTGCTACAGATGACTACTAATCAACGCGATTCATCGTCGAGGAGGAGTGTGACTTTGGGAAATTCAACGTCTCAGGGTAGGAGGAAAGCCCAGTCCTCTGAGAATGTCAGCGGTGAAGGTGGCAACAGGAAATCGTTTTCTACTGCTCGTTCTATGTACGCCTTGTTTTCTCTTCTAAGAATGAAATTCATTTTCTTGGTTGAGTTTTTATTCAGTTCATAGAATCTATTTTTTTGAGAAATTCTTGTTGCTGGAAGTTTTCGGACTATGTTTATATGCTATGCCGCGTATAAGTATATTATGAAATTTCATGCGTAGATGCATTTTCTGTAAAGTTTAGTTGGAATGCTGAAATGCTAAGAGATTCTACTTTTTTTGGTGATTGGTGTTCGACTGGATTTCATTCATGCTGCAATAGAATCAGGCTAATTTTGCTTACCCAGATTCACCAAATGCTTGCTTCTGACACCCTGTCTGCTGCCACTTTGCATTTCAAATTGGTTTTTGCATTTGGAACAGGTCATTGTCAGCGGAAAGAACAGTCAAGCGCTTACGGTTGTCTAGGGCATTGACAGTACCTGAATCTACAACCATCAATGACGCCTGTCACCGGATGGCTGCCAAAAGGGTCGATGCGTTGTTGCTGACTGATTCAAAGGCACTGTTGTGTGGAATCTTGACGGATAAGGTATTGGTTGAGTTAAATCCATGGTAGATCTGTGACTATTTGAAAATTGAAATTTGTTTCCTAGTTATTACTTTTTCTTTTTCCTTTTTATTGTTGATTATATCTTTATTCTTCTTTCGTTTGACCAAAGGATATAGCCATCAAAGTTATTGCTCGTGAAGTTGATCGTAAAAATACTCCTGTTTCTGAGGTAATGACAAGAAACCCAACATTCGTGTTGTCTGACACTCTTGCTGTTGAAGCACTGCAGAAGATGGTTCATGGTAAAGTTTTTCCTAATCTCATGCATGTGCTCTTTAGATAGATTATTCCCATTGCCAACTAAATTAGAAATTATTCCACAGGGAAGTTTAGACATTTACCTGTTGTTGAACGGGGGGAAGTGATTGCTTTACTTGACATAACAAAATGTTTGTATGATGCTATTTCTCGTATGGAGAGAGCAGCAGAAAAGGGAAAAGCAATTGCTGCTGCTGTTGAAGGTGTTGAAAAACACTGGGGGGCATCAGCTTCCGGTTGGTGAACATTTCCTTCAACATATTTTGTGCTCTTGTATCAAATGTAGTTAAGCAAGTTCATTTGCTAATTAACTAAACTAATTTCATCTTCTTATTTTGGAGGTGCAAACACTTTCATTGAGACACTTCGAGACCAAATCTTTAGACCCTCATTGTCAACCATTATCAATGAGAATTCAAAGTAGGTAATATTTTCACTTGATGTTATGCATGTTCTGCATCACCGTGTTATGAAATCAATGATATACTACAAGTAACCTTAATTGTTTATCAGGGTTGTTATAGTTGATCCAGGGGATACTGTGCTTGTTGCTGCTCAGAAGATGCTTGAATCTAAAGCAAGCTGTGCTATTGTAGCTGTGGAAAACAAACCACGAGGCATTTTAACGTTAGATTTCTATTTTTAAATATATTTACACGATTTAGGATTGCAATAGAAGTTTTATTTTGGAAATGGTGTTCTTTCTTTTTTCTTTTAGCTCAAAAGACATGTTAATGAGAGTGATAGCTCAAGATCTTCCTCCAGAATCTACTTTGGTAGAAAGGGTATATTTCCCCGTTAATATTTCCTTCTCTTGAGTTTTCCCTTTTCTTTTGTGGATAGTTAGTTGTATACATTTTTTTGCTATAATATAAGTTTCTCCGTCGAAGTAATTTAAGTAAATATGATTCTCAGTAGACATACACCATGAAAGCCTATTTTTGTGTAATCTACATATAAGTTTCTTAGTTGAAGTAATTTAAGAAAATATGATTCTCAGTAGACATACACCATGAAAGCGTATTTTGGTGTAATCTAACGTTTTTAGTAGCTCATCTAGCAAGTGATTCATGCTTCCGTCTTCCAAAATAATTCCCTAGGTGATGACCCCAAATCCAGAATGTGCAACAGCCCAGACATCTATCGTTGATGCCCTTCATACAATGCATGATGGAAAATTTTTACACCTTCCTGTTGTTGATAAGGGTAAGCATGTCAAGCCAATTTAATGGAAATTTTATAGTTGATTTAATATGTACCTGATCTCTTTTGTCAATTATTCAGACGGAATGGTCATAGCCGTTGTTGACGTTCTTCATATAGCTCATGCTGCTGTTGCCACAGTAAGGATTCTTGCAGTTTTTTTAAGCAGCAAAATATTGGAGTAGAACCTTTTTTAGCATTTTGTCAATGCATGTGTACATTTACATTTGCTGGCTGAATAAAATTGGTTTTTTGAAATGAGTGTCACATTTCCATTGTTTATGATGAGAATTGAGGAAACCAAATTTTCCTCTCCCCAGCCTTGCCCATAAATTGGTTCAGTAAATTAACAGGTTTTCTATGCAGTAAGAATTTATGGTGAGATAATGATTAGCAGGGTCTTGTAATGATTGACGCGTGTTAGTTTGCTCATGAATTTCGGATTCCTTATATTGTGTTATTGCCCTTACATGTTTCAAGTTTGTAAGTATATACGCATGTAGCCCATCCTTGTACCCAGGTCGATACAAAAAATTGTGTTCGTTTGCTCTAAGAAGATTCAACTTTATTTTGCAGGTTGGTAATTCTACAGAAGTTGGTAATGAATCATCAAACACTGTGATGCAGAAGTTCTGGGATTCTGCTATGGATTTAACTCCAGATGATGAGGAAGAGACCAGGAGGTTTTGAATTTCACTGCACTTTTTATAATTTTTTAAAATTGATAATAGTTCCTTTAAAAAATATCTAATGATGGCTCAGTGAGAATTCCTCGAAGATGCATTCCGAAGGTGGTGAGCGTAGTCTATCCATGGCTTATCCCTCTTCCATCATACCGAGTGCATTTTCTTTCAAGATTCAAGACAAGAAAGGAAGAATGCATAGATTCTTGTGTGGTTAGATTAATATTTATGTTCCTTTTAATTTGCTTGCTGTGTATGTTGAGAAAAGATGTCAGTGGTGTACATTTTAATATGTGATGCACGGTTTTGTGTTTATTGGTTCTAGTTGTGAAATTTAGAACTAGAATTACAAAAATAGGGGAATGTGATAAGTGCTACCATTTTTTGTGGCCTTTGGTTGTTTGAAATGTTATATATTAGGCCATAAAAGTAACTTGGTGTAACTTTCTTATCAGATGCCCAGAGTTTGACCAATCTTATAACAGCGATCATTCAGAGAGTTGGGGATGAAATTGACCGTCACAATCTACCCCAGATTCTGGTTAATGGCCTTAACTTTACAATTTTTTTTCGTTTATAATTTATCATCCTTATATTTTATCATCTTCAGTATGAAGATGAAGATCATGACAAAGTCATACTTGCATCTGATAGCGATCTTCACGCAGCGGTAGATCATGCAAGACAGGCTGGTTGGAAGGTATTGATTCTTTTCATAGAACAACTGAAGAACCATCAGTTTTATAAGTTATCCATATGGGGTTGTTTTGGTGATTTGTCTTTGTGGCTTATTGACCATTGATATTACATAAATTATCTTGACACACTTTCAAGTTCTCAAGTAGATTTGAATTTCTTGGTGTTTTTAATGGGGCTTGGGAAATAAAGCAAGCTGCCCAATACAATACGTATCCCTCTTTGGTTGTTTTGTTATGATACCAGCGGCTTTATTATCGCAAAATGTTTTATATACCCGACTGACTGTAGAATTTTGAATTGGAATGTGAACAGGGATTGAAATTGCATTTGGATTACACAAAATCGCTTTCACAACAGACAGTTTCCGGTTCAACAGCATATGCTCAAGAGGATGCATGGTCTGCAGCATATAATACTGTGGCGGCTGGTGCTGCACTAGTTGCTGGTTTAGGTGTATTAGCATTCCTGAGACGAGCTGGGAACTGATTTTCTGATCATCAAAGAAACTGAAAGCCCAAATTTCTTGAGGCTTCCTCCCTATTTTTGACTGGTAATTTTCTCACCAGCGTGATCTGGTTATTATGACGAAAAATGTATCATAGCTTCTTCAAATACCCATATATGAAGTGGGCGAGATGATTTGCTCTCTTCCAGTACAAGTTTGATTGTTGCAAAGTTTCACATCTTAATGGTATGTTTGATTTTTATTTTAGATTCAACTATAGCAATTGTGATTTTGAATTTGAGACAACATATACTTAGAGTCAGAATCTGCATTAAACGCATGTGCAAGCTCTGTGGGAACGGGCATTAGGTTGGTTACCAGAATTTTCTTGCAGGCAAAGGAGTTGGTTGATCATTTGGTAGCTAAAACTTCCCAATTATATGTATAAAAGAGCCTCTCTCTCATCCAATCTTTACTTCATAATCTCTTATGCTATCATTTTTTGAAACTCAGATTCTGAACTGTGGAACAACACCTGATAATAATATTTGAAGTACTTTTAACTGTGATATAGTGATGGAGCATGCTCTATGAGTCTTGTGATATCTTTATATGCAATAGCTTTTGATTTCTTTATCTGCTGGTGGTACATGAAAGTCCCAGAATCTACCCTTGGAGGATATCAAGTTACTTTCACATAGGAATTCCCATGAGAACCATCTTTCAATCATTCTATCAGTATCATGTACAATGACATGACTATAGTTACACTTCCTTGCTAATGAACCAGCTGTGTATATGGCTACCATTCTCCCCGGTGAATCGGGTGAATCTCCTTTTGGTCCATCGACCAATATCACATCCCAAAGTGTATCATAAACAACAGGTGGAAGTTCAATCAATGCTAGTTTGCATTTTGATATATTTTGCAGGTAAAACTCCAGCAAACAATCTGGATTCTCTCTTCCTTCTTTGAGCAGATTGTATGCTTCTGATGCTTGTGTTTTGTACATGATTTTGTGAACTGTTGTATTGTTTCTGGTAACTTTTAGCTTCGATCTGTGTAAACTGTCCTCGAGAATAACCGTGGTACCTCTGTTATTCATTGATGCAATACTAGAATGCTGATCTTCATATCCGAATATCAGTAGGTTGCACGGGACTCTACTTGAGAAGAATTCTCGTAGAAACTCTGTTTCTTTCGGAGTTAAACCGTGTTGCCGCTCCTGCAGATGATCTTGTTGATAAAGCACAGGGAATGATATAAAGAATAATGGTACAGATTTGTGAACTGTAACCATGCTGCTTTCTAGAAATCTTCTAAATATGGAGAGGGTGCAAAGAATGATCAAAAACAGGAGTACTAGTTGTTTGGTTGAAGGAATCATCATCTTTTGAATTTGTCAAGGTCCCTTGATGTTGGAATTTGGTATGGTACTAAATGCTTTGTGTTTACGTAAAGTTAGTTCAAGGGGAGCTATCATATTCCACTACATTATTTATGTCCAAGATTCCTTCTATAGGCTATTGCAAATTATGATATGAGAGCATTGTTTTTTACACCTGTTCGATGGATGAAACTGAAATCTATTCTATTGGTCAAATTGGATTGTTGGATCGGTTTACATGAGTTTTAAAAAAATATTAATATATACAATATTAATATTTTATTTTTCTCCTATTTGATCAAATATAGACTTATTAGGTCAAAATTGTGGTCCAATTCTAGTTGGTTAAACCGATTTAGACAGGTTTTTAGCATTTAGACAAAAATCTAATCGGTTTTTTGTTGACGTGACCTGGTTTTGAGATGAGATTATAATTTAGAACGGATCGAATCTGTGTTAATGCCGGTTCACGGTCGGACCGGTCGGTACAAACTGGTTTCAAAAACTATGAATGAGAGTATAGTCGAGACACCAACCGATATGATCGATATGTAGTCGATTTTTTTAATACTAATCTATTGACATGTGGTTCAATAGTAAAGTTGATTAATTGTATACTATTATTACTGTTGTTATTCGACCCAAATGAATCGAATTCTTTATGTTAATATTTGTTCATATTTTTATTCGAACATATTTATATTCGTTCGTATTTTATTCGAACATTGTTAAAATACTATATGAATGTTAGTTAATAAAAGTAGGATTTAAGATCTATATGGAATACTCGATTATTTTTTAAAAAAATATTACTGATCTTATCTTAAAATATTTTTATAGTATTTGTTTTTTATCAATCGATTTCTTTTATAATCGTGAATTTAATTATTGTGGGAACACGATCGATATACGAGGTTGGACCCACAATGTGTGAGCTTACGTTCTCGAGAGAGCGAAACTCTACCTTGGTTTTCACTATGATAATCAAAGGGTACAAGTATAAACAAGATATATCGATAATCCGAATGAAAACGGTATGAAAAGCGTTCAAATCTACTCCGTCACGCCCGAGGTGAAGGGAGTCGCGACTTTGTGCACACAATCTTGCGAGCCACACAAAAAGTCACGACTCATAGATACAAAATCTCGCAAATAGACACAAACTCGCAAGTCATGGGACCAAGTGACGAAAACTCGCGACTTCGGGGAGCACAATCTCGCGACTAAGCACACAATCTCGCGACTAAGCACATAAACTCATGACTAGGCACATAATCTCGCGACTAGGCACATAAACTCGTGACCATGACTTATAAAATAAGATACGAAACTCCGTGACCGATGAAACAAGGCAAAAACTCGCACCCAGACAATGACTCACGACTTTTCGGGCAAAAAATTGCGACTACATCCAAGCTTACACATTCTCGCGACCAGACATGCAAAAAGTCTTGACTAGGCATAAAGTCGCGAGTCCCGGGGAAGTTCGAGTGAAAACCATACCTTGGGAAATATACCAAGAGTCTGAACCTTTTTTGATGGCTAAAGTTTTATATTTATAGAGAAACTTTGTCCAATAGATTAACTTAGGATCTAAAAGCTCAATTTTAGTCAATTCAGCCCAAATTACTTAGAAAATATCTAATTTATTGGGATAAGTGTCACAACATCTCGGAACTTCGAAAATACATCCCAGTCAAACTCTAGTAGCATGTAGTGCCGAGAAAATATCTGAAAATACTTTTTACCAGTTCCTCATCTTCGAATACTTAGAAAATAACCAAAAATATCGCATAGACTTACCAACGAGCTCTACGAGTGCCAAATTATGAAAATATCAATGGCATCATTTCTGACCGAAATCATTCAAAAATGCTCAAAACATCATCATAATTTTTATACGTGGGCCCGAGATGCCCAAATTACGAGACTACCCCCGAAAATCACACTATTCAATAAATATAATAGAAAACTGAAAATATCATTTAGCCACGTCAGACGAGCCCCCGGAGGTATCATAATTATGTAAATAACCCGGACAATATCAATTACAAATAGATATGTTTTCAATTGAGTGGTGTTTATGATTAGCCCTCAAACTTTATAGTAGTGTAAATGCAGTGTCCCAAAAGTTTGTAAATTGCATACAAAACCTCCAAAGTTAATATAATGTGCATTATTGGCACCCCAACTTTTAAATGTTGTAAACACTATATCCTAAAAATTTAAGAATTGTGTGGTTGGTACCCGAGCTTTTAAAATCGTTTATATTTGACCATAATACTTGTTAATATTTTAATTATCTATATAGTTTGTATTTAACTCATTAACCTTAAAAAGATGTAATGTTAGAAAATTATAAAAATAACGCATAAATTATCAAAATTATTTATATGAAAAAAGACGAAACCGTCATTATTCATCCGATGATCATTCTTGAACCGTTTTGAAACTTTAAGGGCTTCTCATGTAATTTACAAACTCTGAAAACATTGTTTTTACACTATTTTAAACATTAGGAGAAAGTGCGGTAATTTTCTCATTTTCAATTATATTCCATAAATTTTAAAATATATTCTTATATACTGGAATAATTTTTGTACGGTCAGGGATATACATATATGGTAAAATATGATAAACAATGAATTTTTGATGTAAATATGGTTGGCTTGTGGCTCCCTTGTTTATGAGAATGACCGATAATATCCCTTGTTTAATGGGGGTATTTCCGGAGTTTCAGATAGCGTCATTCTTCCTTCGGACGGCCAATAGAATTAACGCGTTTATTTGATATTTCTGCCCTA
This sequence comes from Utricularia reniformis, assembly GCA_009725065.1. NCBI lineage: Eukaryota > Viridiplantae > Streptophyta > Magnoliopsida > Lamiales > Lentibulariaceae > Utricularia > Utricularia reniformis. Next base: position 40,391 of record RWGZ01001308.1, on the reverse strand, counting down.
AACCCCTAAACTCTGCCCAGGTCGTCGCATTTCTCCGGAGAACACAGCAAATATGGATTCTTTGGATTCGGTTTTCGATCCTTTGAGAGATTTCGCTAAGGATAGCTTTCGCCTGGTCAAGAGATGCCACAAGCCTGATCAGAAAGGTGCAAATTTTATATTTTTGTTTTGAGCTTGAGTTTGTTCGGTGACATTTTGAGATCTGGCTGTGATTTGATGTGCGCATGCAGAATTTACGAAGGTCGCTACGCGTACGGCTATCGGATTCGTGGTGATGGGTTTTGTTGGTTTTTTTGTTAAGTTGATCTTCATTCCCATCAACAACATCATCGTCGGTGCATCTTGAAGTTTTCAGTCGTCGTAGGTAGTGTTATGAGGCCATTAATGTTCTCTAATCTCTTTGAACTAATTTATGTCTTCATTTGGAAATGCGAGCGAAATCCACTACTGATATTTTGTATTCCACTGGGTTTTGATGACTGTCGAGTATTCTCCGCATATGTTGCTTATTAGTATTTTCTTATTCAAGTTCATGTTTAATGGCAGTTCAATGTTGTAATATTTATTGTAACCCGATTATCACTGGTTTTTTAGTTGGTTAAATTCTCTCGAATAAAGATGGATGTTTATATCCTTGAAACTTCATTCAATGTCTTAAACGGAAGAGAACAAGAGGATTTTACCTTTTTAAAAATGCTGCTGTTTTGCTTGATTTCAGCTTATAACTTATGTGGTAAAATTGTTCAGTAATTTATTTCGTAAGCAGTATAATGCTGTTTTGCATGGTTTATGCTTATAACTTATTGGAGCTTGCTTGAAGTCTTGGATATTTCAAAGTACTAGCGCTTCGAGCAGCTATTAGAAGTAGAAGTAAACAAACTTTTTGTGTCTTTGGACATGCAATTTACAGATTCTTTTGTTGTTAAATAGCCAGATTTTCTTACACTTTGATTGAGATGTCATGTTATAATGATACAGTGCATGAATGTAACTTCTCCATTGAAGTAGAAACAGATCAAAATCCCTGAGAATTTCAAGAGTGATTGATTTGTTTTAAACTGGCAAAAAGTACAAATATTTTTTGGGGGTTATGCGTATTGATGTATAAACCTTAGAACTGATTAGCTTTAGACATGAATAAGCATCATTTTTTGGTTTTTCTTTATAGGGAATTGCAGAGCTATCCTTTTTGTAAGCTTGGAGACAGAAGCAACAGGAAGACAGGCTTGTTTAGGATGCCGAGCTTTTCTCTCTTTCATTAAATCTCCCTTTTGTTTTTTCTGTTGACCTTCAAATAGCTTATGGATTGAATGACAACTTATGTTGAGTATTTGGATATCTCAGCCTCTTATGTTTCTATGCAGTAGCAGATGTGTTCATCTAGCTTTTTAAAGCTGCATTTGATTGGTGAAAATGATGACAACTACATGCTTCAATGATTCTGTAGGTACATAGCAATTATTTTCTATTGTTTGAAAAGTTTGAATAAAACAAAGCTATGAAATAGAAGTTAATGTTGACAAATGATCTACCTGATCGACTTGTTGGTGGCTCGGATCCACCTTCAAAGATTATCCCATGTTTTCAAATCTCCTTCTTAATTACACGTAACTTCTAACTAATTGTTACTATGAATTTATTTGTCTATCCCAACTAAGAAAAGTGTTAGGCCAAGACACGGTTTGGTCCAAAATTAGATGGAACATGTCTGACACAAGGCGTGCCTCTGCAAATGGACATTAGACAAGGAAATGAGAATTTTCTAATAGAATGGTTTGCACGGGTAGTTGAATCGAGGTTGTAGGCTATAAAGTGGATCGATCTTTACAGACTTAGAGCGGATCTAATAGGATTAATGTCCATGCGGAGTCTTAAGGAAATTGAAGTAGTTATAGCATGTACGTAGTCATGACAGACATCGAAGGAATTAGGCTTTGACATTCACTCAAATTTTGCTCTCCAGAATTTAACTCTCTATTTTTATATGAATCCTATTCGGTCACTATATTCGTTTGGCCTTTGTATGCTATCATTATAATACATTTATCGGGAATTTCTTCTCTCGAAACTGTGGTTTTTTTCTATTTTTTGTGGTTTTCATGTAAAAATATATCTCTTTTTTCAGATATATATAAACAATAATGGTTCTAGAATCCGGTGACTCTTGATACATTCTTAAAAGAAAGCAGGACAATATTGACATTGCATTCTCTGCAGTTACTAAAAAATGTCATGGCCATGATTGTATTAATTTAACTCTAATAGCTACATTTAGTTCTCAGGGTTACATTTCTCTAGTTTATAATACTTCCCAATACTAGTATTATAAAGTAATAGCTAATTATAATGTTTAAAGTTACTAATAAAAATGAAGTCTTTTTCATTGATTAAAATAGGCTGGACCAAGAGATCAACTTGGAGGAGACGACGAAAAGACAGGGAGTGAAAACTAGAAAGAAAGAAGAAAGGTAAGGATGAACATTCGGCTAACTGTCAGCAATGGATAAGAACAAAACATGGATCCTACTTCATCGCTGACCCTTCATCTATGAATATCATCTCTCCACGTCTACTCTTCTCAACAATCGACGATCAAGATCATTCCTTTCCACTCCAGTCCCCATCACTTATATTATTTCTTTCCATTGTTCGTCTCTAGAATGCTCAGATATTTTCTCTTCAGTCTCAATTTCTCATGGGTTTGGAAGATGGTGAAACGCCTAGAAGCCCAGAAGCAGAGCTTGGAATGCAAGTTGAAGACCTTTGGGATGTACAAGAACCACAGTTGACCCCGACAGAGAAACTCAATGCTTGTTTTGAGAGTATTCCCGTTTCTGATTTTCCCGCTGCTCCTTCTTCTCAAGGTAATTCCCTTTTAATATATACGCCTCTGTTTATCTCTTCATTCTAGTTTGTTTGCTTTCTTTGAACCAGTTATTGAAATAAGATCAGACTCTAGCTTAGCTGAAGCAGTTAAGCTTCTAGCTAAGAACAAGCTCCTGAGTGCTCCCGTTGTTGACGTTAATGCTACAGAAGATACAAGCTGGATCGATCGTTACATTGGCGTCGTGGAGTTCGCTGGTATTGTCGTATGGATTTTGCATCAGGTTTCTATTTAACCCACAAAAGCTTTTGTAACATATCTTAGCTCTCGTTTAATCACAGTGCTTAATTTACAGTCAGAAAACATGGAAGAAAGGGATGATTATGTCGATTTTTCGAGTGAAGATATGGCTCCTGCAATTGCAGCAGCAGCTTCAGGAATGTCATCGCCAAGATTCATAAGCAAACATCCCGAGTCACCAACTCAAACTTGTGGCAATTTCTTCGAAACTCTCACTTCATCAGCACTATACAAGAACACTAAAGTAACTCATTTTCATTTCTCTTATCTTCATTCCTTTCATTAACTGTGTTATTTTCAGGTTGGTGACATATCGGGATCCTTTCGATGGGCTCCGTTTTTAGCTCTACAAGGAAGCAACTCATTTTTAACAATGCTGCTACTTTTGTCTAAGTACAGAATGAAGAGTATACCAATTGTGGGCTCAGATGGTTCAAAGATTGATAGTGTTGTTACTCAAAGTGCTGTGATTCATATGCTTCAAGAATGCTCCGGTTTGCCCTGGTTCGAAAGATGGGGATCGAAGAAACTCTTCGAACTCGGTCTTCCTTTAATGAAACCGAGTCGTATAATAAAGGTTTACGAAGATGAGCCTGTGCTTCAAGCTTTTAAAGTAATGAGACAGAAAGGTGTAGGAGGAGTTCCAGTTATTGCTAGAGATAATGGGAACAAAGCAATTGGGAATATAAGTATTAGAGACATACAGTTCCTTTTAATATCACCCGAAATCTACAAAGATTACTGGTACGTTTATCGTTCGTCTAAGTTATAAGTGAATCGAATCACATTGTAAAAAGTCGCAACTCGCAGGTCGATCACTGCAAAGGACTTTGTGATATCAGTTAGAAAATACTACTCGGATGGGAATGAGAGTGACGAGATGTCGTTGATTAGCCGGATGGTTAGTTGTCGATCGAATGAAACGTTGAAAGAAGTGATAACGAAATTGGATTCGATGAAGATTCATCGTATTTACGTAATGGATGAAGATGAGAATGTTGAAGGTGTGATCACTCTTAGAGATATAATATCGAAGTTAGTACATGAACCTCGAGGCTATTTCGGAGATTTCTTTGATGGTGTTCTTCCTCTTCCGGCAAATAGCAGAGTTTAATGTTAATGTCTTACTGTTCTTGTGTCCTTAAGGATGTTGTCTGTCTGTTTAAAAAGGCTAATGACGTAAGTTTTATAATAAGAGAGATTAGCGAGGTTGAAGTCCCACTTATAATCTATTTTGAAATAATTAAAATTAATATATAAATGATGTTTCTATTGTTATTTTATTATTGTTTCTATTTAGAAGGTAAGAAACCGTTATGTTGAGTTGGGCCATGGTAAGACGCTAACTCGGGCCCAATAAGAAAAAAGGGAACAAATTAATAGGTACGCATTTTAGCCTTCTAGGTTCAGAGCGACGGCTGTTGGTGAAGCGTCAATCTCTGTCTGATTCGCAACGACCACGAATTGGGGATGGGGAAGAAGGCGAAGAGCTCTCGGAAAGGAAAGAAAGCATGGAGAAAGAATATAAGTACGGAAGACATTGAGGATTATCTAGAAATCACCACGGATAATGTGCTTTCCGGCGGTTCACAGAACAAAGAATCCACTTTTTTCTTTGACAAGTCCGTGGGTAAGTGATTTTTCGTTTTTTTAAGTTTATGTTCTTCATATGAACGGGAAACGGATTGGAAACACTGCGTCAAGTTTTTATTTTATTGGGTTAGGTTTTTCCCTTTGGAATATTGTCCTCGAATTGCAATTGGACCTTTTTTTATGTTTCGTATAACTAAACTGTGAAGTTGAGTTCTACAATTGCATCATGCTTCTATTGTTCTATACTTTTATTTAAATTTTGTCATTGTGGATCTCTATTTCAATCTAGGATCAGTGCATTGGCTGAACTGGTAAATAATGATCTGACATGTATACCATCCGGTATGGGTTTACGGTTTTTTATAAAAAATTGATTTTTAAATCCCACTGGTATGCTGGCAATATACCGTTATGGCTACTTTGGTTCCAAGTTACCTGCTGTTTCATATGCTAAATTCATGAAAGATTACTTAATGGCTTGTTTCTTACTCATTTGCAGACCTCTCTGCTAAGAAGAAGATTGAGAAAATCAGAGAAAAAGTTTTGAGGTGTGATGCAATGCTACAGAAAAGCCCCTTCGTTAAACCAGTTCCATCATTGATTCAGAAGAAAAAGATGGCCAAGAAAAGCATCAAAATTATCCAAACAAGTGAAGATAAAGGTGCCCTGAAGGAGAGGCTAAAGGTAATAGACTTTGAATTTCTAATGTGTGGATAAGTGCATGTAAACTCTTTATAATATAGCTGTTGTGTTATGTTTGCTTGTATTTTTTTAGCAGGATGAAAATACACAAGGCTCCAGCATAATTGATTTATGGAAGGAGGATGGTTTGCCTTTATATGCAGTTTTTTTCTTATTATGAATGTGCCATTTCTAACCAAATTCATTTTGTAGGTAATGGGAAAGCCGACTTCAGAATTAAAAAGGTACGAAATTTTCTTGTCTTTTGCTGTATACCCACAAATTAGACCACTCAAATCTCATTCAAATAAATTCATGCAGTGTAATTACTAATTTATAATATTATTTAACACGGGTGAATTCAATGAGCGTTAACTTCACCATTCAATTAGTTAATCAATTAGCATTTACAGAAATTCAAGTCCTCCGCCATACCTGCTGTCGAGGTTGAACCCTCTGGATGCTCATTCAATCCAGATTCTATTAGCCATCAGGTAGTATTTTTCTCCTTTATGCCCTTTGCATCATGTTATACTCATCTTTAGTTTAAAGTAGTTATGATCCATGCAGAATGCATTAGCTCGTGCTGTTGCGGATGAAATGCAAAAATTATACCAACATGAACTTGGGCCTAAACCCATTCCATCAATTCCTCAAGGGGAAATCGTTGATGATGAAATTGTTAGTATCCAATCTTCTTTTTGCCTTCTTTGTAAATAAAATTGTCCCCTGATTTTGTAATGTTTTCTCATGGGATGCTACCAAACTCAATATCATGGAAGAAATATTTCCTTGATGCGGATGATGGATTCGATGAGGATGATGAGAGTGAGATGCAAATTACCAACACTGATGCAGAAACTGAGAAGAGGTACACCTTCTACCGGCTTAATTTTTTGTGCTCTATCTGTTTTTTTAATTCATTTATACCCTTTGAAACTAATTAGCACTAATGTTTCAATTTTTCAAATTTTTACTATTAATGAATCTTATTGATGTGAAAATGACAAGTTCCATGTAGTACTCCTCTATGTACACTATGTTCATTATGCCCTTTGATCAATTTCTTATTCTGATTATGCAGAATTCACGAGTGCAAAAGGGTAACACGCGTTGAATTGAATCGAAGGGCTAAGAAGAAGGAAAACATGAAGATTGAAGCCGAAGCCAAAAAAATTAACGACATATCAAAATCCATAGATGAGTATGTATCACATTTTTTAAAATCATTGTCATGTCTTTTTTCAAATGATTCTTTTTCTTGAAACTAGTTTACCATCCATACTGCAATCAATTGAGGAAGATGAAGAGGAAAAGCGGAATCGCCATATGCGTCGGCTTGTTGCGAAAGCAGAAAAACTGAAAGCTCAGCCACCTCGTCTGGGAAAGTACAAGTATGTCTAGCCATTTCAGTTTTAATATTTCCATTTCAATTTTTCTTTTTACTAGAAGTGATTCAAGTATAAAATATGTGAGGAAAAATTATACATGGAGTAAATAACTGATAATTGCACCTTTTGTGTTCAGATATCAGCCTGCTTCTCTTCAAGTCCTCCTGTCTGAAGAAAAAACTGGTTCACTTCGGCAGTTGAAGGTCAATATCAGCATCTTCCTGATTTTACATAAAGCACTGCCTCAACAAGAGTATTAATTTCATAAACAACTCTGACTTGGTGATTAAATCTCTATATTTCTCTGTTATTAGGCCTGTTGCACCCTTGTGAAAGACCGATATAACAGCCTGGAGAAAAGAGGATTAGTTGTACCATCAGTAAAGAGTGGCAGGTTAGCTTCACTTATCCCATTATCAATATAAGATTGTATCCTAGAAACTGCTTTGATCAACAGCAAAGCTTAGTGAAATGTTTGCTCTTGTTCTCGTTTTCTATTTCGAGTATTTGATCAGAAAAACTGATGATGATTTTCAACATTTCCATATGCAGGAATAATGGCTGTTTGAAGCCTGAAGATTTTGAATGATTTATTATCAGTTTTGCTATGTATCAGATTAAATCGTACACTATCAACGCTATTGATTGATCATTCGGTACGAAATGTTCGGTATTAAAACATTGCAGAATCGAATTACTGGTTAAGCTTTGGTTTTGCATATCCTAGTTTGATCAGCTTCTGCACTAATTTCTTCTCAGCATTTGCCTGGTTTCATAACATAGACAAGGTAAAAAAGCAAGTTACATGGATATATATCTACTCTTACCTCAAGCACAGGATTATTCTTTGGTAAATTGCAAGCAAGAACGATGCTGAAACCAGTCTTGAGCACTGACAAACCAACATTTAGCATCAATGCAACGAAGAGATAGAGTTCTGATGATGATGAATTACCTAATCTACGAGCAATATTCAGTCCCGTATTGTCGGAACCCCCACCGATCAGCGATGTCACCCCGACAAAATCATGCTGTTTCAGACCAAAGAATTGAGACTTGATAGGTAAACTGCAAAATACACAAAGAATTGAAGGAACTCACTGATCTTGTAGGTGGCGCTGTTGCGTACAAATGCCCTAACTTTGAAGAGTTGCAGCCGATCCATACATAAATCTGGATCACCGAAAATCATTAACCAACTCGGAGATAACCAGGTAAGTAGAGACGATAAACAAAAATCCTTGTAGAAGCTACTGAGATATGGAAGTATATTGTGAGAAAAAATTGCGCCGAGAAGGGTAGGGTATTGTAGGACCTGCTTTTGAAGGCGAATTATCTGAAAATGGAGAGTTGCGTTATCATCTGATTCTTCAGAAAAGCAAGTCACTTCCACACCACTGTCGTGAAGCCCTGGATTTGTTTCAGCAGCGCTATCGCCATTCCCATCCATTGCTCGAATCCAACTCACGTTTGGTTTCCTAATTACACTTGAGGCATTCAGTTTTGAAAAAACCTTGATTTAGTCCCTGTATTTCTTATAATTTAATAATTGGGACTTTGTGAATTGCTAAAATAAGCACGCCAGCACGGCGCGTAGAAAGTGTTAATTGCTTGGGTTGGATCAAGATGGGCTGACGACCCAAGACCAAGACGCTGTTCCCATTTTTCTATTTCATCTTTTTCTCCATAATCCTACTGAAACGTTGTTTTCTAACAGGCCAACAGGTTCTGTTTTAATGATAGATATCTGGCGCAATTCGGTTGCGGCTTCTACATTGTAAGGACCAGGTACGGTACCCAGAAGGAATAAGAACATTCTACAGACTACTCTGGGTTTAGCCTTTAGTAGTAAAGAACAAAGATTCTCTCTATAGGAGGAGGTGGTTCTTTTTTTAATGTTAAAACCGCAGCCTTTACCCTTCGGTGTTCATTTTATTCTGTGTTCAATTTTTGCTCCGCCTTACCCTCGCAGCGTTGGAAAAATTCAAAATTTGTAGAGTTATACGACAAGATACAGAATAGAGGCGAATCAGAAGGCTTTCGCTGTCCAAACCAGGTTTCAATATTCCAATGCAATTTCTCTTACTGTTTTTTGGAAAGAAGTAATTTTTTCTGTGGGATTTAATTTTTTTTGCAATTTGATTTGATTATTTACTTTCATGGGTAGATGTAGATGGCATTTGAAATGTTGCCTTTTGCGAATATGGTTAAATTATCAGCTTTGATCCTGTTTTCATCATGGTTATTTTTCTTGTTTCTTAAAGACTGGCCTTAAAAGACTCTATTTTTCGTTATACCAAGATGGTTAGCAGGATCGGGTCAAGTAAAAAGAATAAAGCGTGGGAAAAAAGTATGAATATCTTTATGAAAATTAGTAATGTTTTCATCGGTACCACCATTCAAGATTTGCATCATATTTAAGTTAATTCATTACCACAATGACAACATTTCATTACACATTACCTGACAGCAGCATATAAAACTCCAATTTATAGATGGAAGTACAAGCTAGGATCTGCGGGCCATCTGTTGAAAACAAGATGTTATTAATTGTTCCAAAAAGCAGGATAAAGTTTCAGAATATTTACTATGGTGGTTGTTTCCGCTTTCATGCTTTTCACGGGTCTGTTCTTAAAGCATCTGCATTGCGTAATATCAGTCATACAATATCTTTACCAAAGGTAATTTTTAAAATTTGTTAATCGGTTTCTCATTAAGTTCACAAATTTCAGTAGTTTCATGTGCATTTCCAATTGTATATCATGTATAAATTGCAGTTCCTCTTCTTATTCATGCCCTCGGTGCTTTCGTTCTTTTGCTGGTCTAACATTCGATTTATATGTGAAGTTTCCAATAATAATTTCACCAAATTTGAATTTATTTGTTGTCTAACTCATTAAGCTGATGTATCTCAATATATTTTTAGTGCTTCCAAATTGAAGCCACAGTGCACTGAACATGTGTTATTCTGATACAAAACGTTATTTGACAGGCATCCGTAATGTCTGCTGTTCATAAACCATCCGATGTTGAACTTTCAAATTTGACAGCTTTGTGTCCATTGGATGGTCGATATTGGGGTAAACTTAATGAGATGGCATCCTTTATGAGCGAATTTTCTCTAATCAAATACCGAGTTCTAGTAGAGGTATTAGTCAAAGTTTCTTTTTCATAAGTCGGATTTCACTCATTGAATTACACAAGAAAGCATCTATGTTAGAAATACCACACACGAGAGTACACATTACGATGGTTGAGTTTGAATGATTAGTGAATTTTTAAACCTAATAATGCATGTCTTTTTTTGCATTTTGAATTTTCCTATTTTTCATTCCCAATGTAATACTGCTAAGTCTTTGTGATCCTATCTCTTCTACTTGTATCATCGTTCAGATAAGGTGGTTGCTTAAGCTTTCCCAAATTCCAGAGGTACTTGAAGTGCCCCGTTTCACTGAAGAAGCGGAGTTTTGCCTTGAATCATTGATAGATCAATTTGATCTTAATGATGCTCTAGAAGTGAAGAGAATAGAGAGATTAACTAATCATGACGTGAAAGCCATCGAATACTTCCTGAAAGAAAAATTCCAGTCACATCCTGAGATATCTAAGGTATTTAAAGGACTCCATTAATGATTGATAATACTAATAATTCATTGTCCATTTTTATGGATGAGTACAAAATTATGTCTTTTGTAGAAGAATAATGCATATCTTATATTATTTCAATACGGTACCTTCCTGTTCAGCTTTCCTTTGTTTCTCTAGGTGCTTGAGTTTTTCCATTTCGCATGCACTTCTGAGGATATAAACAATCTAGCGCACGCTTTAATGATAAAATGCTATGGATAGTTTGATTTCAGAAATTGGAAACATGGCTACAACTAATGCTTCCATTTCCATGCTTTCTCGAACTCATGGTCAGGTGATGATTCGGCTGTGGTTACAACTATTTTAATCACTAGCCCCTCTTATAAATATCATTTCTCAACTTTGTTCATTCACTTGCTTGTTTCCATTTATTTTTTTTAATCTTCATCCTCGAGTTTCTGAAATTTGTGACTATATTTCTTGCTAATGCTTCCGTGTTCTCGTAACTAACATTATGATTAAATTTCTTGATTATACTTCATTTAGTTACAATATTTGATGGAACATTTCGGTTTAGCAGTTTACACTTTTGCATTATTGTTTTTTTTACTTGCAGCCAGCTTCACCAACAACTTTGGGGAAGGAAATGGCGATATTCTCGTACAGATTAAGCGCAGAGCGAAAGGAGTTACGCAGAATCAAAATTTTGGGGAAGTTTGCTGGAGCTGTTGGAAACTACAATGCCCATTTAGTCGCGTATCCTTACATTAACTGGCCACATATTGCAGAGGAGTTTGTGAATTCACTTGGAATCTCTTTCAATCCTTATGTGACTCAGGTATATAATAAAAACAAGTTGAGCCGACTTTATGTTTCGCAAATAGAATAGTAAATAATTTATGTGCAAATATTCACTTGGAAGCGCTACTTCTGCACAGATCGAATCTCATGACTATATGGCGAGAATATTCGACTCCGTTATCAGGTTCAACAACATTTTAGTTGATTTCAACAGAGATATATGGGGATATATTTCGTTGGGATACTTCAAGCTGGTAATAGCATCTTTATCTATCAGCATCATTTAACAACTTTGAGATTAATATTTTTGTCACAAATAAACAGAAAACTAAGGCTGGTGAGATTGGTTCTTCGACAATGCCCCACAAAGTTAATCCAATTGACTTTGAGAATAGTGAAGGCAACTGTGGCATTGCTAATGCATTATTAGCTCATTTGAGCACGAAGCTTCCCATCTCTCGCTTACAGGTATGTAATCCATTTCACAGACGTACCACATTACACATCGACTGTATGGAAATGCAAATAAAACATTACGAAGATTCGTTTTACAAGTAATATTATAGTTTCCTTGTAAACTACATTGCATGAATATACATTAGGTGTGTGATAAGTTCACCTTTAGCATTCCTGCCTTAATCTCTTATTCGTGTAACTGAGACTCGGTTTCGTATCACAGAGAGATTTGACAGATTCAACCGCTCTGCGAAACGTTGGTGTGGGACTAGGACATTCTCTTCTTGCGTACAAGAGCGCGTTGCAGGGAGTCGCTAAGCTTCAGGTACCATAGCTTTAACAACTCATTTGGTTTGGTTTTTTACGTTTTCTTCGAAATTAGCTTAATCTCAGTCAGTTTAAATGCTTAGTGTTCTCGACTCTTAGGTGAATGAAGGGAATTTAACGGCCGATTTGGACGAATGCTGGGAGGTTCTTGCGGAGCCAATTCAAACCGTATGAACAAAAAAAACTACTGCTCTTTCTTTTATTTAATGTTCAACAGCAGCTCAAGATTTTTCGGTGTTTGTCGACAGGTAATGCGAAGATACGGTGTTCCTGAACCGTACGAGAAACTGAAGGAACTGACAAGAGGAAAAGCAGTTACAAGAGAAAGGATTCAAGAGTTCATCAAAGGGCTTGATATCCCTATTGAAGCCAAGACAAAACTCTTAGGTCTGAATCCACATAATTATATTGGTGTAGCTGCTCAATTGGCTGAGAGGATTGAATACTAAATTTTGTATCATTCATTTTTGGTACCTCTTCAAAGGAAAAAACTATAGCTTCATCATCACTGTTGAATACTAAATTTTGATGAAAACTTGGGATTTGTGGCTGTGTTTTTTATGAGAAAATGGCACTTCAACCTCAAAATTTTCGTAGTTTTGACAAATTTAATAGTTTTTACTATATATATAATCCACAAGCTTTAAGTTTTTACAAATTTGGGCATAAAGTCATATATTTAAAGTGGAAAAATCTATCTATATTTTGATTTTGATTATTTCAATTACCATAATTGAAATTTTGGGAACTAATTATACAATACATACTAAATTTTGACGATTGATTTTGGAATCACAATTATTATAATCTTAAAATCAAAATTGTTAAACTCAGGTAACAAGTAAAGTTTGGGTGGCAGAACAAAAAAATGATCAAAATTTGCACTACACACAACAGCTAACAAGTAAAGTTATCTGAAAAATAGAACAGCAATTGGCAAGGGATTTGATCAAAACTGATGAGAATTAATGAAGGGCAAATTAAGCTCAATTTTTCATGTTCCTGAAATTCTCTTTCAATGAAGCCATCTTTTTCTTACACTGATTCACTGTTTTACCTGGAACAGCTGCTGCAACCCGTTCCCATCTTTGAGTAGTGTCTTTTGGGAAGACTTTAAGTGCTTGAATCAAAGCTTTTTCGTGCACCTCGGACCATGTATCTCCATCACAAGAATGTACGCCATTCTCGACTTTACTTTTAACTGTGCCGTTGCTTTTTTGGCTGGACGAGTCAGGCAACTTACCATTGCTGCTTACACTTTTCTTCGATTCTGATGCGTTATTCCTTATATTCCCAGGAACTCCATCCGATTTGATTAAAACAGTTTCCTCATCAGCTGTTGTATTAGAAGGCAATCCATTAGAAGCTGCACTTTGTTTAACTAAGTTCGGGCTCTCACTATTACTATGAAGGTGCTCTGGCACCTTGTGTGAGCTTAAAGATTCCTTCTTGGCTGAATTGTCATCAGATACATCGGATATTTCTTCGCCTCTTGTGGTAAGAGGGGATGCAATTGTCTGTGCTGGCTTTCTTTTCTCAAGGAAAGAGTCAAAAGCTTTAGATGAATCAGGCTTCTGCATAAGAACTGATTTTGTAGCTTTAAGAATTTCTTCAACTGATCTTTTAGTCCCAATGTATTCAGAAATCACTTCCCACCGACGAGAAGTTCCCTTTGGATATCTCTGCATTCCTTTACGGAGTAATTCGATCTCCGTCTTACTCCACACGGTTGCTGGTTTTTGGGCAGGGGGAGTTGTAAAAGGAGCATCTCTTTTCATAGGTATGGAGTCATTATACTTCAAGTTCACATCTTCACAAAAAAGCATACCTTTGAGAAGTTTAGCCTTTTCTAGCTCTTCTTTCCCTTCCATCTGATCATTCAATATCTTGAGTTGCTCTTTATCAAGCGAAGAACATATATGTTCCACATCATCATCAGTTATATCAAGAAAATTCTCACACAAAATAGGATTAGCTAGTGTTCGAAGACGATTTCTTTCTTTACGGAGTAACTTTTTCTCTTTTTCCTTCAACTTTTTCTGATTTAAAGCAGCTTCAGCTGCAGTTTTTTCTTCTTCCTCTTTTTTACGCCTTTCCATATCAGCGATTCTTGCAGCTTCTTCCTCCTGCATTTTTTTGGCAAGGAATTTTGCTTCCTTCTTCCTCTGCTTATCAGCTTTTTGATCCTCTTTTCTCCTTAAAATCCTTGGATCTCTTTTATATGCATTATCAACAAGAGTACGTACACGTGCACTTTCTTCCTTACGAGCTTTCTCCGAAAGTTTTGCATTTTGCCTTTCCATCCACCGTTTATGATCACGGGACTCAGCTTGTTCAAGGTCAAACTCATCATCATGAGGGAATTCCCTCCAACTCTTAAAACTGTACCAAAAATCGTAGAATCTATCAACTTCTTCAATAGAAGTTTTATCGTCTCCCAGCATTGGAGCAGGCTGGTTACTTGACCAGCGTCCATTCCTCAAAAATGCTGGTGCAAAAACCTTAAAAAACTCATGTGGAGCACAATCATTGGGAATTTTATCATCAAACTCATCCGTTGAATCAAATATTCTTCTCTTGATAGGGTCAATCAGAACCTCATATGCTTCTTGAATGGCTTTGAAATGGCTTTCTATCTTCTCCTTCTTTGCTTCCTTAGCAGCCTCTGTTTCCTCAGCCAAAATAAGAGCAGCATGCTTATCAGGATGATGCCTCAAAGCAGACTCACGGTAGCTCTTTCTAATCTGATCCTCAGTTGCCAGATACCTTAAATGCCCCAACCCTAAAAGAGCATAATGATCTTGTTGCTTTTTTTCACCGGTAGACTTTTTATTCGCTCTGCTGCCATATGAATCTGAATGAACATAAAAGTGTTCCTTCTCAACTGATGAATCTTTCTCATCGTCCTCCGATTTAAACAACTCCACAAAATGACCTTTCAACCTCAGAGCAGCAGAATGAAAAGCATGCCCCGCTGGCTCATACTTAGTTGCCTTCACTGGAAGAGCATTAGAGGAAAAATATACTGCTTCCCCATAAAAAATTTCCTCTGAATGCGCAATTAGCAACATACTTTTACAATATCCCAAAGAATCACTGATCAAATTAAATTCCCCAGCGACACCTTGTGCATAAAAATCAGTGAATTAAGCTGCGTAAAAAACCCTTACTCCAGATATGAATTCTGAAATCAGAAACACATACAAAAATCTTGATTCAGCATGTTAAATATCCAGAGAAAAACTGTAACAGCAAAATACCAATTTTTAAAATCATAACCAACGTCTAAGAATACAAAATCAGCAAACGGGAAACTAAAATCATCAAATGAACGGCTTGATCATTAAGGTGACGGTAACAACGACCTCCTCAACGCCGCCGGCCAAGAACCTGAGAGGTTTGAGCGGCTTGTGCAAATATTAATAGAAGATGTGTCAAGGTGATAATAATTTGACTAGGCTTAGAATTTGGGCTCTTTATGGGCCCAACCGAAAAAGGTTATAAATAAATTCCAATTATACGTAAAAAAAGAAAATAAGAATAGTAATAAATTTAGTTTCCAAAAAAACTATACTATATAGAGTCTCTTATGGTAAGAGACGATGAAAAATATGAATAAAACAATATTTAGAAAAATACAAGAATTTTAATTACGACATAAATTAAATCTTAAGAACATGCAAAAAAATAGATATTTGTTATCTTAAAAGATAATATGTCATATCTATATTATTTAATTGTTAAATATAGGTTTTAGTTGTTTGGTTATTAAATTGATAGCTTTAATATATTAGCTATTTAACAATACATATATTTGGCCCATACAAATAATCTACTAATATGTCAAGTTTTAAATTGGGTTAATTTTTCATTAGTCATTTTATAATTACTTCACATTAAATAATATTTACTTACTTAAAATCAATATTGTGTATAACCAATAAACATATCAAAATTTATTGGTTTTAATATTTTAGATAGTGTTAAAATTTACCATTTTGAAACCCGTTTGCTTTGGCAATCCATATAAAATCTCTCTGGAGTGTGAGACACCTTAGGCGAATCACAAAATGTCTATAAATGGGGAATGATCATATGTTAAGTGTAGTGATTCGAACAATGTCTATATACACACCATTGCATGAGACATTTTCTCTAACCAAATAACAATGAATCTAAGTTCAATAAATAAAGAAATTTAAGTGTGCTCACAATGAAGTAGAAGAAAGATGAGTGATCGAAAATTTGAGACAAGGAAAAAATAAAATTATGAGGACTATGTTAGAATCATTATGGCTAATCTGGTTTAAATCAAACAATATTATGCAAGTGAAAAATAAATCATTATAGGTCCAACCGTGAACCATAGCCAACACTAATTCAATTCACTTCAAAAAAATCATCTAATCTCAAAACCGAGTCACATGAGCATAAAACCATTTTGAAACCGATTTAAATGCTAAAAATCGATTAAAGCAAATTTGACCTACTAAAATTGAGCCTAAATTTTGGCCCATTTGCAACTAAATTAGCAAAAAATACAGTTTTATATTTAGTTCATTGTCAAAAATCCATATTAATAATCTAAGTATACATATTTTTGAATACCAGTATAAGATATTTCCGTTTACAATACAACATGCACATAAGAACAAAACAAAATTCATAGAACAAGCAAGACTACATTCATAACGCGCAGCAGAGTTTAGAATCAATGGAAGCTAAGCATATACAGAAGGCTTGATATCCAGTTAAAGGGAATCTGCAATTTCAACTAGAAAGTAAAAAAACACACTATTTATTTGATGGTTTCATAAGTGTAGTTTGTTACCTGTAATCCATTATATATTTACACTTCCCTATCCTTCCAAGCTCAACAACTGTTTCTTTCCCGTTTCTCTATCATTCACCATAAAGCATACACGTTTCAGAGTTTCAAACAAATGTAGTTGCATATTAACCACGTTAAAACTCACCTGGAGAGTGAGCTGGAAGTTCTTTGCAGAGCTCGTTATCTTTAAACCGTCAACTCCAATGTCTTTAAACTCTAACTCGTATTGTCCAGTGAACTATAATATAGCGCACTTGAGGTAAGCATTAGCATCTCTGAAAATCACTTTACTTGTAATATTAGCTAAGCACAACCTTGTTGTAAAGAGGGACTTTGGAGCATAGTTCATGAACTGTATCTTTATTGTCCTCCCAGCCAGGGGGGATTCCATTTATATGTTGAACCTGCCCAGAAGAGTGGATTGAGTAATTGTGAAGCATTTCGTTATTCAGATAACAGGGATACCTGATTTGTATTCTTTAACTGCATGGATTGGTGTTTTGGTATCCAAGCATTGATGCTTCTATACGTGCCGGTCCATGTCGAGATCGTAGGCCGAAAGCTACCGAAATCAGACAAGAAATGATCTATCAGTACATACACTTCCAACATATGAAATAAATAATCTTACTCTACAGCCGCCAAGAGCTTTGGTTGTTTGTTAATGGCACTTCCCTGCATAGATGTTACAGAGATGAAAACTAGCCCAGTAATAAGCTTGAAAATCCATGTCTGAAACTCACTGTTTTTGTCTGGTCCCAGACACGATACTTTGAGCCTACAATATTACTTGTCACTGTTCCTAGTTTACTATTCTCTGAACCTGGAGAAGCCCATTTTTGAGCTACTGTAAATTCTGTTCTTCCTCTTCGCTTTTCTTGATAAGCCACAGCAAGTTTCCGATTCTTCCTGCCTTTACCCTCCTGAACACGAATTATGTAGATCAAGTGAAGCTGGAAATGAACAGCCAAACTTGGAGTCTTACTTACATTGGTGTAGAGTGCATAAAAGGCTCTTCCTTCTGGATCAGATTCTTTAACTATAATGCAGCAACATCTCCCAATATCCAAGGGAAGAGGCCTAAGGAGCAGTGCCCTGAAAGAAATGAAGCTGATCATGGTTAGAATCAGTGAGGATTCATTGACTAACCTGTTGGGCATTGTAGACCAGGATGAAGCAGGCGCAACTTCTGTATCTGAATAATCTAAATCCCATACATTTTCTTTCTCTGAACATAACAAAATGCCTTGTTTCTGAACAACATCTATCTTTTTCTCACTGGAGCAGAAAAGATGGTTACGGTCGATAAGGGGCCGACGGTAGTGTGAAGCTTGAGAGGATTGCCTGGACACTTTAGTTGCTGCCTTGTTGCAACAAGCCATGGATGCCCAGTAAGGGAATGAGAAAACAAGAGATGTTTTGAATTTGAAATATTTGAAATGGCCAATGGGGAGTTTGCGATTAATGCTTTTTGTATGGGGAAACGAAAACAAAAATGACTAGTCATGAGAAATTCTTACTCACGCGGATCTTCCTCTCATCAGTCACTTTACATGTTAACAGTTCACTGTGCTTGAAACAAGACAAAGATTCACTCATTCAAATGGACCCCATTTTTCACCTTTCAGTTTTTATTTATTCAAAAATGCGTCTATTTTTATTTTCGTGATAATAATTTTCACTTTCAAAATCATGAAAATAAGTCATTTGCGCCACTCAATGATATTAAAGAAAAAATGAACCTTAAATCTCCAAATTTTCATTCACAAGTTTAATAATCATAATTTGTAAATATATATTTAGGAGAAAATTGCGTACATGACCCCTAATGTTTAAAATAGTGTAAAAACGATGCCCCCAAAGTTTGTAAATTGCGTGAGAAGCCCCCGAAGTTTCAAAACCGTTCGAAAATGATCCTCGAGTGAATAGTAACGGTTTTCGTCTTTTTTCGTATAAGTGATTTTGATAATTTATACGTTATTTTTAAAATTTTCAAAATTTGGAGACATAGTCATAACATTTTTTTCAAGGTTAATGAGTCAAATAGAAACTATCGGACATTTAAAATATGAACGAGTATAAGGGTCAAATATAAACGGTTTTGGAAGTTCAGGGGCCAATCACGCAATTTTCAAACTTTGAGGACACGGTGTTTACAATATTTAAAAGTTTGGGGACCAACCGTGCACATTATATCAACTTCGGGGGTTTTGTATGCAATTTACAAACTTTAGGGGCACCGTCTTTACACTATTTTAAACATTATGGTCAATTACAAACACAATCCATATATTTAGTCTACACATTTTAAACCGAATCCCAAATTTTGATTTCAACTGATGAACTCAATTGTCAAAATTCAAAATTGGAACACTTTCGGAACCTACTACACCATATACAATAAGATTAATTTTATCAAAAATTATAAAGTATGATTCAATTTTGCTATTTTACTACTTTGAGAATCCCAATGGTCTGATTATATAACTTTAGAAACCAAAATTATCAAAATAATAAAAATATTTAGACCAAATTTAACACTATATTAAATTAAACAAAAAAAAACCGTCAAGATATCATATCTTTACCGGATGCTATAGGCCTGAAAGTTCAGCAGATAAAGTGTTGTTCAGATCTGTTTCTAATGCATCGCAGTATCCCTTGCTGCCCAATCTTAAATAAATAATGGGGTGCACTTGTAATTGTTCATTCTTCAATTCTTTCTTTCTCTTACAGCGAACACACCCCTAGCCACAGTTGTCTTTGCTAAGACAACTCTGCTGCATCCAAATGAAAAAAATGTCTTCTTTCTTTCACCTGGAGAATGCCACAAGACAAATCTCTATAACCTTTTCAGAGAAAGGTATGTCGTAATGTAACATCATGCTCATTCAATGCTGATCACAGGATCTGACTTGGAATTCAATACAGTACAGTTACATGAACACAGGCAAAAAATACTCATCTCTGAGCTCACTATAACTTTCCCTGCAGTGTCTCCTGCACCCTCAATTCCAACTTATCATCGCTAACTATTTCATTCAAATCCTTTAGATTGCAGCAAGCTACTTTTCTTATTCCCTTTGCTTTCATAATATCCTTTGTCTTCACAACTTCCTCCCATTTCCCTGCTGCTGCATAGATGTTAACCAGTAGATTATAATGCGAAAAATTCATAGGGTCTCCTTCAATCAAACTTTTCGCAATCTTTTCACCAATAGTTATGTCCCCGAGAAAACGAGACGACCGAAACAATTCCGTTAATAATGGGTGATCGGGAGACAACTTATCTTCAGTAGGAATGTTCTTTAATATATCTAAAGCCTCATTCATTAGCCCAACGTCGGCCATCAGATTAGCCATGCACCAATAATGTGCAAAGTTGGGTTTCACTTGAAACTCATCAATCATTTGGGAGAAATACATTCTCGCTTCGATCAAGTTTCGCATTCGAAAACAAGCACATAAAACACCAACAAATGTAACCTCATCTGGTGAGATAAGACTTTTCTGTTCTAAATCAACATCCTTATTAAAACATCTAACTGATTCATCATCATTTTGTCTAGTTTCTACCACAAATTCTGAGTACAAACTGAGCCCCAGAACAGGATCTCCATGAACACAGTGTCCTAAAATCATTGCGTTCCAAGAAACTGTATTCTTTATAGGCATCTGACAGAAAATAGTATGAGCTATGTTTGTTTTCCCACATTTGCTATACATATTAATTATGGCAGTATCTATGAACAAACTGAAACACTGAGAAGGATAAGACCTAATGAGAAATCCATGAACTGACCTTCCTTCTTTTAATCGGCAAGACCTTCCACATGCTGTGACCACACTGACTGCAGTTCTATCAACACACCGTAATCCCTGAAGAATCATTTCTCTGAATAACTTCAGTGAATTTCCAGGGTTACCAAGGTTTAAATATTCAGTGATCATAATGTTCCAAGAAACCACATTCTTCTCAGGCATTGAGTCGAACAACTTATGGGCTACTCCCATTTCTCCATTTTTAGCAAAACCATGAATTATGGTATTCCAAGAGACCGTGTCTTTGGTGGGCATTTCATCAAATACCCTACCTGCGGCATCCATTAGGCCATTGGAAGCATAGAAATAAACCAAGGAATTCTGAACAGGCAAAACGTTGTCCACCCCGAATTTCACGGCGTGTCCGTGACACACTTGCCCCAAACTCAGGCAACCTAGCTTTGCGCCGGCACTAATCAAAGGAGGAAAAGTGAAGCCATTAGGGTAAAACCAACCCTCCCTCAGCATTGATACATAAAAGACGAAGGCTTTTCTATGATCATTATTTTTAGAACAAACTTTTATCACATTGTTGACACAAAACGCATCAGGGCAATCAATGAACTTGAAAATCGATAATGTATAGCAAAACCCATTGATTTGATCGGCGGCAAGCTTCAAAAGGCGCCCAGAAAAAGATGGGTTTTGAAATAGACCAGAGGTCAGTAACTGGCCATGGATTTGAAGAATATGGTTAGATCTTTTACAATTGTTGAGAAAGTAAAGGCACCGGCTTCTCATATCAGCTGACCTACATGGGCAACTTTCCCGACCGAACAACCAAACTCCCAATTTTCTCCGATAAAAACCGTTTGAGAGACAGTAGAACACCGGACCTTAAGGCAGCGGCGGCCGCCATCGTTGCAACGGAGGAGGGAAGCGTGAAAAAGAACCATATGACGACAGAGTTGGGCCAAGGATTGTATCATGGAAAAAAAAACAAATTGGCTCCGCTCACACAAGCCCATGGCGGCCTACTGACCTCCGAAGAATATCAATATCCTTCCTCCGAAAGATGATAGATTTGAAGTGCATTTTACCATACCTAACATCCAACAGTTGAAGCTTTGATGACAATTTATAAATAAGCAGTTTATGGATAGCCAAAACATCATGCATTTGGATATCAGAAGAAGAAGATGCATACACAATCCCCTAAAAAGAACAGAAACATTAAATAACAGTGATTCTGATGCTGTTCTATGAATCAAACATTAATGTTACCAGGCTGTTTATGTTGGAGTATTTATACATCTTGCTCGAGTCTCGGTTTAAGCCGGAGAATTCTCCAGGATATCTTTCACATCCTCAAAATATGGCCAACTCTTTTGGCCTTCTCCATCATTTTTTATGTGCTGTTCAGAGCCAATTGTAAGTATGATCAAAGGGAAAACAAATGAAAGTGATATGTAGACTGACCTCGTACTTATGAACGAGGGACGACCAAAGGGATTTACATTGTGCAGGACTTCTGCTTGATCCATTTAGTAATAAACTTGAAGATACCTCTTCCCAGAGAGCCATCCGTCCTTTGACAACTTGGAATTTTTCATTGAGTTCACGTCGCATTTCAATCAACATTTTCACCTCTTTTGGTTTCCATTTGTCACGTTTTGATGTATTCTTTACTTGACTTGAATCTAGTTCCATTTTTTCTTCTTCCCCATTTACTTTCCCTGCTTCTTCTTCCTTTGATTGAACAACACGGGGAATTTTCACCATGTCTGAAGTCGAAGCAAGTGTTTCATCATCTCGAACTTTCTCATCGAGATCAAGATCTGCAGCAGACAGAAAACCAAGTGAATGCAGCTTGTACTCTATAAGAACCGATTAAATGAAACTGCGAACCTTGTAACTCTTGTTTCGAAGAATTTAGATGATAGTCACCTTCATCTATATCACTTATTTGCCTTCTATTCTCATGACCTTCAACTGCTTTTCTCAAATTTAATATCTCAGCACTAGCATGCGATTTCCCCGACAACTTCCCATTGATCTCTTCAGCTACAACCGCAGATGGATTCTCAGTCGCAATAGCTATCACTTCTGGCCTTTTGCTGCTGTATTTTCTTACCATTTTCCTCAAAATCTCAGATACTGTTCTTTCCATGTGACTAAGAGGGCAATTCACTGGACAACTTGAAAGTGCAACATGCGCGGTCTTATGTAGCGCATCCAAAAGCTTTCCTTTATCAAGCCATAAGCATCGTGTTGTGATCCGTATCTTTCCCTTTAAAGCCTTCTCAAATTTGTCCTGAGGTCGCATGATTTCCATACTACAAGTGTAATGAGAATGATTGTCGTCATGACGAGCAAATATACGAAAGAAAAACCTGAAGTTTTCGTATACGATTTACCTAACAACTATAATACCATCATTTGCAATTCTCATCCTCTCATCGACGCATAATTCGGCTGACGTACCAAACGCTTTGTCGCCATCACTGTACATCAACTGCACAGTTCAAATTCATCATGAGATTTTAGCAAGCAGAAGAGAGTGAGATATAAAATAACCTGCAGATTTTCTTTCCCAAGTGAAATAAAGCCATTTGACAGAACTTTTCTGTTTCTCAAATGTGAAACACCAAGCATCTCTCCATTTTTTATCACCTGAAAGAAAATCATGATAAAGCATGCACCGTATTCACATTCAGACTCTTTTGTCTATGAAAATTCATAAATACGGACCGAAATCTAGTTCGATGAACAGATAACTCATATGCCATCAAAGGCTGCAACTATGGACAATTCAATGTTTATGAATTTGGAATATCAAAAACTACTTACAGTAGTATGATGAATGCCGGTAGACTTCCCCAGTAACTCATGCTCTTTTAAAAATAAGAGTTCACCATGAATGGGCAAAAAGTGTTGCGGCTTAACAATCTTTAGCACTTCGTCCTTCAGATAAAGAAAATATAGTAGTAGTATTCTGTAAGCAACTCGACCACAGTAAAAAAACAATAAAATATTTTACCAATTCTTCACGATAAGCATGGCCAGATGTATGCAATAGTTCATTCTTCCCCATCACTATTTTCGGTCCAATTTCTGCTAAACGGTTCATCATTTTCATGACTCTTGTCTCGTTCCCCGGAATTACCTATGCAAAACATTTAAAAGGAAAACCATCATCACAAGGAAAACTGGTATACAAATTAGAATATGTAAAATGAGAACTCCAGATTGTGAAATCCTGTTTTCCTTTTATACAAAAAGCTGTTCCCATTACAAATAATTATATCTAAATATATGAGAACTATGGAGAAAATTAAAGCTTGGGAGCATTTGATAAAGAGAATTGAAGAATTAGAATAATCTAATGAACTACAGTTTGGAATAATACTTGATAAACAGACTATAAAGGTTGAAAAACCAGTGAGAAGATTGATGGATAATATAAAAAAACGGTATCTTTCCACTCCGAAACGGCATATGGTAAAATTCATAAAAAATGCACTGTGTTCAAGAAACAAGTATTAATACACTGTGTTAACACTTTTTTTGTTGGTAATGTGAAAAAAGGGCAGTAATAGCAAGCTTGAATAATGAAAAGAAATATAGGATGTGGGGGATTTTCATATTGATAATATGATAAAAATCCTATTTGAGACAATTTAGACATGTTTAGTAGTGCTACTTGGAGGCATCACCAAAATGCTTATGAAAAAAGGAAGAATAATGCTGAAAATAAAAAGTCAGCCAAATGATTCTCTACCTTTGCAGAGTATAAAACAAGATCTTCTTTGTTCAACTTGAGTGAATGGCTACCTCCAAACGATGCGAGATTTAAAGCAGCACGTGGTTCTGCCTGACGAAAAAATGTGTTAAGCAGCACTCCATGGAAATGATAAATAAAGATCGAAAGAAATTCTTTGATAACCTGCTTGAGAACCAGTGGTTACAATTAACAAGTCCCTCGGGGAATACGCATCAATATCTTCGACTTTAATCTACGATTTACAAATAAAACAACAACATCAATGTTACATGAGTGTCGATTATTCCAGACATAAAATATATCATAGGTTCATCAACTATGACCGCCTTCTTACCAGAGATGAAGGATCGATTGGTGCCTTTCCATCTCTCCAAGCAGCATCTAGGTAAGTCCTTAATGACATACCAACAAAAACCTACGAGTAAAATAGGTCATGTAATTAGCAGAAAAATTAAGAAAAAAGAAAGAAGAGGGAAGCTAGCGTAATAAAAAAAAACCAGCTTTCTTCCGGTCAAATCAGCTGCTGCCTTGACACTACCAAGCCGATGAACATTAGAAGCAAACTGAGTAGTGATGACCCTGCCTTTAGCAGCAGATACATGCCTCAACAGGGAATCTGCAACAACTTTCTCACTTAATGTCCTTCCTGATGAGAGTACATTAGTGGAATCACTCATCATCTGCACATTGGTGATAGGCAACAATTAGCATTCTGAATTTGAGAGATGTTCCAAAAAGAAAAACGAATTTATAACTTTAACAACATAAACTCATGAAATTCCATGCTGAGAAATATACCCATAACTTTCACAAACCTACAGTTGCATTCTGAAGCTTCAACCAAAATATCATTTTTACTACAAGTTATCTTGCTACAATAATGCTAATCATGTAGAGTTTTGAAAAATGCATCAATTATGCAAAAAAAGTTCACTGGAAACAGACACAATACATTTGAGGACTTCACATGAAAAACATAAAACTCACCAATGTCACCCCTTCTTTGGAAAGTTGTTCTAGAGCCTCCCTATCAAATACCTTCCCATCCAGTGGCGTTTCATCTATCTATGAAGTTACCATTGTCAGAATCTCAGAGAGAATGAATCCTGGGCCAAACTAATAGTAAAAAATAATATAGAAATCTAAGCCCTTCCTAAAAAAGAAGGGAAATGGAATAAAGACCTTCCAGTCTCCAGTATGAAGAATGGTACCATCAGCGCAACGAAAAACCAGCCCAGAACAATCTGGTATAGAGTGTGTGACCCTAATTGGTTCGACTTCAAAAGGCCCAGCAACAAATCTTTTCTGTGTCTTAAACACCTTCAGTCTAGATGGAACAAAGATCCCGAACTCCTTCAAACGCTTTTTAATAAGCTGATAAGAAGAAAATTAATCAACATAGTATTTGGAAAATTATATCCACTGACTGATATGAAAACTAAATAATCATTTATGACACAATCCAAGAAATGGTCCTGAAAATTATGGATTTTAGATGCCATTTGCTACAATCGCATGCTTAACTGAAGATTTCTACTCAAGGAAATGGTTACTCGTCATCCAAGGACCATAACCTTGAGTGATAATGACAATATTCAATAAAAAAGATTCTTAACTAATGAAAGAATACACAAACCTCCATTGTGAAGGATGAAGCAAATATAGGCGTGTGAGAATCCAGAGCTGGAATAACCTATTCAAATGCGCACATAAAATCAAAATCTACTAATGGTGCTTTACAATGCATGATTATGAATACTTCCAGTGACGAACATGCAAGTACTCTCAAGCATCATGTTCCTCATACAATTGATTTCCAAAGATGAGATAACAGTTATATTGATATCAACTATATAAACATGAAGATTTGTGTCGGGCAACAAATATCTTCATTAACGACTTTATTAAATGATGATCTATGAAGCAAAATTAGAAACTTCACCCAAGGCAAAGCACCAATGTGGTCTTCATGTCCATGTGTAATAACAACAGCTTCAATTTTGTGGCTCCATTTCTTGATAAACGATGTATCAGGTATAATCTTCTGGACGCCAAGTTCATCACAACTGAATTGCATATAAAAAGTTTAACACGTATAAAAGCATACAGAAGAAAACAAACCTGACAACAGAAGATCAGTTTGCACAAATATTTCTAAAAATCTAGAAATTGGTTTTGAATATGTGAAAAAATGCTTAATATCATTAGAAAGGAAGAACTTACTCAGGAAACATTACACCAGCATCGATCAAAATATAGCGGTCATAGTTCCCTACTAGCATGCAATTCATTCCTATCTCTCCTAAACCACCAATTGGAAGAACTCTTAAAGGAGGTCCATTTGAGCCTTCATAAAATTGTTCCATCTTTCGTTTAACTGAATCCTCCATGCTCTTCCCAACTCCTTCTGCTCTTCTAAACCTTCCACCGGGTATTTTAAATTCACGTTGACCTAATAAAATAATGCATCAGCTACTTACACTTCAAATTGGTTAATCTGCATCTGATTACGAATATAATCACAGAACAAGTGTCAGCCACTCTTGGAGAAAAATCAAAAACTGAAATGGCTTCCTCGTCAGAATACATCCAACTAAAATTGAGTTAACGCCAAGAAAACCTCACAACATAGTGAAAATTTCTTATCCAAAACAACGAGCCCAGCTCGGGTCACACTACAAAGGGAAAAAAATGAGATAGATTTTCATCACAAGCTTCCCGCAGAAATATGATCACATGTCTTTTTTTCCAAAAATAAACCAGAGCATGAGCCAAAAAGCTCTAAACCATGACCCAAATTGAGCCTCTCGTCGAAAAAAGGAAAGAAAATGAAATATCCATTCAATTTAGTATACGTGACACCTTTTACTTCAGGAACGGAGACACAGTAGGAAATGAATCGTTTTCTGGGCTTCGGCTGAAGCCACTGGACCTTGCAAGTAAACACAGAAAGAGCAGTGGAAGAAGCCATTTTTTGGAAGAACGTTATCGTGAAATTCCAAATACTTAGGATGCAAATGAATCAACAATGTCAGCTAAAAATCCCAATAATAAATTTGCTTCTAGTCCTGCAGAGGTGACTGCTGGTAAGTGAAACGCGAAGATATCCTTCCCATTACCGCAGCTTATCAACAAATGACAAACAAGGCGCGCTGGGCTCACCCGAAATTGGGTCAGCATTTTCGTTTTCACAAAAACCCCAAAATTTTATATAATTTATAAGTTACACATATTTTAGTCGCAAAATGCATTTTTTGTAAATTTTAAGGATGCTGTAACTTGTAATGATAAGTATATAATAATTTTCTAGATGAAATATTATTTTGTGCGGAAATCAAAATACGTAGTAAGCAAGAGAATCAGCCTTCAGTTCAACGGGAAACAATTATGGTCTGGCATCGTTTTGACTGGTGACACCAGGATTACTGCCGCCACATTTGATCTGAAAGTGAAGCAAATCATCCTTCGACGAATCGATGGAGGAAACAATGAGCAATGGAATTCAGATAAAGAAGTTAGGGTTTTGGAAATGGGCAGTTGCTTCATTCTTTGTCAGGCTCATTTTGAGTTATTTCTCCCAAAATCTCAACCTTTCAACTCGCCCAGAAGTCGCTACTCCGCTCACTAGCCTGCACCGTTGTATATATTCTTTTCGCTTTCTTTTCATTTTTTATACCATGCTTGTAGCTCCAGTGAGATTTATGTGGTCATATTTGTATGGATTGTGATGTCTCCAGTGGCAGAAGGATACTGGCTAAAGCAGCTTGCAATGTCTCCTTATTCTGGTGCTTGGAATTGCCTTTTAAGATTTTAATGTCTTGGCACGTACCAGTTTTATTTTAATTTTTTGCAATGTAATATGGCTGAATTGCAGGTTCCATGTACCACGGATCACCTCTTTTGCTGCAGATTCTTGGTCCTCTTACCGTGAGAAAGTATATTTACTTTCCCTGCCAATGATTTAGAACACTTGATCGCTTACTAGATTTTCATGGCTTTACATCAAATATTAATTTAAATTGAATGCATTATGCAGAATTGATGGACAGCCTAGTCATGTGCTATGCTGGTATTCATTCACTTCCCTCTCTTTCTTTATTTGTTTTGTCTATCAGTAGTTATTTTTCATGCAATTGCTAGAGCAGCTCCTGGTTTCCAGATCATTTAGTCCATAATTGTTTTTTTTTCATGGACTGTAAAGTGCAGCTGTTTTGGATCCAGTTCTGCATTTTTATCTTCTTACAATTCATTGAATGACATTTATTTGGATGCAGTCTGGTGTCTGTGGTTGCAGATCTTCTAGCTGCAATTTTTATCCGAGAAACTGGACGGCGTCTTGTAGCTGCACATGTTCATAATTTAAAATCACTAGGCATTTGTAGAGATTTGAAAAATATAGGTAGTCATCAGTTAGCCTTAGAATTCTACATTTTCTTGCCCTCAATTTAGCTTTAACTCTGTAAAACTGATTGAATAATAAAATTATTTTTAGATTTTCTTCCATCTGGTGATATTGCTGCGCTGGTGTATTTATGGAACCCATTCACAGTTATATCTTGCATTGGGTTCAACACAACTCCTATTGAGAACTTGTTTATCATTTTGTCCATATATGGCGCTTCAGTAGGTATGATCCAAGGTTTATTTAATTTTTATTCTTGCATTTTTTACTCTCACCTGCATTGATTCTACTTCTGATGTTTTGATATAAATTTCTCTTGGAATTTATATTTGTAGTTAGTGTTCTGATTGCCTTGTGAATGATTTGTAGTTATGGTTCGAAATTTAGTTTTTAACTTTGCTTGATGAGTTTACTAATAATTAAGAAAGAACTACATTTGTAAGTATGGTCAATTCATCCATGCAGGAATGGCTCCACTGTCAGCCTTTGGGTGGGTAATTGCATCACATTTATCCCTGTACCCACTGATTCTGATGATACCGGTATGCTGTTATGGAGATTTAT
The DNA here is from genome assembly GCA_009725065.1 of Utricularia reniformis. Lineage (NCBI taxonomy): Eukaryota > Viridiplantae > Streptophyta > Magnoliopsida > Lamiales > Lentibulariaceae > Utricularia > Utricularia reniformis. The sequence goes on along the minus strand of RWGZ01001308.1, from coordinate 11,087 downwards.
TTATTTGGCTACACAGTTTTTGTTTATGCAAAAGCACATACTGGTTAAAATCTTTGTATTACCTTTGCGTTCCAGGTTATCCTTTTACTTGGTTTTGGTTTGGATGCACCCCCAAGAAAATTGTTTGTTCAAAGTAACTCGCATACTGAGGAGGCCAATCAGGCAAAGATTTTGTCATCATCTAGTAAACATACAAGAGCTATATGTTTCTCTTGGATAAAAGTCATTCACTTCTTCGTCTGGGCATCTATATGGATGTCGTATGTTCTAATACTTTGCAATCTATCTATGAAGGAGCATGGGGGTCTTTATGAAATGCTTAGAAGGTGAAATTAATCACTTTTTTATACAAGTTTAGTTCAATGCATGCACAGAGTTGCAAAATGTGGTCATGCTGTATTCTGGCTTATTTAACCCAAAGGTGAATGAACCTTCAGAAATATCAACTATTGAAAGTATTCTGAGTTTCATTTTGTGACGTTATCAGCATGTTGCGTCTGTTTTTTTGCCTTATTTTTTTGTTAAACTACAGAAATCCTTTAGCTTTCTAATGTTACATCCTAAAGATGATTTCAACCTCCTTGTCTTTCCCTTCAGGGCCTACAAAATATAACTCCTGCAAATTTGTCCCTCAGAAAACCTTTATTGTGAACTTTCAGTTTGACTAGACAATTCTGGCAGGCTTAAAAGTTCACATACTATATGAATATTTTTGGTCGTATTGTTAGTAGGAATGCTCTCATGTTATCTAGTGCATTAATGTTTTTCTTTTTAAATTATTTAGCTGCATTATTTAGTTTGAAGAAATCCTTTTTGCAGAACATATGGATTTATACTTATGGCCAAAGATTTGTCTCCAAATATCGGTGTCTTTTGGTAAGCTACAAATATGGTTCACTTGTTGCTGCATGTACATCTTTTCCCTTTATTTTTTGCATGCTTGATTCTCATTGCAGGTACTTTTTTGCGGAAGTGTTCGACTTTTTCAGGGACTTTTTCCTAATGGTTTTCCACGCAAATATCCTGTTTATGATACTTCCTCTGGCCATACGGCTAAATCATAGGCCTTGCTTTTTGGCTTTTATGTACTTGGCAATCTCATCAATGCTGAAATCTTATCCTTCAGTGAGCTCTCTAACCAAATATATATGTATTTGTTAGTTAATGAAGTGATTATTATCTAATTCTGTTAATCGGTATTAAGGTCGGGGATGCTGCTCTGTATCTGAGTTTACTTGCACTTTTCGTTAACGAGTTGGCAGGTGTTATCTCTATATATGTCTTTCCCACTGAATTGCACATTTTTATTCATCAGCTTACTTGAATTATTTGATTGCAGAAATGCAATATTCGTTCTTTCTTTTTTGCGGATACGCCGGGGTTTCTCTTTTGAGTCCTGTAATGCACAATCTATGGATTTGGAGGGTACGTATCTCGTAAAATGAAATCCAATTCTTTAGCTGTTGTATTTTTTTGTTGTATCAGGGAACTGGGAATGCAAACTTCTACTACGCAACATCAATGGCATATGCTTGCTTCCAGGTTCGCTTTTTTCCTTGAGTATCATTCATTCAGAACCTGGTGTTATGTGTTGCTGAGCTTGCAAGAGTGTACTTGATTTTGTTTCGTCAATTTGCATCCTTCGCTTCGTGTATTTTCCATCTTTGTCACGNCTTTTGAAATAGGATGGTTTTGGAAAAACTTGGAACAAAGATCTTTTAGCTGAGATTATTCATGAAGAAATACGTGCTCATTCTATTGATACGGTAATGCTAGTTTGAATTGCTAATTTCATTCATTGTTAAAACATGCTTCATCATCGAAACTGAAATTAACACTATATATAATTACTCTCAAGGAAGCACTCACTGATATTTAGGTTTTCTTAATTGTAGATCATCACATTTGACAATTATGGTATTTCTGGGCACTGTAACCACTCTGACTTGAATCAAGGAATAAGGTGATGCTTTTTACAAGAATCCCATATTCTTATTATCCCGAATTTGCTAGAAACTATTTGCTGCGTAATATATATGCTAAAGTACAAAATCAGAAAACCGCATGATTGTATGAGATGAATATGAATACAAGTGCGTTTTCTACTGCCTCAAAAAGGGTCATAACCCATTCAATTATCTTAACTCTATGTAGTTTTCATCATTATGATACGTCTACTATCTTTGTCACTACTTGATATGTATTGGCATCTTTTTTTGGTTGAAAACCAGTCGGTTCCTTGTATACCAAAGCATCCATAAGGTTATTACAATACATCGACTCATTTTGAAGTTCTTTTTTGGTGATATGTCTCACACAGAAAGCTTCTTCATTCTGATTCAGGAAAACATCTCCAAGTATGGGAGCTTGTAAGTTACCTCATCTCAGTTTCTATCTCTTCTATATCTGTTGATTGTTGATTCAAAACCATAAATCCAGGTGAGCAACAACATAGTGCATAAGTACATAGGACCTGTCGGTGTTTGGTTGTCGTTGCATGATAAACTTGTAAAAGATGGAAAAGCGCATTGCTTGTTCAACAGGGATCCACTTCAAACTTATGCTGCCATGGCTCACCATAAAAGCCAATGGGTTTGGTTCGTATCCCTTGTTGTTAATTTATGTTAAGTAATTTAGAGGCTTATATATCTCATGTGTTTTTGTAGGTTTCGAAGACTTTTTGTGGCATTTTCAAGTTATACCTATTACAATACACTCAATAAAATTTAATCACGGCATTCCCAAATCACTTAGGTTATGTTCTGTATTCGTTTTGAAAATTAGAATGTGTTTTCAGAATGTGATTATAAATCAATAACGCATTGAGTGTTATGTAATTGATAAATTGAATTGTAGAACAAGAATAATGTTCTGTATAAAATTGGATTTATCCAAATTAGATTCATCGTCGTTAGTATCTACATGACGAAAGAAATTGTGTATGATTATAATTGCACGTTAAAGATACATGAGAATTGACATCTTACAAATATGTTCAAAGATATTTTAAATGTAAAATTGTTGAAGATGAAGGAAAATATGATTTTTTTAAAAGATATATTTATAATTTAAATAACGAGAATGTATTCTAATTTCTATATCCTACCTCATTCTGCATTCAAATAACAATTTGAAAATACATTATGTTTATAATCAGAATGTAAATGTTGTAGTGTTCTATAAAAACTGTAATAATATATTCTAATATTAAAATCCAATTTGAGAATGTATGCAGAATATAGTCTTAATTGAATTATTCGAAATTAGAAAACAACTCAACCATGCGTAGTTTGGGATATCTGATACTGATTTTTTAAACTATTTAAAGTGTTTAAAACAATCGATGAGTGTTTGATCTGTTAAGTTGATTGATTTTAATAAATTTAGACTTTAATCTTCACTTTGATATTTGCAGTTTCTATATTTTGGTAAAAGGATGCTCAAAGTTTTATAAATAATTTCCATTAAAATATTTTGAAGATTGGATCGAAAACAAATTTGATGAGAGATAGGGATCTTAAATGTAATGAGTCATTTAAAAATAAAAAACTTTAAATCTATTATAAAGAAATAAATCTAATCCGGGCCTTGAGACGGGTCGGGGGTCCAAACCACGGGCTGGGTCGTCTGACTGGAATTTTCTTAAAATCAAGATATAAATAGCGCCGACTCTTCATGGTCGCTTTGTTAATCTCTTCAGGTTTCGTTAGGTTGTCACCCCTCTCTGATCATCAATCACCCGCAGGAATGTTGTCTTGATAAATATCTCTGGATGAATTTATATGTTTTGTATTTTTTACGCTTTTGTTCGTCCCTCTCGTTTGATTGTCTGATGATTCACGTTTCTGAGGATTCGCGCTAGGGCTTTTTTGTTCTTTTTCCTCTTGTTTGGTATGCGAATTGAATTTATTAATTAGGGATTGACACCGTTTTTTAATGTATAGCAGGATCGTTTATTGATAGCTGAGGTTTCTGAACGAGAAAGATGTGGGCGGCTTCATGTTTGGCTTCTTGCTGCGCGAGCTGCGCTTGTAGTGCGTGCCGTGAGGCTGTTTCTGGCATTAGCCGTCGTTCAGCTCGTATTGCGTACTGTGGTCTTTTTGGGCTTTCTCTGATTGTTGCCTGGATCCTTCGGGAGGTTGCTGCGCCCCTTATGGAAAAGATGCCCTGTAAGTTGGTGATCAGATGCCCATTATATGTGCATGGGCATCGGTTTATCAGATTATTTTATATTTTTGTTGAGTGGAATTGATATCTATTCTCTTTGGCTTTTGCGTTGGACCAAGGTTCTTTGCCCCATTATAGAACTCTTGTGTACGGTGTATTCTGCTAACGTACTTGTTGTTTAATTTCTGAAGGGATCAATTATTTTCACCAGACTCCAGATAGAGAGTGGTTTGAAACAGATGCAGTGCTACGTGTTAGCTTGGGAAACTTCCTCTTTTTCACTACTCTTGCTATTTTTATGATTGGCGTTAAAAATCAGAGGGATCCACGTGATGGTATCCACCATGGTGGTTGGATGATGAAAATTTTCTTGTGGTTCGTTCTGGTAACACTGATGTTTTTCATTCCAAATGGCATCGTCAGTTTTTATGGTGAGAAGAAGTATTCTTATTTTCTGTATTGATTTCTGATTGTAATCCTTGGTCAATGCTATTTTTCTTGAGATCTCCCCAAGAACCTGCAGTGGTAGGGCCTTTTCCCATATTTTTCTTAAAACTGACACATCATAAATGGTTTGAGATGTTGATGAGAGCTATTTTTGTCTTCTTTTCTCTTGCTCATGGAAAAGAAGCTGTTATAATGTTTAATAAGGTTTTTTGGCTTCTTTCTCTCTTACTCGTGGTGAAACTAATAGTTTTTACTTGAAATGTAGAGACAATCTCAAAATTCGGTTCTGGGGTTTTCCTTCTCGTACAAGTTGTTCTTTTACTTGATTTTATTCACGGATGGAATGATAAATGGGTTGGATATGACGAGCAATTCTGGTAACCAATTTATATATCATTGACTAATTCATTTGCTGTTGTCTTGAGAATTTGATCTTTGTCTTACCCCCTTTCTGTCATTTTTCAGGTATGTTGCTCTCCTTGTGATTTCGCTTGTGTGCTACCTGGCAACCTTTTTGTTCTCCGGCCTTCTCTTCCACCTATTTACTCCTTCAGGACATGACTGCGGACTTAATACCTCTTTCATTGTGATCTGTTTGATTCTTGCATTTGTGTTTGCTGTTGTCACGTTGCATCCTTCTGTGAGTAACTCAACCTTTTCTAAATACAGTAAAACTCCCACTCCCAACTCATATATTTGCTATCACAATGCAGTGCATAGTCTTTGATTTTAGAAATATTTAGATAAGCGGTCAGGTATTCGGTATATGAACCATAATTTCACTCTTGCTATCCTTTGTCGTATGCGTGCTGTAATATTTTTGGCCCCATAATACAGGTTGGTGGTAGTGTTTTACCAGCCTCAGTCATGTCTCTATACTGCATGTACCTTTGCTACACTGGGCTTGCCAGTGAGCCTAGAGATTACGAGTGCAATGGCCTTCACAAGCATTCTAAAGCAGTTAGTAGCACCTCTCTTGCTTTAGGCCTAATAACAACTGTTTTATCTGTCGTTTACTCTGCTGTTCGAGCTGGATCATCCACCGCCTTGCTTTCCCCTCCAAGTTCACCCCGATCAGGTTCTTTTATTAGTTATCCTAGTTTCGTTGTTTGCTTACAAACTATATTCTAATTGGTCTCGACATTTGACTTTTTCAGGGAAACCCTTGCTGCCAATAGACAAAGCTAATGAGCACTCTGATCACGAAGAGAAATCGAAACCGGTTACATACTCATATTCCTTCTTTCACTTAATATTTTCACTTGCTAGCATGTATTCAGCAATGCTTCTCACCGGCTGGTCGACTTCGGTTGGCGAAAGTGGGAAACTGGTGGACGTCGGTTGGCATTCGGTTTGGGTTCGTATTATCACTTGCTGGGCAACTGCAGGTTTGTTCATGTGGTCTCTTGTTGCACCCATTGTCTTCCCTGATAGGGATTTCTGAAGTTATGAATGCTGTGGTCTGGTCTATATGGTGAGTCAATTTAGTGTGTCTTGATTATTGAAATAAAACAGAGACTTGGTGTGTTTGTGTTTAATCACGTACATTTGTAATTTGTATTATAATCGTATTTATATTACTGTTGTACAGTATAATTATTTAATTATATGAAAATTGCAATGCAACTTCCTTATGAAAAGTAAATACAGAATTGGATTTTGAAAATTGAAAACCGAACAAATTAAAAATTTACTACCAAATATGCAACCAGATTTTGTTGGTTAACGATTTCATTTAATTATATAAATAAATACACAAATTTAATATATTCATATGCTTAACGAATATATTAAATGAAAAATCCATCTGTTTTAAAAAACGGGTTATGTGGGTCCCGACAATGCGAAGTCATTCAATCCGTTGCTTGGAGCCAGACATCTGGAGCTTTGTTTGTTGTTGTATAAGCCAATTGATCCTTTGCTTCAGGCGGACGATCGGGGGGTATAGATCTCTCCAAGGGTTTCATCCGTAGGATTTACGGAGAATCAGACCTCAATTTGGTTTCTATACTCTTTTTGGGACGTGTAGAATCCTCGATGCGATGCAAAGGGTTGTTGACAATGTTCTTGCTGTCGTCAAAGAGTTCGTTTCACACTCCTTCGCTATTTTCTTTTCTTTTGATTTCGGTGAAATTGTCAGCATCCATTTCTGGTTTAGATTGTGTATACAAAATCTGTCAAATGATGTAATTTTTGTGTGATTTGTTTTGTAAGCTTTATTTTTAAAACTATACATTGGTCTGGTTTGATTTGTTAGGTCTGTGAAGACGTTCACTTATGAGTCTCTCAACAATGTTGTAAGATTCATTAATGGAGTGTCAGCGATGTTACTGGCTGTTTTACCCGGGAAGTCTTCCGTTCTGGAAGGTATGCAAGGGTGGGAGCTTAGACCGGCTTTTCGTGGTCCTCGGTTTCCACGATGGATGGAAAAGTATGATTTTTGTATGTTTTGATTTCCTAAATTTGCTTGGTTACAACCGGTATTTATTTCAAAAAGTTGAATGATTTTGTGTTATAGTTGCAAGCTTGTCTGCATTCTTGTTTTTCCATCTTTTTTTAAAAAGAATGTTCCTTTCACCATATTTTCCTTGACTATTGCAGTGGGGTTTCATCTTTCAATCAGTTTATTCATGAACTTTCTGTAGAGTCTGAGTCATCTTCAACTATAGAGTGCTCTTCTGAAGGAGAAGAAAGCGACAACCATCCAAGTTCACCATTATCACAAAGTTCTAGGCTTTCAAGGGATAGTAGCTTCCTTAGGAGAAAACGGAATGGGATATATTGGATCATACGTATATTATCATGGATACTATTTCCCATAAGATTTCTGTTGGCCATTCCACTGGACTTATATATGGCTTTTAAAACCTGGGTAAGGTGGGGGAAGCCACGTCACATAAATTTGCACTCTCCTAGAAGATTGCAATCACTAAGGAACCAATTTGTTCAGCAAGCTACTGATCGTAGGCGTGGTGTTGTTGAGGTGCGTTTGTTCACTACTTTTGTGGCTTGTGACAATTGATGGGAAAAACTTTGGCCACCTTCAGTGACCCATGGATAACATAACCTGATAGAATCCTAATCATATAGCTGCTTATGTAAAAATAAAAAAAATACCATTAAAATTTGAATTGGTCACCTGTTGTGCATGCTCTCAGAATCAGTATTTGAATTTGTTTTCAAAGGATCTACACCTGGCGTTTGAGATATTTATAGAGTCTATCTTTGATGTGGTTCGCAAAGCATCTCATAGCATTTTAGCACCAGCAGAAACATTTAGAAGAGTGAAAAAATGGTTTTATTCTGAAAGGAAAAATGGCGAGGATAAGGCATCTGAAGTTAAAGTTACGGCAGTGGGTGATCCGAATTCCGCTGAAACCAAAACGACCATCATTAGTCCCTTGAATACAGATGCTCGAACTTGTGAAGATGTTATAACAGAGCTTGGGTAGGTGCTTACAATTCATTTCTTAAATTATTTTGAGCTCCTTGTTTACATATCACACGTTAATTGTGAGATTTTTTAGTGATGGTAAATTTACTTGGTTTTCTAATTAAGCTCATGCTGTAGTGTCGAAAAATTCTGCCAAAATAAACTGATGTGTGAAGACAACAGTGGATAAACACTATGTTTTCTGTTCCAGGTACCCTTATGAAGCTATCCGAGTGGTTACAGCCGATGGCTATGTACTTCTTCTTGAGAGAATCCCTAGGTATGTTTTGGTTCAAGATAGACATTTTCATTTCTACATTTAATAAACCTTGCATATATTTGAAATTCAATTGCATATTTTGAGCTGCATTCAGGAGAGATTCAACCAAAGTTGTCTATCTGCAGCATGGAATATTAGATTCATCTATGGGGTGAGATCCTGGATTTTTCTTCTTGCAATTTGGTTGCTTGATATGCATGTTGCCTAACTGAACTATCTTTCACTTCAATTGATTCTATTTTTGAATTTTGATTTTTTCTTGATTAGTGTCAATTGTGTTGGCATGTAATTTGTCATCACGTTCAAAGACTTGTTAGTTCGTCTGATGTTCTTTAACATCTTCTTACCTTACCATGATGCAAGTCTTTTCTAGTTTATCTGATTCAAACATTTTTTGCCGTACTAGATGTCTTCACTGTGAAGCTGTTATTTAGTTCAAATTTTTATCTAGATGCCAATGATTTGCATAGATTCTAGTCTGTCTATTTTTTGTTCCTCGTCCAAATGTGTGAAAGTTGTAATTTCTAATCAATAGAATTATGTGCATGGGTCTACACTAATATCTGTTTTTTGCAGTTGGGTGTCTAATGGAGTTGTTGGTTCGCCTGCTTTTGCTGCCTTTGATCAAGGTGAGCTCTTTCATTAGCATACGGAAACTTTTCTTATAATTGCTGATGGAAGTTACATGAATTGATTTGGTGTGTGCTAGAATTGTGTTTATCAGTCATACTGAGGGGGTCCATATCATTTTCCCCTGAATTGAAACCATTTCACATGGTATCGGAATGCTGTTAAAATATCCTTTGATCTCATTAATATAGATTTTTTCTTTAAACGGATTTATTTATTATGGCTGAAAAGTACTTGTATCTCTTGCTTCTGATTCTGTAGTCATGGAAATCATTTAGCACAGTGTGGCTAGAAGAGTCCATAACTTGTGATGGTACTTAATCACACCATTGAACTTTTTTTCTTCTGTCCATATGCAGGATACGATGTCTATCTTGGAAATTTCCGTGGGTTGGTTTCAAGAGAGCATACTGATAAAAACCTTTCATCGTGGAAGTATGCACCTAATTTCATGTTATAAACTGTTTGATATTATTCTAAAAGGCATACCTAATTCTTGGCACATGGAAACTTGATTAGTGGAGTCGATTTAGCAAGTTTAGTGGAATCACTTAATTGTTGAAGAACTAACTATAGGATCGTATAATAATAACTGTTTGATCATTGTCATAAGTGGTTGATTCTAATTCTGCTGATTTTCTTTCAATAAAAGCATGAAAAGACAACTGACTGTAGTCTGGCCTTGTCAATGTGATTTTTTTCATTTGTGATGGTTGTGAGCTATGTGAAATAGCAACATGAATTGATTGTGAAGGTTCCTAAATTCTAGATTTAAATATCAAGGGATGAGATTGTTAAGACTAAATTAGACTTGCTGATTTTTTCTCTGGCAGTTACACCATCACTCGTATGCACTCTAGTAATGAAGCTGAATCTGGTCAAACGTTGATTAACTTCTCATGGTTATCCATAATGTTGACGATTTAACATCCATTTAGTATCAATAATTCTTTGCTGTTCCTGAACTTGTTTCTCGTGTATTTTATGCATTGATTTAATTCTTCTAATATGCATGAGTGCAGATATTGGTCGTATTCAATCAATGAGCATGGCACTAAAGATATACCGGCAATGATTGAAAAGATTCATGAGATTAAATCTCAAGAATTGAAGTCCAAGCAGTCGGATCCCGTGGAGGAGAATAGCAAAAGCCAGCCTTATGAAATTTGTTCTATTAGTCACAGCCTGGGAGGAGCTGCGATTTTAATGTATGCCGTAACTCGTCAACTTGAAGGAAAACCCCACAGACTTTCCAGGATGATACTACTATCACCAGGTGGTTTTCACCACGACTCGACGTTCGTTTTCACTGCAGTGGAGTACATGTTTCTCTTTCTCGCTCCATTATTATCACCGATCTTGCCTGCATTCTATATCCCTACCAGGTTTTTCCGAATGCTACTTAACAAGTTAGCTCGTGATTTCAATAACTTGCCTGCAGTTGGAGGACTTGTACAGACTCTAATGAGCTATTCAGTTGGTGGAGACAGTTCAAATTGGGTAGGTGTATTGGGTTTACCACACTACAATATGAATGACATGCCTGGTGTTTCATTCCGTGTTGCGCTTCACTTAGCTCAGATTAAACATGCCACGAAGTTCAGGATGTTCGATTACGGTAGTTCGTCTGCGAATATGACCATATATGGTGCACCTGAGCCTTTAGACTTGGGCTCAAATTACGGATCGATTAACATTCCGGTTGACCTTGTAGCAGGAAAGAAGGATATGGTAATCAAGCCATCAATGGTGAAAAAACACTACAAATTGATGAAAGATAGTGGAGTTGATGTGAGTTACAGCGAGTTTGAGTATGCTCATCTCGACTTCACTTTTTCACACCGTGAAGAACTCTTATCTTACGTCATGTCTCGTTTGCTCCTCGTCGGTTCGTCATCGAAGCAAACTCAGAAATCGAAGCTTCGGAAACTTAAAACAAGGCCCAGTGTTGATGTTCTGTAAATTACAGTAGACAAATATGGCTGGTCTTACTCATTTGCTCGCTGTTGCTTGTTGTAACACAGCACAGGTATTAGCTTCAAGTTTCCTAATGTACCAAAATTACATTCCTTTTATTGTTTATTTTGTTAAATATATACCTGAGTTATATCATATTTTGATCATTATTTT